>CAWUFW010004499.1:600000-1105000 GCA_963921515.1 Calotriton arnoldi
CTCTGGTTCAAAATAAGGAGGAGGAGGGACATTTGGGACCCAAGGTCTCATCGGCGCCGGAACCGGCGTCGAGCGACGTTGGTCCGGGTCCATGTCCGGAGCCGGAAGGAACTGGGGGACGATGCCGCCCGGAGCCCCAGGCGGCGTCGAGAACGGCACCGGAGACGTCGGCGGAGGCGTGGTCAGGTCGACCGGCGTCGATGGGGGTTGCGGAGCCGGGATCGAGGCCGGGGCCGGAGCCGGGATCGAGGCTGGAGGCACGGGCGACGCCGGAGCCGGCGGCAACGCCGGGGCAACCCAATCAGGGCCCGCGGGGCCCGAAGGCGCACCGGAGGGACCTTGAGGCCCGAAGAGGCAGGCCATGGCCGACAGGAATTCCTGTACTTGGGCCGGATCCGCCCCCGAACCCTGGAAGGACGGGTATTGCGGGGGCGACTCCACAGGCATGTCCGGGGCCGCGGGGACGGTGCCAGGAGGGGCCTCAGCCGAGTCGCGAGACTGGCGAGGCGAAGTCCTAGAGCGACGATGCTTTTTGGACTTCTTGTGCTTAGACTTACCGGACGACGAAGACTTCGATGCCGACGACCGGTGAGGACTCCGCGACCGACCCCTCGACCTCTCACGCGACCGGGGCTTGGTGTGGCGCAGAGCCGAATGCCGGACCTCGAGGAGCTTTCGAGACCGCTCTCGCAAAGCTTTCGGGTTGAGGGCCCGGCAGTCGGAACACGACTCCGTGTCGTGGCCTCGGCCGAGGCAGAAGAGACACTTCTGATGCGGGTCTGTGATGGACATCATCCGAGCACAGGCGCCGCAACGTTTAAAGCCGGGCATCCCTACGACACCTCGAAGTCGATTCGAAGAAACAGTGAAAAATTCACCAAAAAAGTTAGTCAAAAAATGACTAGGGCACTGCTCTTCCTGGATCTGCGCTTGCTGGCGCGGAAAAAGAAGAACTGACGTCAGCGCGCAGGGGCGGCGTCTAAGTTCTGCCCGCGACGTCATCCCGGCGATCACAACGCCGACGACGGACGCGGAGCCGCACGACGCCGCCTACCGGCGCGCAAGGGTACTGCTACGCAAAAACTTTCCGGATCCAGCCTGACGCCTGGGGATATTCTAAGGTAAGGAATCTGTCACTAACGTGTCTCTTTCAGATTGTACCTTTCTACAACAGAGGAATGACATCCAGAAGTGTGACCAAGTAGAAATGTTCTGACAGAACGCACTTGTTCAGGCCGGAGGTCGAGTATAAGCATGGGGAAGGGATCTTTCTTGGGAATGAGAAAGTACAGGGAGTATACCCCATTTTTGCGATATAGTGGCGGCACTGGCTCTATGGCCCCTTTGGCAAGTAATGCATGCATCTCCTCTTGTAACAGACGCTGGTGTTCTGTGGACAACTTGTGTGCGCGGGGAGATGTTGGGTGGTGTTTGGCTGAGTTCTAAATACTAACCCTCCCGTTTGATGTCTAGAACCCATCGATCGAAGGTAATTGCCTCCCAGGGAGGCAGAAACCAAGGGTACGTTAAGGTGTTGCTGTACCTCAGATTTAAAACCGGACACGTAGCCATGTATTGCTGCAGAGAAGCAGACTATAATTAATGCCGCCAGCATCCGTGCCCGTGGCATCCACAGTGTACGGGATGCTGGTGTTGGAGATAATCTTCCCGTTGGTTACCAACTCCTGTCCCCGCTTGCGGTACTCTTCCAGCTGGTCCCACTGGGTGCAATCATATCTGGAGAGTAAGTCCACATGATGGCAATGTGCCACTGTGTAGCACATTGCGCTGCAGCATGCTTGCTAGGAGAATCTATTTTCTTGCTCTCCCAGTCTTGAGGGGGTGCATTCCCCTGCTCCCTGGGAATTTGCTCTCTTCCTAGCCATATGTTCCACCAGGGTATCGGGGGTAACTACCCTTAAATGCAGGGGGGTTTGATGGCTTTCGCAGGCTCAACACACTTGAGCATGCCTTTTAACATAGGTAAATACTGAACGGGGGGATGGTTTAGTGGAGAGGGTTTCCAGCAGGAAATCATCTTCCTCAGGTAGAATGTACATCTCAACTCTATGGTACGCAGCAGCACTGTGATGGACCTCGTGGTAAGAGGTAGTATCAGGGGGCAGGGCTTGGTGGGATACAAATCTGCTGGGGGTTCTGCCTGATAGACATCCCAATGGTCAGAAGTCCTGGGGTCATAGGGTGGATCATAGGGAGACCCTGGACTATCCACATCCGCTGAATATAAGGATCCTTGTGGGGAATGTGTGTGAAGGTCTACAGGCAGCAAGGGGGAGGTAGGAATAGGAGGGGATGGTGGAGAAGTAGGAGGAAGCGATGGTGGAGGAGGAGCAGGCCTGGAACGTACCTCTGTCCTGATGCCGAGGCATCTTGGGCGTTTACTCCGATGGAGGGTTGAGGGCCTCCATGAAATTGAGTCTCCTGCTATGGGGATCCTTGGAAGACTAGGCAGGCTTAGCCAGGATCCTGCCTGTGCTCGGCTGGATGTGGATCCTCTGTTGGCTTGCGTCTGAGTGTTCCTGAAGCCTCTGCATGATGGGTTGGTCGAACTCCCCCAAAGATTGCTTGGATGGAGCCAAAGAGGGTAGACGTCCAGAACGCCCTGATGTGGATTTAGTCTCTGAAGCTTTCGACTCAGTGAATCCAATGCTGAAGTAGCGGCCAAGGGGCGGCACCGAGGGTTGCGAGGGCGTCAGGTCCGGCTCAGTAGTTTGGTGCCGACCATGGCCCTGAGGCACTGGTGGCCCAAACCCATCTCAAGAAGCACGGGAGCTAGATGCTGATGCCTCAAAAGACAGGTGGTAAAGGTCCTCACTGCAGTCCTCGGCGACAGACGTTGAGCTGGTGGGGCTCCTATGGCTTTGACATCAGAGTTGGAGGCGGCCTCCTCCAACGAGAACGTCTCTCCAATCTCAGCGCTAGATGTGCCCGGCTGCTTCAGAGCTTCCTCCTCGCCTTCTTTGAAGATATCCGGAGTGTCTCCCTCTCCCAGGCAATGCGCCATTGAAGCCGAGGCACTGCTACGCGCCCGACTGTTCTGAAGGCTCTTTTTGTTACAGAACGCAAGACACGCTCCACAGGACTCCTCCTGGTTTTTAGGGGACAGGCACGGGTACGTTTGTCCTGGGATACTTAGCGTGGCAAGATGGGCAGACCAAAAAGGAGTCCCTCATCAGCCAGGCTAGCTTGACTCGAGGGGCAGAGAGCATTGGACCCACGTCTGGGCATACCCGTCCCACTCGGGGTGACAAATGCAAAAACAATTGATGGACAGAATGCTGCACAATGTAAAACATTCACCCCAGTACAGAGATCTGCATCTAAATCTACTGTTTTTTTGCTCCCCATGCCTTTCCAGTTCAAGCCCAGCATATGCAAATCAGTCTTGAGCCTGTTCCCATGGGAACAGTCCAGCCCGAACAGCCAGGCCAGGTCCTCCCTGGACTGGAAACAAGCATCCTGGGACCGGTTTCGGGGCATCAGCCCTCATCAGCCAGGCTAGCTTGACTCCAGTGGCATGGAGAGCACGGGACCCACGTCTGGGCATACCCGTCCCACTCGGGGTAACAAATGCAAAAAGAATAATTGATGGACCGAATGCTGCACAGTGTCAACATTGACATCGTCTTCTACTATAGGCCATGCACTGGCTCCCGATCCGCAAGAGGATAATTTTTAAAGCTATGGTTTTGGCCTTTAAATCACTCCACGGAACTGGGGCCCCGTACCTCAGGAAAAGAGTACAATTCTACCACCCGCGTCATGCTCTGAGATCCGTTGCGCTCCAGCTAGCGTGTACCCCTAAATTTCTCCGCGCACGAATTGGCGGTCGCTCCTTTCAGGTGCAAGCAGCGCAACTTTGGAACAGTCTCCCTCTGGCTCTCAGACTGACACAGGACCTCCTCACCTTTAGGAAGTCACTGAAAACCAGGTTATTCCAGCAATAGCTCACTACTTAGCTAGTTAAGAGCCCGCAGTCAGTCACGCTCAGGTTGCTTAAGCGCCGGGACACTCAATTGAGTAGCCGTGCACTCTATACATTCCTAGTAACATAACATAACATAGGTGGAGTCATTACACCTCATGACTCGAAAATACTTTTTCGAACAAAAACAACTGGCACACATCTGAGCCCAACACTAGATGGCAGGAGAATGCACAGCATGTGTATCTACAGGTACACATGCACAAACATTTTTCTGTGAGGAAACAGGAAAAAAGTGCCGTCAGTGCCTAAAGATGAACAGTGTTTTTCAAAGGTTTGAAAAAGTTTCCCAAGTAAAGAAACTTCAAAAAGGTTGAGCTCTATGCTCCAGGATCTAGCCATCAGAAACCAGAATAAATAATTGGTTCAACTGCCACCTAAAAGGCATGAATATCTTCACTGCTGCATTCCATTGCAGCATATGAGGACCTGCTGTTACTTTCCACTGCATCATTATGGCTACCTTCGCCAGAATAAGCAGTAAGCCAGCAGATTTGGTCTCTGCTTTGCCCTGTTTAAGGCGGAGGGTACACCTCTGGAGACAAGCATCAAGTGTAGTATGTTTCCTATGCACTGTTGCTATAGTGATCCACCTTATGCATTGCATATGACAGGGATTCCCTGTGTAAGTCGTAGTCTCCGTCAATGAAAATACTGTGCAATGCGCACAAGTTAGTTCGTGGAATTTCATGGCCTAGAAAGCTGCAGGACCCAACAAGCTGGGTTTTGTTATATCAGTCTTTTGTTTGTTATCTTTAAACCCGGCCGTGTAATGTCCCATTAGCCACTGAGTTATCCAATGACTCTGAGCTGTTAGTACGATATTGTGAAGACAACAATAGTTCATGGAAGGCCAAAAGGTCCTAAAAAAAGCAAGAACTGTTGACTTTAAGAAAGTGTTAATCACTTAGCCTATGGCATGGGGCATTTTACTGGAAAATTGCCGGAGGAAGCAAAAGTAGACATTGAAAATTGTCGGAAGGGACACAGGTAGACATTGGAACAATAATTCATTTATCAATATCAATTTTACAAAACAGTTGGATTATAGATCTGGTGCTCACAAAAAAGTGAAAAGAAATGTGATGTGGTGAGTGGAGAGGATATTTAAAAACATACATCGCATTGACAACATAAGCAAAAACTCCTGAAGACAATTTTTAAACCGTGAAGATGTTTTTTGTTGTACAAGAGGTAGACGGCGTTTCGATCTCAGAAATTTGAGATCTTCATCAGGACAAGGTTTGTGAGCATGAGGAATTAGGCAACTCTGAAGACAGCCATGAAGGTTACGGATCTAATCCTGTATGGTCGGGGAGATAGGATGAGTCTGGCACCAAAATCACATCTTATGGAAGTCAATAGGACAAGTACACGGGGCTCTGGATACCAGGTTACTGCTGCATGGTGGAAAGGATGGAAAGGAAGGGAGCTCAGAATTCCGAGCAGTCACGAACCGCGTCAGAGGTGTCGGTGATCACCGCGATGTCGGTTAGATCCTCACCGCGTAGTCGGTGTTCCCGAGTCCAGCTGCATGTGACCGCATTAGTCGGTCGATTCGTAGAGACGGGCAGCCGCTCCATCTAGTGCCGGTGAAACCTGATCTCTGATCCTGTTAGTACAGCTCAAATACTGGCACTCTTAGCCCCCTGGATCTGCCAGTCTTTTCAAAGTGCCAAAGGCCACACGTGGGAACCTCCATTTAATATCAAGTCCAGAAGTCAGCTAACCAGCTCTCTTAAATGTATCCTAGGGATAATGATTAGCAAAGTAGGAGAGACAGCATAATCATCTTGGGTACGGCTATCTGACCTGCTGTGGCAAGGATGTCCAAAGGGTCACCTGCGGCCACAGCGATCATGGTGTTACCCATGTTATAATCCACATTGTTCACTTCAGTATGATACATTTGTACCCCATGATATTTAAAAGTGGAGGTCTCCTATGTGGGGAGAGGGTGTACAGAACCCTCCCAAGTCAGAGCGGCTCTGGTTTTCATCAGGTATAGACTAGCTTTGTCTCAATTCACCTTAAGCCTGGATAAACTTCTGAAGGTTTCGAGTTCTCCGATGACTGCAGCAAGGCTATTCTCTGCATCACAAGGTGGGCGAAGAGGTGACTTCTCCGTCCAAAAGCATCATTGTACATTACAGTTAATTTGGGGTCGAAATGGTCCATGAATGTCTCGTAGAAATCAAGGGGAAGGCTGTCTGTTCCTGGTTACCAAACGTGAGCAGTGAGATGGTGTCTTACCACTTGCAGAGAGATTAGTTGCCACAACGTGACGTCACCTTGTTGTACAAGCTGAAGCAGCAGAATATCTACTATAAAGCTATCAATGGAAGCATTCATACTATTGTCGTGGTTAGTATATAGTAGTTTATAATAGTCGAGAACAAATTCTTGATGGACCCAACTGAGATCTATGAGGTTATTCAGGGGCATACCTGTTGTGTCGGGACCAGCCAAACTAAAAGCCTGCTGGGCTGGTCACCTTCTATGTGCCGATGGGCTGTACATGTCGAATAATCTAAACAGTTTCTCTCGGTTAAAATAGCAGAGTCTTCCCTGGCTTTGTGTAGGGAATCAATCTGCAAGTTATCCAAGACCACTTTATCTTTGAAGTCCCAGATTTTTACATCTTGATGTTGTAGTTGCTGATCAATTTGTCTCCTGACCCCCACTGAGGTGGGAATGCAATCAGACCCCCAGAATATTGCAGCATTAAAAATAGGGGGAATTTTGCTGTACACACCTGCATTTATTGCAATACTTTTGCACAAATTTAGTAATGAGAATGAACTTTTTCTGTTAAATCGTTGAAGTAAATAACAGTGGGTTATCCTGTGTACCCATTGTTTTATAATAACACAGAGCTTGACTAGCTATGGTCTGTTTGCACAGGGATTACAATTACAAGAGGTTTGATGTTTATCGCACCTGATAACTAACAGGTGCTGTAAAAATTGCACCCTTTGTTAAATTTTGGCAGGGCAAACCTACTAGAAGGGAAAACACCCAATATTTAATAGAACATGCAGATTTTGAATCAATGTGCACTAAAATCCATATGTTAATCCCCAAAAAGTCAGTAGGCGATAATTATTGCATCCGATAACTTTTGAATACGTCTGTGTTGGGTCAAATGCGATAATTATCGCATCTGATAAACCCGACATGGGCCACTTATAATCAGGTCAAAGTCTATAGCTTTATCCAACATGTACAGGGTCAGAACTGCGTAACTGTTACGGAAGAAACTAAGGTTTTTTTGTACCGGTCTCCTTTTAGCTTTACAATTATATGAGATAGCATTCCTAAAAATTAAATAACTGATGGGATATTCCTATTCATTGACTATCTATAACTGTTATACTGCCTTTGGTACCTACCCTCAAACACCCCTTGCCAATTTGGGTCTTGAGCCGCTTGGCCACTACTACCAAGGCAGTGCTCTCACAGTTACGGAGTCTATTCTTGACATTCATAACACTATCACATTAACCAGTGTGGAACGCATGCAGAAAAACCTATGAGACATCTTGGCGCTGACAACTGACTTTGTCTGGAGGACAGACTGACATTACCTAACTCGGCAGCACTCCTACTATGATGTAAAAGTGAGAAGGTCCTCTCTCTATTTGTAATTATATCTCGCTCACTACCACTTACAAGGTTTTAAAGCACTTTACGCCAGGGAGCATGCTGCTCCAGTATCCAAAGGTAGTCCAGTGTTATTGGCATTGGGATTAGTCTTGTGTGCTCAGGCTCTTAGATGTGAACCTGCAAAAGTTCGACTCAGGTTACTTCAGCAGAAATACAGCCATCAACAACCCAATGTGGAAGTTAAGGTGAAGCAGGCATTAGGTGGAGTAATGCATTAACTTTATTTCCTCACCCACCAAATTTTGACAGGAGGCAGTAGCACAGGCAAGAACTCTTTATAATTAAAGTTAATTTATATTTGGGAAACAAAATATCAACCACTGTCAAATGTATGTATAGCATAACGTAAAACCTTTGCAAAAACATAACTATAAAAAAGATTCAACAAAACAAGTTTCAAATCTACTATCAATATGGTCAGAATTTCATACAAACATTTAATAGAACTGTGCTTAAAGTGCCAGAGTGCCGACGCTGTTGAGAATAGGTGCAGGTGTGCTTGAAGAGCCACTCAGGTGAAGGCTGACGTCTTGTGGCCGCAATACCCAACGATTAAAACACGTGCAAGGGAACTTAAAGTGCCAGAGCTATCGAAAATAGAGCTAATAAAAGCCAGCCGGCTCAGGTAAGAAGCCAGTTCGTTAGCGAGAACTAGATTTGTAGTCACTTGCTTGAGAGAGGACTATGCTATCTAAAACCAAGGAAGCAATTATTACAGTGCTCCTAAAAGCATGTTGTGACTAGGACTAAACAAAACTTTGATTATGCTGGAGTAAACCGAGTACCTTTGGTAATTCTGCGTTACTCCTTGATGTGGAATTATCGATATTCACGCAATTACTCCGGCTCGTGTAATTAGAAGCAATTTGGTTGGGGGTTAGGGGTGGAAATCGTACTGCTACAGCACATTTAGCGAGTACCCGCTATTCGTGTTCAGCTGCATTTAGCAATGTTTCTTAGTGCAAAATGCATCCATTTTGGATGCTAGGGTGCATTTTGCGCTAAGAAACTAGCACTGAATGCCAGTAGTAAGTTGGAGGATCATTCTAACCCATGAGCGCATTTAGTGGGTGCCTGCTCGCTATTCGTGTTCTATTGCACTTAGTGCTATTTCTTAGCGCAAAAATACATCCTTTCGTCTATTTTGGACGCGAGGGGGCATTTTTGCAATAATAAGTGGTGCTAAATGCAGATTCGCTTCTCACGTAATTAAAGTGTAACCTCGTGGAATTGTTAGGTAATTTCACGTAATTACACATGACTTTACATACAAATCCTATGATTAGAATCAAGACAGGTAAACTGATATCCCCAAAAGTACTTATATTGACAGGAGGCTGCATTCTTTCCCTTCTTGCTTTTCCTTGCCACGGAGCCCCTGGTGTACCATGTGCGCAAGATGGAGGCAGCATGGGCTGATAATATATCATCAAGGGTATCTCATTATACGTGGATGATGTCCTGCTGTACTTACACTCTAGGTGGCAGGTAATAAATTTCAAGCTGGAGGAATTTGCAGCTGTCTTGGGGCTCAAACTGAATATTACTACGTCCTGCTTATTTTGGTTGACATCTCAGTGCTTGCATGGTTTATATCTGATGCCCATACCTTCAAATACCTTGATGTCAATTTATTAAGAATGTAGGAATATATAATTGCCAGGAAACTGTGAATGGCCCAGGCAGCCTCAAGAGCAGAAGCAGAGTTTTGGCAGAGCTTACCACTCTCTGTTCTGGCACAGGTATTACTTATTAAGATGGTGCTTCTTCTGCAGATGCTTTATTATTTCTTTAACATTCCAGCAGTAGTCCTGGCCAGTTTCTATCAAGGCGTGAACGCCCTGCTGATAGAACTGTTATGGAGGTCAGGTAGGCACAGAGTAGCACTGACCAAACTGCACCTACCTGCCGCAAAGGAGGAAGACTTGGGAATTCATGAATTTGAACAATATCACACTGCAGCTCAAATCCAATGGACTGCGAGTGTGGTGGAGCCCATCAAGGGGTTTAGTTGGTGGCCTGGAGTGATAGATCCATAGCGGATTACTTCTTTGGAGAGGGGCACTGTGAGTGGGAACCTACTTTTGATGGCGGCTGGCAGGCACAGATTGGGCAGGTATTTGCAGAAAACCAAGAAGAATGCCTTATATGCCCCTGAGGTCCCTCTATGATCATTACCGAAGTTTGCTCTGGTTAAGAAAATAGCAGCCTGGTGTGTCTGGGTACAGATGGTATAGAGTAGGTGGGACAACTGATTAACTAAGGATCCCTGATGACATGGTCTTAAATCAGATACAAATATGATTTGCCGGTGGGTCAGTTCCTGGGGCATGCAGCTCTATAAGGAACAGCCATAGCTACAAGGGAGCAAGCAATTGGAGAGCTCGAAACAAACCACACATTACAAATATTGTTGACATGGGAAGGAGTGAGGCGCATGACCTCCAACAATCATAGTTCATTAGGCTGAAGCTGGGGGTAGATTTGTTAGGCTTCAAAAGTGTCTGAAAGTTTGGCATTGGTGTGGAGCTGGGACTGGGCGGCCAAATGCAGACTTGTCCATAGGGTGTCCCAGAACGCAGTTTTAAAGCAAATCCAATTTAGATATGTACAGTGGGCTTACCTCACTCCAGCTAGAATGGATACAATGTTCCCAAAGGTTTTAGGTGATTACCTCCGGTGTGGTACACCCGAGACCTCATTTTATTTTCACATGTTGTGAGAGTACTCACAGGTGATTCCCTTTAGAACACAGGTGGGGACTTAGTCCATGAATGGAAAGGGAGACAGTGTCTGGGTAAACGACAGGCAACTCAGCTGGGCCTCAGGCACACAAAACTATTAGTCGTTGAATTGATCCGGCTATGATAATGGCAAGAAAGGCCATTGCTGTCTGTTGGAGATCCACTCATCTTCCATTAGTGACAGTATAGGAATCCCACCTACTCAAAAGGGCTCAGGCAAAAGAGGTTTCTTTGGGAAGATCTAGGTTCTAAAGCTGGGAAGCAGGACGACTTCACTGAGAGGGACACTATTGCTAAAGCTTAAATCTGATGACCTACACCTGTAATCTTTAGGGCAAGTTCCTCTCATAGTATTCACGACGAACTAAAAGAAAATAACCCCATTTCTCACTTTAGGAGGATGTCAAAAAGCTTGATTTAATGCATTTTAACACGTTTTATTGGGTTTTTCAGTTAGTAAGGTTCACAAACATTAGAATATTACAATACATAATATTGAGATAAATGTGCTTGCGTATACCACACCAAAATACAAAGACTAAATAAGTTACATAATGATGCGTACATTTATTCTGCATGCTCAAAGCATTCTATTCAGGTGGTATATGTTCTTAGCAGAGTTCGTCATTAGCCCTTAGGTTACAGTACAGAAGTCGCCAGTAATAGCCCCCTCGCAAGTAGTGCCCCGTCTAGTTCAGAGAATGTGCGAATCGGTTACCATGCACTGTTACCAATCTAACTGCAATTTGTAGCGGAATTGCATCTCATTGGGACCAGGACTGTGCTTGTCTATGTACGTCACTGCAGGAAGTGTTAAAGTTGTTTGTGTGTGTATATCTAAAAAGGCAGTGAGGATCACCGTTCACAGGTTAGCTATGGGCTACCAGAGGAAATCTTGATTTAATGTATGATCATATTCTTGGGTTCTACAGCATTTCGAACCGCACTTGTAGATGAGTGCCCAAACCGATCGAGCAATTCATTGTTTGCTACGTTCTTTCTTTTAAGATGATTGAAATTTAGGCAGTGATGTATGGCATTCTGCTAGCTGGTCATCCTTACTGCATAAATATAATTACCACTGACTCTTGTATGTTTAATGTTTGCAAAAGAACATTTATTAGGATGAAAAACAATAAAATATTAAAAAACTAAACGGGTATATTGAGCCTCAAATGCAGAACATTGATTCACTTTGTGACGAAGCTCGAGGAGGTGGGCAGATAGATGTTCTATATGGATAGCAATCCGCTTCCAGGCTTGCCTACATTGCTGGGAGAATACCCCCTACAGATATTTTAGGGGCACATTTGCTAACTGGGGGCGCAATCTCCAAGATCACTGGGGACACTTTAACCAAGTAACTAACCAGATCATATTTTAATGCAATCACAGTTTGTGTTATTACCACTTTCCCAGATCCTGGAGGACCAGCGTTGGTAAATGGCTTCAAAGTTATCTAGATCACCCAGTTCCTCCATATAAGAAAACCCTTGAGTAGACCCAGATGGAGAGTAGAAGAGATAGGTGCATAATCAAGGCGCTAAAGTATTCATGATTTCTACTAACTTCTTGACTTGGCCCAAGCATAACTTAGCTATTAAGTGTACAACTAAATATATTTTCAATCATCCAGCAAGTATATGCCTGCACTGGACAAGAAAGGCAGGCAAAAGAGATTAAGGTCCACAAAGGTCCAACAAAATCATAAATCTTTTCAGGAAGGCAAAGCTATAATCGGCAAGGAGAGACATCCATGATAGTGCTGCTCTCAGAACAGGGCAATGTCTTGGGCAAAACAAGCGAACATGCAAATCAGACAAGAATACCTTCTCATTTCCTACTGATTAGGATGTGAATTACTTTTAGAAACCATTTGCAACGATTTCACGTTTCTTTTATGGTGCATTAACCTGTAAGAATAGTGTTACAGACCGAGGCTATTAACATGAACAGATTAACAGGCTGGAAATACTTCATCTTCCAGTGGGTGGATACACAAAAACATTCACTTTTTGGGCACCATCGACAAGTGGAATCAATCTGACTCATGATGACTTCTACTATATACACACACACAAAGTCTCCTTATGGAACCATCACCTTCAGTTCAGATTCTATTGTCCCTAGGTGGTAAAGCTTGAGTCTTATGAACTGACAATTCCAACATTTAAATTTGTTGGATTAAAATTTGCAGTACTCTTGTTTACTGCAGAGGTAGGTGGGTCACATGTGAATCTAGAATAGTTCAAGATCCAAAGGGAAAATGTTGCTTACCCTCTAAGCATCTGTTTTTGTAATGTAGTGCTGTAGATTCACATGCTGTGCATACACCTGCCATCTAGCATTGAGTCCAGATCAGAGCAAGTTGTTTTTCTTCAAAGAAGTCTTCTCGAGTCACGAGGCAGTGTGACTCCACCTCTTACTGGTAATGTGCATGGGCACAGGCTCCATTGTTAGATTGTTTTCACACACGGCGGGTAAGGATGGAGCGAAGCGATAAGGGAGAGAGAGAGTAATGATTAAAGATTACTTTGCCTGCCATAGGAGAGGAATTGAAGGAGGCGATGAATGTAGGGGCTCAAATAGAGGACAAGTCTTGTAAGGACAATGTTGGGATTCCATTCAGGAGCGGGGGACCCTCTTGAGACCCTCCATACAGGCTTTAATGGACCCCCAAAAGACCACACCCGCAACCTCTGCATCATCCTAGATAGCGAACTATCCATGAAACGTCAAGTCAACACCGTCTCCTTAGCTTGCTTCCACACACTCCGCTTGCTCCCAAAGATCTTCAAGTGGCTCCCCATCAACACCAGGAAAACTGTAACAGGCCCTCATCACCAGCCAACTGGGCTACAGCAATGCACTCTATGCCAGCACCACCACCGAACGCATGCAAAGAATACAGCCGATACAGAATGCAGCAGCCAGACTGATCTTCCCCTGCCCAAGAGAACCCACATCAACCAACACTTGAAGGACCTCCCCTGGCTCCCAGTCCAGAAAAGATGGCATTTCAAAATCCTGATCAACGCCTACAAAGCCCTCTACAACCAAGGACCTACTTGAATCACCGACTACACTTCCACCAGCCTAACAGGAACCTTCACTCAGCACACCTCGCCCTCGCAGAGATACCGTGCAACCGACGCAGCCGCACCGGAGGACGCTCCTTCTCCCACCTCGCCGCTAAAGCCTGGAACACCCTACCTCTCCACCTCCACACTGCTTCTTTGCTGACAGACTTCAGGAAGGGACTCAAGACCTGGCTGTTTGCCTGGATCCCCCCCGGGATGAATATCCGCGCTCTACAAATATGATTTGATTGAGTGATTGAATGACAGGAATCCTAAAGAGGGAAACATGTTGCCTAGGTGAAGGCAGATAGAAGTGAGGGCTAGAGCAAAGTCTGCAAATCCTTCAGACAACATACAATGTCTCAGATACTGGCTGCCTAGAGGTCAATGTGTTTTGAGCGACGGTAGTGATTTCTCAATGGGTCTGAGTGAGACAGTCCAGTCTGTTGGGGAGCCTCTTGTGCGGGACCACCAAGAGGTTGAGGAGAGTGATGTACCAAGACTGGGGAGCCCAAGTAGGTGCCACTAAAATGAGCGTGAAAGCGTTTGCTTAATACCCCGCACCACAAACAGGAGAGGCAGTAAAGCATAGGCAAATATCCCTGACCAATTCATCCTTAGTGCATTCATTGCCTGTGGGTGTAGGAACCTGGAGGAAAAGTTTGGGCATATGGCGTTTTCTGCCGTGGCAAAGAGTTCTACGCTAGGAAACGCCCATCGCTGGAAGTACGGGAGGAGGACTCGTGGGTGGAGTTCCCACTCGTGGACTTGTTGCCGCATCCTGCTGAGGAGGTCGTCAAAGTCATTGTCCACTCCTAGGAAGTACTCCGCCAGCAGCTGGATCCTGTGGTGAAGAGCCCATCGCAAGATGGGCTCGGCTAGCAGAGAGTGGGTACTGCCCTCCTTTTTGAGATAATACATGGCCGTCATTTTGTCCGTCTGGATGAGGACTACCTTCAACACTAGGTGGACGGCTAACAGCTCCAGGTAGCTGATTTGGAAACCCTGGTGAGTTGGCTTCCATTGACCTTGGACAGTCTGGTCCTGTAGGTGCACACCCCACCTGGTGAGAGAAGAGTCAGTTGTAATGGTCACTTGCAGAACTGGGTCGAAAAAAGGCTAGCCCTGCAACAAGTTGTTGGTGTTCCACCACTGCAGAGAGCTAAGGGCGCGACTGCCAATCAACACTAGATTGTCCCAATGACCTGCTGCTTGGGACCATTGATGCACTAAGCATTCTTGCAACAGGCACATGTGTAACCTGGCGTGAAGGACTATGGCTATACATGTCACTATCATACCTAGGAAGCGCATGACACTCTGCACTATTTGGCTGGACGAAGGGGAGCAACGCCTGAAATGACTGCACTCCCGCACGGCTGGAGTAGGCCTTGCTCATCTCGAAATTGAGGATCGTGCCTGGATAAGGTTGTATCAGCATGAGTTGGAGATGGGACTTGACGGCATCGACTGTAGACCCCCAAGTCGTGTAGGAGGTTGACAAAGGCCTGGGTGGGTGCGCAACACTTGCCGAGTGGCGCCAGTCGTCTATGTAGGGAAAGACATGGCTGTCCTGTCTCCGCAGGAGTGCGGCTACTACTGCGAGGCATTTGGTAAACACATGTGGCATGGTAGTGACACCGAAGGATGGGACCTTGAACTGATAGTGTTTGCCACTTACCACAAACCTGAGATAGTGGCGATATGCTAGATGGATTTAAATGTGGTATATGTCTTTGAGCTAGAGTGTAGCAATAAAGTCAACTTGCTGAGGAATGACATCCTGAAGAGTGACCATATGGAAATGTTCTGAGAGGATGTATTCATTGAGGGGCCTAAAGTCCAGGATAGGTCGGAGGGACCCACCCTTCTTGGGAATGAGGACGTAGAGGGAATACACCCCAGTTGCCTGTAGATGTGGCACAGGCTCAATCGCCCTTTTGAGAAGGAGGAGTTGGTGTTTTGGGATGAGGATGTTCCTGCGGGTTGGGATGCTGGGAGGCGTGAAGTGAGTTCCAGACAGTAACCTTTTTGGATGATGTCCAATGCCCACTGGTCGGAGGTGATGTGTCGCTATGAGGGAAAAAGAACCTCTAGAGGCGACAGTCAGATAATGTGAGGTCGGCAGGGAGGAGGGGCAAGTCACTGCCTGGCTGGGGCAGCTCCTTTGGGGGAGCCACCTTTGCCACTGCCCTTGGTGTTGTTACCACAGTACGCACCCCAGAAGTAGCCTCTAGTGGAGGTTTGGTGGACCTATTGACGCTGGTCAGACATGGAGGCGGTCTTCGAGCCTCTGCAGCAGGCCTATAGTGGGGTGGGTGTTTTTTAGGGCACCCAAGGCTTTCGCTGTCTCCGTGACCTTTATCTTCCCCAACATCTCATCAACCTGGGGCCCAAAGAGATGTTCCCCATCAAAGGGCAGGTTGAGATAATGATGTTGAACGTCTGCCTTAAAGCTGGAAACAGGGCGCCAAGCATGCCTGTGGAGGAGCATGCTGAAATTGATGCCCGAGCGTCAGTGTCACCAGCACTGAGAGAATAGCGCATGGTGGTATTGGAAATGAGCTTGCCCTCCGAGACTATCTCATGCCCTACCTTACGGTGCTCTGCTGAGAGATGTTGGAGGAGCTCCTCCATCACGTTCCAGTGGGCCCGATCATACCAGTAAAGGTGGTTGATGGAGTTGGCGATGTTCCAATGATTGGCTGATTATGCTGTGATGTACATGCCCGCCGCATCGATGCACTTGCTTTCTTTGTCTGATGGTGGGGCGTCGCCGGTATCCTGTGCGTTGCACGTTTTGGGGCGGAATGCACAACTAGAGAATCGGGAGGGAGTAGACCCTTGATGTAGAGGGGGGGTCCCATGGGGAACCCTTATATACTTATCAAGTCGGGGTGATTACGCGAGCCTTGACCGACTCCAAGAAAATGTCAGGGGCTGGTCTTAGCATGCCCTTCAGCATGGGCAAGTACTGCGTGGAGTGTGGGAGGAGGAAGTCCTCCTCAATAGGTTTTCTGTGCATGTTCACCTTATGGTACAAGATTGCCTGACCTAGGACCTCTTGGTAAAAGCTAGTGTCGTCCAGAGGGTAGGAACGGGCAGAATAGAGCTCAGGGCCCCTATCCCCTGGAAGGTCCACATTATAAGAATCTCAAGGGTCTCGCTGATTGGGCATGTCGTATGGGCCCCTTTGCCATGCTTCTCAAACTCAGAGTGTGGTGTGCAGGAAAGCTGGTCAGCAGGGGAAGTGGGTGGAGACTGGTGAGACTAAGGCCTGGAGGTGCGGTGGAGGTGATAGGCAGTTGAGGCTCAGGAAGAGGACTGGTGGCCTTGTCGTGACTTCCTCCGATTGGTTGATGGTGGGAGGTCGAGGGCCTCCTTGAAGCTAAGTTGTTTCTTGAAAGGCTGAGTGGCACGCACCGGTGGCTGGGTGAGGATCCGGCCTGTGTGGGGGTGGATTACAATTTATTTCTGGCAGGCGTCAAGTTCGACCTCCAGTTTTTGGACGACCGGTTCAACAGAGTCCACGGCCGACTTCCTTGTTGGCACTGGCGTTATTTCGGTTGCTGAGCCTTCGGATCCAATGGTCGGAACGGCGAAGAGGTGGGAGCGGTCAGCATTGAATGGGTTGGCCTCCATATCTTCTTTGGCACTGAGCTGAGGCTGGACATGGAGACCTACTGCTCCCCTGGTCTTCTCATGCGCTGAATACACTGCTTCATACGGGGAACAATCGGTGGGCTGGTCTGTCGTTAACTGTGAGAGTATTGCAACTATCAAAAGTAATTTTTGGTATTTTATATTGATAGGGCATTTAAATGCCATTCATAAATCCTCTCTAGGCCCAGCGCACTTTTGCTGCAAACAGCTTGTGAGTAGAGAGACGCATCTAGATTTGATGATTTAGTTGGAAATGAGAAGAATTTTTATTAAATTTAATCAAGGTATTTTACCACTCTGCTATTTACAAGCTGGTAATCCGTTAAATCTAAGTACTCCACATTTTATCTTCTCCTGTCCACTATGTTCAATGCTTAGAAAATCTTGGCTTAAACCAAAACTGAATTCATTGGGTGTAAGAATGAGAAAGGAAGAACGAAAATTATGCCAACAAATTGACATACTCTATATTCAGTTCTGTGCTGCCAAAGAGCAAGTTACTTACCTTCAGTAACACTTTTTCTGGTGGATACATTATCTACTAGCAGATTCCTCACCTTTTGAACATCCCCAGGTGCCAGGTTGGATCAGAAACTTTGCGATAGCTCTCTCACGCTTGTATGGGGCAACAGCTTCGTCCCAGCTTCGCACACACCGCGTGATGCAACTTTTGTTATAAAGCCCCCCCAATCAAACGGTGTAATGACATAGGTTTCCGTCCACTTTTTAACGTGCTTTTGGAGTGAACGGATGAAACGAACATCAAAAGTATAGGTGCAGTTTTCATTGCAGTAAAGATACATACGATCAGATGAATGAACAAACAGGATTGTTTGGTAATTTCAGGTATGTAACTGGGAGGAGGTTGGGCATTGAGGAATCTGCTGGTAGATACTGAATCCACCATAAGGATTATGCTACTTACCCAGTAAGCATCTGTTCTTGGCATGTAGAGCTGTAGATTCACATGCTTTGCATACTCCTGCTATCTAGTGTTGGGTCCGGATGTTTGCAATTTGTTTTTCTTCAAAGAATTCTCTCCCAGTCACGAGGTAAAGTGACTTCTCCTTTCGGTGATAGTGCTCATGGGCATCGACTCCATTGTTAGATTGTTTTCCCTCAAGAGGGTGAGAATGGAGATAGTTAGTGTAGTACAGAGATGTCCATTTGTATGTAATGTAAATAATGAAAACTGCAGCAACTACGGGGAGGTGGGAGGGCGCATGTTAATCTACAGCTCTACATGCCAAGAACATATGCTTACTGGGTAGGTAGCATAATCCGTTCGAGGCATGTGTGCTGTAGATACAAATGGTTTGTATAGACTATATAGCAGTATTCTCCCAAAGCGGTGGCTAAACAAATGTTGCAGTTGTATGAAACTGTGTCTTTAGCACTGCTTGCCCTACATTTGCTTGTTGACGTGCTAACACATACACACAGTAGTATTTGGTAAAGGTGTGTGGTGTGGACCATGTTGCTGCTTTACAAATGTCAGCTATAGGGATGTTACCTAAAAAGGCCAGACGCTCCTATTTCACGAGTGGAATGTCCTCTCCATCTTGCAATACTAGATTTAGAGATAGGATTGCCTTTGTGAGGTGTACCAAATGCAACAAACAGTTGTTTTGTCTTACGAAAATCCCTTGTCCTTTCAATATAATACAAGAACGCTTTTCTGACATCAGGAGCATGAAGAGCTCTTTCTGCTACGGAATCAGGTTGAGGAAAGAACACATGTAACTCAACTGACTGGTTGATATGAAAAGCAGAAACCACTTTGGGAAGGAATTTTGGGTTGGTGCGAAGAACTACTCATCTTTATGAAGTTGAAAGAATGGTTCTTCTAAGGTAAATGCTTGCAGCTCACCAACTCTCCTGAATGAAGTGATTGCAATGAGGAAGGCAACTTTACATGAAAAACTGTAACGGACAGTTGTGTAATGGCTCAAAAGGGGGGCCCGTGAGCCGTGTAAGTACAATGTTTAGATTCCAAACTGGTGCAGGAGGTACCCTAGGTGGTATTACTCTTTTAAGGCCCTCCATAAAAGCTTTAATTACTGGAGCTTTGAACAAAGATAGATGTTGCCTGTTTTGAAAATATATGGCTACTGCCGCAAGATGCAATCGAATGGAAGTGTAGGCTAGACCAGCACGCTGTAGATGCAAAAGGTAACCAATGATATTTTGAGTAGAGGCATCTAGTGGATCAATATTGTTATTGGTACAATATATATAACAAATCTTTTCCATTTTGCTGCATAACATGCTCTGGTAGTAGTCTTTCTTGCTGCCTTAAGAATAGTCATACACTCTGGTGGCAAGTTTAGATAACCAAACTCTGACTTCAGGAGCCAAATCGCTAGATTAAGCTCCTTGGGGTTTGGGTGTCTGACTTCTCCATGGTTCTGAGTGAGAAGGCTGGAAATGAGATGCAGCTTTTGATGTGGAACCCCTGATAGTTCCAAGAGTGTGGTGAGCCACGGTTGACGGGCTCAAGTGGGAGCCACTAGAATCAGTGTGAGGGATGTTTGCTTGAGCCTCCGAACCAGAAATGGAAGGAGAGGGAGAGGCGGAAAAGCATAGGCAAATAATCCTGACCAATTAATCCATAGAGCATTGCCTTTAGATAGAGGGTGTGGGAACCTGGAGGCGAAGTTTGGGCATTTTGAGTTGTCCACTGTGGCAAACAGATCTATTTGTGAGAATCCCCATTGTTGAAAGTATGGAAGGAGAACTTGGGGATGAAGTTCCCACTCGTGTATTCGTTGCCGTCTTCTGCTGAGGAGGTCGGCAATCAGATTGTTCACTCCTGAGAGGTGCTGTGCCAGAAGATGAACTCTGTGATGAATTGCCCAACGCTAAATGGTCTGAGAGATGCGTGACAGTTGCAGAGAATGTGTCCCCCCCTGTTTTTGTACATAGCGGTCATATTGTCTGTATGGACTAGGATAATTTTCCCTATGAGGTGAGACTGAAAAGCTGTCAGTGCTAGATACACAGTTAGAAGCTCTAGATAGTGGATGTTCAGAGTACTGTACTTGTTGTCCCATACTGTGAAGATAGGCACCCCAACCTGTGAGAGATGCGTCTGCTGTTAGCACAATTTGTGGAACAGGGTTGATGAAGAGCCACCCTTTTGATAAGTGTTGTGTGTTCCACCAATGCAGAGAGCAATGGGTGCGGCTGTCTACCAACACTAGATCTGTTAACTGACCCTGACACTGATTCCACTGACTTGCCAAACACTCTTGTAGAGGACGCATCTGTAACCTTGCATGAGGCACTATTGCAATGCATGATGACATCATTCCTAACAGTAGCTTGAAAGTCCTGACTGTTAAGTATTGATTGGTCTGAAACTGTAGTAGCAGAGTTTGAATATTTTCGATTCTGGCTGCATTGGGAGAGGCTAGAGCTGCGCAGGTGTTTAGAGCCGCTACCAGATAGGACTCCATTTGTGAAGACTGAAGAAAGGACTTCTGTGCATTTACTGCGAAACCCAATTGGTGGAGTAGGTCTAATGTAGTCTGAGTGTGTTGTGAACACTTTTGGTGTGTGCTGGCTTTGATGAGCTAGTCGTCTACGTATGGGAAGACATGAATCTGTTGTCTTCTGAGATGTGCTGCCACTACTGCTAGACATTTAGTGAATACTCTGGGAGCAGTAGTTACTCCGAATGGGAGTACTTTGAACTGATAGTGTTTTCCTGCTATCACAAATCTGAGATATTTGCGATGTGCTGGGTGAATCAGAATGTGAAAGTATGCGTCTTAAGTCTAGTGTGGACATAAAATCGCCTTGCTGTAGAAGTGGAAGTACTTGTTGAAGCGTGGCCATGTGGAAATGTTCTGATAGTATGTACAGATTTAACGTCCTCAAATCCAAAATTGGTCTTTTTTTGGGATTCGAAAGTACAGAGAGTAAACCCCTGAACCTTGGTACTGTAACGGAAGTGGTTCTATGGCTCCTTTTGCTAAAAGAACTTGTACCTCTTGTTTGAGAAGCAGCAGGTGCTCTGTTGAGAGTTTGTGAGTGCAAGGTGGAATATTGTGAGTATTGCTGGTGAGCTCCAGGCAATAACCATGTCGGATAATGTCGAGCACCCATTTGTCCGATGTTATAGATCTCCAAATGGGGAAAAATTGTTGAAGCCTTCCCCCGACAGGTGTTAAATGATTTAGTGGAAGTGTAGGCAAGTCACTGTTTATTGAGGGAAGGGGAGTTACGCGTTGGTATGTTCTTACCCCTACCTTTGAAATTGTTTCCTCTTTACCCTCCTCTGTAGAAGCCTCTAGAGGAACAGGGTTACGTGTTGGACTTATATGAGGAAGCGTTAGGGTCTGAGGATGTAGTTTTGGACCCTGCTCTATAAAATGAGCGGCAAAAGGAGCCTCTGCTTGATGGAGACAGAAGAGCTCCCATGGATTTTGCCACGCGTGTGTCTTTTTTCATCTTTTCTAGAGCCTCATCAACCTGAGGTCCAAAAAGATGTTTCTTGTCAAAGGGGGTATTTAAAATAGATTGCCGTACCTCTGGTTTAAAAACTGAAATCCTAAACCAAGCAGGGCGAGACTCCATTTTGAGCAGGGCGAGACTCCATTTTGAGCAGGGCGAGACTCCATTTTGAGCAGGGCGAGACTCCATTTTCTACCAAGCCATTTTCTACCTTTGACAAAGATACCAACTTTTCTTATCTTTCTAAGAACCTGTGAGATTGTGAAAAATCATCTAGACAATGACATCAATAAGAACACCTGTTGCGACATCAGTCTGGGACAAGTGTATATTGTAAGGTCAGCTAACGATAAACAGTGCAGTCTGAATTGACATGTGTTTACCATATTTGTTTAGACTAATGCATCAAAGGCTAGCATATTGATGTTTAGAAATTTCCCATATCAGATAAGATCAGTAACTAACAGTATAAAGGCTCATCAAATGGCCATTAGACAGGAGAGGTCCTTCGCCCCCGATTATTACACAAGATATTGGCAGAAGATCCGGACAGAGGCTGCTGTAGTGCTGCAGCATCCCATCTCACACAGAGATATGATGCCGTGTCAAAACCGAGAAGAAAGGAGCGGAGTCCAGCGATTTATTGCTATCCTTCGAGGGAACACACTCTCCAGCTACTGAAATGTACAATTTCTTGATGTACACAAGTATGCAACACGCCAGATCATCCTAAGAAACCCTAGATACAAGTTCAGTTACTCCATGCTCTCAAAGTATAGCGCATAGAAGTAGGTTTTAGTGTGTTTGGGTGCCAGATGATATTTCCACTATGGTAGAATGCTCATATTTTCGTTGTTAGCAACATACGTTACAGCTGTTTTAATAATATTCTGTGTTATTTTACGTGATGAGCAACAGGATGGGACTATTGAAATTAAACACTTAAGCATAAAGTGTCTTTTTCTTAGAGCAGTGCTTGTGTGTGATATTATAAAAAATAAAATTGGGTATACATTACCACTGCATCCCTGGACTCTTTTTAAGGGATGGTTAGTAACTAAGAAAGCACCAACACCACACCAACTGAGTGGGGTTGTGTGAACCTACATTAAACGTTTAACATTCAAGCGTTGGTGCACTGAATTAAGATATCTGTGGGTTTGAAAGCAAACCTTGTAGAAGCTAGGCCAGAGTTTTAGTTTATGCAACAATATCAGAAGGATGAGTTTTAAAAGGACCTAAGGAATTGACCTCACACAATTTCATTCATCTGCTAGCATAGCTGAATTTGGCAGTGTCTTCAGAAGATAAAAATAATATCCACCACTTCAGGGGGAGTGAAAAGGAATTCAGATTGCCCTGTTGAATTTCCAGGCATGTTGATAGAGGCTCTAGAGGTGGGGGGGATGAACATGATCCTGCATATGTAAAAGTAGGTCTGCCTTGTAAAGGAAAGGGAGCAGACTGCACAGGGATGGATGAAGTCTGCATACCAAATCCTTCATGGCCAGTCCAGGGCAATTAATATTGCTTGGGCCAGTCTAGCAGAATCTTCCTTACCACCCGAGGAATTAAGAGTATGGGAGGAAATGTGTAAAGAAGCTGAGAGCTCCAGCTCTCCCCCAATGATTCCTACATTGGATACTGATGGAGGTAGTATGTCAGGCAGTGCAAATTTTCCGAGTGGCAACGTGGTCCGTCCGAGGAGTCCCTCAAAGGCGAAAGATGTTTTCTACTACTTCAAGGTGGAGATGCTACTAGTTATCGGCTAGATGACGTTGACTGAGACTGCCCACATGTACGTTGAGCACTCCGGCTAGATGATTTGCTACTACACAAATCTAGTGGTCCTGAGCACAGGACCAGAATCTTAGAGCTTCCCTGCACAGAACAGACTAGCTCACTCCCCCTTGTCAGTTGTAGTACCACATCGCAGTAGTATTGTCGGTCAAGACCTGAACAGACTGACTGCAGGGGGAAGGGAGGAAAAGCCTTAAGAGCTAGATCTATTGCATATAATTCCAAGGAATTGATGTGCAACATCTGTTCTTTTGGAGACAACAGGCCTCTGGTCTCCGGTTCCTCGAGATGAGCGCCACACCCTAAAGTATAGGCATCCTTAATTATAGTTGTCACCGGTGGAGGAGGGTGAAAAGGCTTTCCTTGAGAGGGACTGCCGTTCACCATCCACCATTGTAGATCCGCAGCAATGTCCCTGGAGATCTTGATGAATTTTGCTGTGCTGGAACCACTGCCTTCGGAGGCACCACTGGAGGGCCCTCATAGGCCATTGTACATAGGTGACTAAACAGAATGCAGGAGGCAAGGATACCGAGTAGGCGTAGGACCTTCAGGACTGGAATGATTGCTCCATTCTGAAGCATCGGAATCATAGTCTGATTATCTGTAACCCTCGGACGAGAGAAGGCTCGACTCAATGTGGTGTCCAGAACTGCCCGTTTGAACAGGATGCGTTGAAAGGGCACTAGGTGAGATTTGGGCTTGTTGATTGAAAAGTTCAGGTTGAGCAACAACTGGGATGCTGTCAGTAAGTGGTGAGACACCATCTCTGGATACTGGCTTTAATTAGCCTAATCGTTCAAGTAAGGGAATACCAAGATTCCCGTCCTTCTAAGATAGGCTGCTACCACCACCATCACCTTCATGAAGGCTCGAGAAGCGGAAATGAAGCCTAATGGAAAGACTGCGAACCAATAGTGTTGGGATCCTACCATGCAGCGAAGATACTTTCTCTGTGACTGCAAAATGGAAATGTGGAAGTAGGTATCCTGCAGGTCGACAGACACCATCTGGTCTTCGTCTTCTAGTGCAAGCAGAACTTGAGAAAGAGACCGCATTTTGAACTTTTTCTGCTTGAGAATCCGGAGATCTAGGATCGGACTAGGATCGGACATAAACCTCTGTCCTTTTTGGGGATCAGCACTCATTCTGGAAGGATAAGTTACTTACCTGTAATCCTAGTTCTCTTCCAGGGGTATCCTCATCAAAGTCATAAGCACTGAATATTCCCGCCCACGTGCGGGGACCCCGGAAATATAAAAATTATATATGGAAATCACATATATACAGCTCTACATATATGCATATACATATATCATTTTTTTCTCATACCAATGCAGCTCTCAATAGGAGGCTAAACAATGTAATTACACACATAAAAAACTACTTTTGCCAATATATAAAAACACCAGAGGACAATTAGTACTTGAACTCGTTTTTTTTTTTTTTTTTTTTTAATGAGCAAAATACTCATAAATAGTAAAAACTGCAAAATAAGTAGACATTGTTAGCCTACAGGCTGCATTGTAAACCAATAGCATAGAAAATGAAAACATTTTCAACAAAAACTGGCACCGTGCCTTTAAGGCAGCCATGACCCCTAGCTTCCCATCATGCCTCAGGGGTGACAGGTCAGTAGTTCTTTGCATAACCCTGAAGGTCAGGGCACAAAGATATCCTTTAACACTTTAGAAATCTCTCATTTACCTGGGGAGGCGGGTGGGTTGCTTATGACTTTGATGAGGATACCCCTGGAAGAGAACTAGGATTACAGGTAAGTAACTTATCCTTCTCTTCCAGGGGATCCTCATCAATAGTCATAAGCACTGAATAGAATAGCAAGCCCATCAACCACCTGCAGGTAAATGAGAGTAAAGTGACCCAACACAAAGAAACATAACAGCCGAAATCAGCTGTTGAACAGATTCCTCAAGGAGGCCTGGCCTACTTGGGTGTCTGCTCTGGTGTCTGATTCCAGACAGTAGTGCCTCGTAAATGTATGGACGGACCTCCAAGTTGCCGCCTTACAGATTTCAGACATGGGCACATTTTGAAGAAAAGCAGTAGTAGCCGCTTTTCCTCTAGTAGAATGCGCTCTGGGAGTAAACCCCAGGAGCTTCTGCGCTAATTGATAAGCAAGCTTGATACATGAAACTATCCATCTGGAGATGGAGCGCTTTGAAGCTGCGAACCCAGATCTGATCGACCCATAGTTAACAAATAGTTGATCAGATTTTCTTATAGATTTGGACCGATCCAGATAGAATTTTAAAACCCTTTTGAGGTCCAGAGAATGCAAAGCCCTCTCAGCTGGAGTGGAGGGATTGGGAAAAAAGGTGGGTAGAGAGATGGTCTGATTCACATGAAAATCCGACACCACCTTTGGAAGGAAAGAGGGTGCGTCCTCAACACAACCCTGTTAAGATGGAAGACTGTATAGGGCTCTTTGGAGCAGAGCGCCTGTATTTCACTCACTCTGCGAGCTGACGTGATCGCTACCAAGAAAGCCGCCTTCCAAGAAAGATGTTGTAAGGTTGCTTTGTGTATGGGTTCAAAAGGCGGACCCATCAATTTTGATAGCACCAGGTTAAGCTCCCAGGGTGGTGAAGGAGGTCGTACCGGAGGATAGACCTTCTTTAAACCCTGCAAAAACTCCTTAACAGCCTGTAACTGGAAGAAGGAAGGTTGAGAAGCTGAACGCCTATATGCAGTTATAGCTGCTAAATGCACCTTAATGGAAGAAAACTTCAAACCTGCTTTCGCCAGATAAAGTAGGTAAGGAAGGATGACCTCTTCCTGACCTTTGATTGGGTTACAATTGTTCTGCATACACCACATGTAAAACCGTTTCCACTTGCATGCATACGAATGCCTCGTGGACGGTCTTCTTGCTTCCTTCAAGATGGACATGCAGTCCTGCGGCAGTCCTAAGTGGCCATACTGGAGGACCTCAGGAGCCATGCCGCCAAGTTCAGTGAGGGAAGGTTGGGATGATGAATCCTCCCGTTCATCTTGGACAGCAGGTCCGGTCTGCACGGCAGCCTCTTGTGAGGACACTCTGATAGGTGCAGAAGGTCCGGGTACCACCATTGTCTCGGCCAGTCCGGGGCAATTAGTATCATCCTCGTGCACGAATGGGACAGCTTGGTCACCACCTTCGGGATCAGCGGAAGGGGTGGAAAGGCGTACACAAATGCCCCTGACCAGTCTATCAAAAGGGCATTCCCTTTCGATCCTGGTCGGTAGAACCGTGAGGCGAAGTTTCGGCATTTGGCATTTTCGTCGTCCGCGAAGAGGTCGATGGTGGGACGACCCCATGTCTGGAAGATGTCTTCGACGACCTCGTCGTTGAGCACCCAGTCTTCTCTGTCTTCGAAGTGACGGCTGAGTGCATCCGCTCTCACGTTCTGTTCTCCTGGCAGGTGGACTGCTGTGACTGCCAGATTCCGAGCCAAGAGCCAATGCCAGAGTGCTTGAGCTTCCAGGGAAAGTGTGCGTGAGCGAGTTCCCCCTGTTTGTTCAGGTAGTACATGGTGGTGGTGTTGTCCGTCTGTACTAACACTGAGGTTGCCTGAATCGAGGGGAGGAAAGCTTTGAGGGCTAGGTGTACTGCTCTCAGCTCTAGCATGTTGATGTGATAGGATCGCTCCTTTGGAGACCACAGTCCTTGAGTCTGGAGAGAACCCATGTGGGCTCCCCAACCCTGCAGCGAGGCGTCCGTGATCAGTGTCTGAGCAGGCGGAGGTTGATGGAAAGGAACTCCGACTTGCAAATTTTGTTTTCTCATCCACCAAGGTATGGAAGCTCGAGCCGCGTTTGATGGACTTATTTTTTCGTCCCAACGAGCGGTCTGCTGGTCCCACTTGTCCTCCAGATCCTGCTGAAGAGGACGCATTCGTAGTCTGGCATTGGGAACCAGGAAGATGCAGGATGCCATCGACCCTAGCAGGGAGGCAATCCGACGCACAGGTAGTTTTCTGTTGCGCAGAACCAGCTGGCATTTCTGTATGAGGGAACACTGTCTCTCCTCCGAAGGAAACACTTTTCCTACCGTGGAGTCTAGCAGAGCTCCTAAAAAATGTATTTTCTGTGTTGGCTGTGAAGTTGATTTGACGAAATTCACATGCAGGCCCAGCCGGTGACACAGCTCGAGACAGCTCAAGAAATGCATCCTCACACTGTCTGGGAAGGACCTTTCAACAGCCAGTCGTCCAAGTACGGGTATACGAAGACGCCCCTGCGGCGCAGTGCGGCTGCCACCACCGCCATGCACTTCGTGAACACTCTGGGGGCTGACTTCAACCCGAAGGGTAGAACCTTGAACTGGTAATGAGCGGATCCCACTAGGAATCGCAGGTACTGTCTGTGATACTGATTGATCGGAACGTGAAAATATGCATCTTGCAGATCCAGCGAGCACATCCAATCCCCCTGCCTGAGATGTGGATATATTTGATGGAGAGCCAACATGCGAAACTTTTCCTTTTTTATGGATAGGTTGAGTGACCGCAAGTCCAGAATGGGTCTGTACTCTGCTTTTTGGCCTTTTTTCTTCACCAAAAAATATCTTGAGTAAACCCCTTTTCCTCTTTGAGATACTGGCACCCTCTCGATGGCTGACTTTCTGAGAAGGGTGGCAACCTCTTTCTGCAAGAGTTTTAACTGGTGACACGACGGAGGAACTGGAGGGATTGATGGTGGGAGTGGTGAACGGCGACAGGGGAAGTGAGTGTTCATTGTTTCGACTGCGTCTTGGCGGAATTGTTGCCTTGTTGCTGGTTTCTTCCTCCTCTGGAGGAGCGTCTGCCCCGATACTGCGTTTTTTGCTGGCCTTGCTGATCCTGATTTTTCTGCCAATGAGGGGTTTGAACCCTCTGTTGGGAGGATCGTCTATTGTAAGGACGGAATCTCCTACGGAATTCCTTTCTTTTCTCCAGGCCCACCGCTTTAAGTGTGTCCAGTTCCGTTTTCATCCGTGTCATCTCTTCATCCGTGTGAGTCCCGAACAAAGAGGAACCAGAGAACGGAAGATTGAGGATGCGTGACTGCGCTTCTGGCCTGAGTGCTGTAAGACGTAGCCATGATGTTCTCCTTGCGCATACCCCATGAGCATAAGCATGTGCCGAAAAGGTAGCTCCATCCGCCGCAGCACTGATGACCTGGTTAGACACCTGACTGCCCTCTGTTAAGATTTCTTCAAAATCTTTACGGTCTTCCTGTGGCAACTTTTCAGTGAATCTCTGTAGTGAGTCCCACAGAGATCTGTCGTAGCGGCCCAGGAGTGCCGCTGCATTGGAGACCTTCAACATGGAGGCCGAAGTGCCACAAACCTTCCTTCCCCAGGAATCCTGCACCTTGCTCTCCTTGTCTGGTGGGACAGTAGAGGAGGATGCCACCGCATGAGTCTTCTTTGCCGCCGCAATTACGACTGAATCCGGAGGAGGGTCAGCCCTGAGGAAGAGCGGATCGTCCTCTGTTGAACGATACTTTTTAAGATCCTCGCTGGGGCGGTCTTAACACTCGCTGGCGTGAGAAAGATATCCATCACTGGCTCTATGATGCCTGGTACCAAGGGAAGCAGAGGTTTAGTTGCTGCTCTTTGGTGTAGAGTCTCAAAAATCACCGAGGACTTGCTTTGACGAGTTGGCATAGGGATACCCAGCTTTACAGCTCCTCTGCCAAGAATGTCCTGAAAAGTGTAGATGTCGTCCACCGGAGAGACCTCGACGGTGGACTGTTCGTCAAAGTAGGCGAATAGTCTCTATGGGATGTATGAGTGGAAGAAGAGGACGGAGTAGGCGATCTGTGTGCTCTCCTCCTGCTTCTTGATCTAGACCTCCTCCTGTGTGAGTGCACCGGTGTGCGGCTGCGAGCTCTTGTTCTTGAAGGAGATCGCTCTTTATCCTGAGTTAAACGAGCCAACGGGGATCTGTTCTGATGGCTCGAGTAATTCCTGTCCGTAGCCCAGTGATGTAGAGGCCTGTGCCATCGTGGCGATAAATGGATGGAAGGCGATCTGTGGCTCTCTCTTTCCTTAGGAGACTGAGCAGGAGGCGTGAAGCTCAGCTCTTCATGCCTTGTTGGAGAATCTTGGTGACCCCCTGACACTGGGCTGTTGGACGTCGAGATAACCACCTCCGGGGATCTGGACGAACCTGAAGGTGACGAAGACAGGCTCACTGGAGGTGAGGTGTTTCCAGAAGGGCGCTTTGACGTTGACCTAGAGCGTCTAAGCGTCGACTGCCCTCTCAACGGAGACGTATGTCTCGACGTTGACTTTCTTCTCTTAGAAAGTGGACTTCTCGGCGACGAACGTCTCTCCAACACTGGTGCAGTGTCCTGCTTTGACACTCCCTGCACCCTTTCAGGAGATTGCTGTGTCGACGTCGACCGGCGTTGGACTGCCGGCGACGGAGGTCTTGGTCTCGACGTCGAAAATCCACTCGGCGGAGTCATCCGCCTCGACGGCGTGGAATGATGGATCGTCTGCTTCGACGCCGAAGGAGGTGTCCTGTGTCTCGACGCCGAAGATCGTTGCTTTGATCCCGGCGGAGATCTGTGTCTCGACGTCGATCGCCGATGAGGAGGCGACGACGGAGAGATGCGCCTCGACGTCGATCGCCGCTGACGAGACGGGGAGATGTGCTTCGACGTCGATCGCCGTTGATGAGGCGACGACGGAGCGCTGTGCCTCGACGTCGATCGCACCTGCGACGACGGAGCGCTGTGCCTCGACGTCGATCGCACCTGCGACGACGGAGCGCTGTGCCTCGACGTCGATCGCGCCTGCGACGACGGAGCGCTGTGCCTCGACGTCGTACGCCCACCCGGCGCCGACGGAGACCTGTCTCTCGACGTTGAGCGCCGCCTGGTTGACGTCAACGGAGGACCTGTTACCTTCGTCGACGAAGATTTCGTAGTCGAAAGATGATGCGCCGGCATCACCGAAGTCTTCAACGCCGATTTCTTCGTCGCCGATTTCTTCGACGTCGATACCGACGCCGACGGAGAACAGGTCGGGACTTTTCCTCTCGACGTCGACCGAGTTCTCCTCTTCTTCTGCCTCACAGGAGACCTACCTCTTTCAGAGAGGCCATAGAGACGGATCCTGTCCCTCTCCTTGATAGTCCTTCTTGATAACTTCTTACAATGCTGGCAGTTGTCAGAAGAGTGGGACTCAGGGAGGCAGAGAATACACACAGGATGTGTATCTGTTCTGGCCTTCTTCTTGCCACATGACGGGCAAGGATCGAATAAAGAAGGCATTTCCAAAAAATAAACCTTTTCTGAAACACAAAAAGGTGCTACTTGCACTCTAGGACCAAAAGACGTCGAGTGAAAGTAGAAAAAACTAGATCTTTATAGATATTTTTTGACAGAAAGTCAAAAAAGCAAGAGCTGAAAATCCAGGGTCCTGACTGAAGGAGCCGGAAAGAACAACTGACCTAACTGTCACCCCTGAGGCATGATGGGAAGCTAGGGGTCATGGCTGCCTTAAAGGCACGGTGCCAGTTTTTGTTGAAAATGTTTTCATTTTCTATGCTATTGGTTTACAATGCAGCCTGTAGGCTAACAATGTCTACTTATTTTGCAGTTTTTACTATTTATGAGTATTTTGCTCATTAAAAAAAAAAAAAAAACCGAGTTCAAGTACTAATTGTCCTCTGGTGTTTTTATATATTGGCAAAAGTAGTTTTTTATGTGTGTAATTACATTGTTTAGCCTCCTATTGAGAGCTGCATTGGTATGAGAAAAAATGATATATGTATATGCATATATGTAGAGCTGTATATATGTGATTTCCATATATAATTTTTATATTTCCGGGGTCCCCGCACGTGGGCGGGAATATTCAGTGCTTATGACTATTGATGAGGATCCCCTGGAAGAGAAACAACTCCGCTGTGCCGTTTAGGAGTAGAGAGTTGACCAGACTGTTGGAGGAGCTGTAGATGTTCTTGACAGTGTATGTGACTGGGAAGTAAAAGGCAGGGGAAATTACTGGACGGGTAGGGCATTCAAGTTCACCACAATTTTGTAATACCCAGAGCTCTGATGTTATGGACCTCTCACTGGTAGACTGTGCTCCAAGAAGGGAAAACTAGGGCTGCTTTTCTGCATTGGCTGAGGATGAAGAGAAGAGAGCAAGTGGTATGGCTCACTGTCTCCCTCTGACACACCCTCCAACTCTTGTAAAGGGGGTTCGACTGCTGCTGTTGTGAATGTGCAGTATATTGTTGCCAACCTCAAAAGGAAACCCCCCGCTTAAGCCTCAAAGTCTTTTAAAATGCCTGTAGTTTTTAGGCTGTGACTGAAGGCCAAGTGAATGGGCTGTGGCTTTACTTTCTTTAAAACGTTCTCTAAATCCGCTTTCTCTCAAAAACGTTTGGAGCCATCAAATGGCAAGTGCATGAGTGTTTTGTATAGCCTGTGAAAGGCCAGAGTTTCTTAACCATGCATGGTGGCTGGCTGACACTGAAGAGTTCATAGCTCTTGCTACTGCAGTTAGCTGTATCATAGCCCTGATTGAATGACTTGTCGAGCTACTGCTTGACCATCATTAAGCAGTCTAGTGAAGTGAGTTTGTTCATCTGGAGGCAACACAGGGAATGACATTTTGAGCAGAATCTAGCAGGGCATGAATATATCTGCGTAGGAGGTAGGTGACATTGTCTGGTTTTAGTGCTATACTACCAAAAGAGAAGATTATTTTTGGCGATTGTTCAATTTTCTTGGACTCAGAAGGGATGGATGAAAAAGAACCAGGGGTACATTTTGAAGAGCAAGTGGCTTGGCTTACCAAACGTTCTTGAGAAGGATGTGATGATAGAAATCCTGGGTCTCTAGAAGCAGGCTAATAGCGTATTGCTATCAATCTGGAGAAGGCTGTGTCAGGTTTGGCCCAGAGAGCTAGGATGGAGTCCCTCAAGGCCTCATTAAAGGATAGATAGCAGGGATTCTGTGGTTTGCGAGCTAGAGCGTAGAACCTTAGTCAATATATTAGCCTTCAATTCTGATGTTGGAAGTAGTAAGCCCCATATTTCTGCTGCCTTGCGCACCACTGAATGATATGAAGTCACTTCTGGAGGTGGAAGACCAGTAGAGGACAGAAGTTCCCAATATCTATAGAGATGTTTCTAGACCACTTCCTTCAAGCCCTCAAAGTCTGGGTCCATCGGAAGCTGGTCGCCTTCATCGCCTCCATCTTCTGGAGTCGAGTCACATTCTCCAAAGAAGAAACATTCTCCAAGAAATGTCTGTGCTTCTCTCTGGGAATGGTAAGCCATAGTCTGAAGATTGTGGCACCAGTGGTTCTATAGATGAATGCAGGGGCACCGGTGGTGTAGACTGTGGCGCTGGTGGAGGCGGTTGGTATGCTGGTGAAAATGCTCTTTCCGAGGATGACAGAACCAGTAAAGGCAACACTGTCTGAGACTTTGGAGTCCGCCAGGGAAATTAGGCCAGTGGCATAAAAGGCAAGAAGGATGCTTGCTAGTAGGACGCGGGAAGGCTTCCCATAGAGTAGGCCAGTGGACCCATGGGGTCTTGCTGATGCACCAGATAGTATCATGGCTCTAATGAATATGATTAGCATGGAGTTCAGAAATGGACTATGATCCTTTCCTGGAGTTGGAAAGGGAGGATTAGAATGGTCATCCTGGGGTCAAGGAAACAACACAAAAGTACCGGGACTGATGGATTGGTTATTTAGATGAAGTCGTAGGTACTTGCCGCTGAAGGAGCCGGTCGACGCCGAGTCGCCGTCAGAGTGACCTCTTCATTATTTTCATCTGACTTTGCTTGAGGGGTCATCAAAAGACGTCAGTAACTTGTCTTTTGATGAATGATGACCGGATTTCATTGCAATGCTTATTATCTTTTTTTATTTTTTTAATAAAGGTTTTAACAATTGAGGAGGTGGTGATCTTAGGTAGGAATTAGTTGACCTCTTTTTTTCTTTCCGCACCCGTACCAAGAACATTTTGGCTTCTCATTCTTTTAAAGCCTTTGGGTTCACTTTTGGCAGCTGCGACAGGCACCGATGTCATGGTCAGATCCCAGACACCAAGGACAAATTTCATGAGGGTCGGTGATGGACATTTGACCCTCACAGTTTGAACACGGTTTCAAAAAATACTTTCTTGGTGGCGACATGATGCAAGAAACTGCATCTAAAAAAAAAGTGACGAGAGTTGATACCTCAGTTGAATCCGTGGAAAAGGGAACGGACATCATTATGCCAGCAGCGTACAAAGCCGTGATGGAACCTGTGCCCCCTACCGCCGGGGGAGAGCTATCGATAAATTTCTGATCCAAGCTGGCACATGGGGATATCCAAAAGGTAAGGATTCTGCCGGAAAATGTATCCGTCAAAATTTATATTTAGGGTCTGGCAGCAAATGAAAATATTAAGACTGGTATAGTGTCTTAGGCTTGCTTACTTATAAGGATTATATTACTTACCCTGTAAACATCTGTTCGTGGCATGTAGTGCTGTAGATTCACATGCTCTGCATACTCCTTCCATCTAGTGTTGGGTCCAGATGTGTACAAGTTGTTTTTCTTCTAAGAAGACTCTCGAGTCACGATGTAAAATAAATCCTCCTCTCTGTGATATTGCGCATGGGCATCGACTCCATTGTTAGATTATTTTCCCGCAGTCAGGTGAGAATGAAGTGACCTATTATGACCATGCATATAATAGTTTAAGTAGGTACTGACATGGCCACAGGTGTCCAGGGAGGAGGGCGTGCGCATGTGTATCTGCAGCACTACATGCCACGAACAGATGCTTACAGGGTAACAATGCGCCCGATGGCGTTTGTGGCTGTAGATACACATGCTCTGCATAGACCATAAGACAGTGCCCTCCAGAAAGCAGTGGCTAACCTGTGGGTGTTGCAGGTGTTTGGAAAAGGGTACGTAGCACTGCCTGTCCTACATTTGTCTGTTGGCGTGCTAATTCATCCACACAGTAATGCTTAGTGAAAGTGTGCGGGGTTGACCATGTAGCTGCTTTACAAATCTCAGCTATTGGTATATTGTCCAGGAAAGCCATAGATGCTCCTATCTTGCAGGTAGTGTGCGCTCTGGGAGGTGTGGGCAAAGTTCTTTTAGCTTTGACGTAACATGTCTGAATGCATTTAATTATCCATCTAGAAATACCTGATTTTGATATGGGCTTTCCTTTATGAGGGGGCGAAAAAGCCACAAAGAGTTGCTTGGTTTTACAAAACTCTTTAATTCTGTCAATATAGCACATTAAAACTCTTAAAATCTAGTGTATGAAGGGCTCTTTCTGCAACTGAATCAGATGGCGGAAAGAAGACCGGTAATTCAACTGACTGATTTAGGTGAAAAGTAGAAACTACCTTTGGAAGGAATTTTGGGTTAGTTCGAAGGACTACCCTATCTCTGTGTAGTTGGAAGAAAGGTTCTTCCAAGGTTAGTGCCTGGAGCTCACCGACACGTCTAAGAGAAGTGACGGCTACTAAAAAGACTACCTTCCAAGATAAGAATTGGAGAGGGCAAATATGCAAGGGTTCAAATGGTGGACCCATAATGCTGGTGAGTACAACGTTGAGATTCCAAGCAGGTGCTAGGGGAACCCTGGGTGGAATTACTCTTTTAAGTCCTCCTGTGAATGTCTTAATAACTGGTATCTTGAACAATGATAAATGTTGTCTGTTTTGCTGGTAGACAGCTACTGCAGCTAGATGCAGGCATATTGAAGTGTACGCTAGTTCAGAAGTCTGCAAAAGTAGTAGATGGCAGACATCTTGAACAATTGCATCAAATGGGTCAATGTGTTTACCACAGCAGTAGAAAACAAATAATTTCCACTTTGCAGCAGAACACACCCTGGTTGTGGGTTTATGAGTTCATTTGGATTTGGGTGCCTGACTGCTCCATGATTCTGAGTGAGAAGATTCGGATTGAGGGGAAGCTTCTCATGTGACACTACTGAAAGCTCGAGTAGTGTGGTGAACAATGGTCTCCGAGCCTAGGTGGGAGCTACCAGAATGTGAGTGAAAGACGTTTGCGTGAGCTTCCAAACCACGAATGGAAGAAGAGTGAGAGGTGGAAAAGCGTAGGCAAATATCCCTGACCAGTTAATCCAAAGAGCATTGCACTTGGATAGTGGGTGTGGGAGCCTGGAGGCGAAGTTAGGGCTTTTTGGCGCTGTCTGCGGTTGCGAACAGGTCTATCTGTGGAAACCCCTACCTGTGGAAGTATGGGAGGACGACTCGGGGTGGAGTTCCCACTCATGGACTTGTTGCTGCATCCTGTTGAGGCGGTCAGTGAAGTCGTTGTCCGTCCCTGGGAGGTGTTCCGCTAACAGGTGAATGTTGTAACGTATTGACCAATGCCAAATTGTCTGAGATAGGCGTGATAACAGTAGAGAGTGTGTCCACGCCTGTTTTTGTAAATAGAACATGGCTGTTTTGTTGTCTGTTCTGACCAAGTCAAGCTTGTCTTTCAGGCAGACTAGACATGCTTTCAATGCTAGGTGAACTGCCTGAAACTCTAGGTAGTTTATGTTGAGACTCTGGTGTTTGGTGTCCCAGAGACCCAGAACTGTGCGATCCTGTAAGTGTACACCCCATCTTGTGAGGGATGCATCCGCTGTGAGAATGATCTGGGGAACAGGGTTAGGGGAACGGCCGCTCCTTTGATAGGTTTTGTGTATTCTACCCCTGCAGAGAGTGGGATGTGTGCAGCTGTCTATCAACACTAGATCTTGTAATTGATCCTGTGACTAAGACCATTGGCTCGCCAGACATTCCTGCAGCAGACTTATATGTAGTCTTGCATGTGGCACTATTGCAATACAAGATGCCATCATGCCTAGTAGTCGAACTATTCTGACTTATTTGCTGATTGGGGTGAAATTGATAGGTTCATGTTGTGATGTTGTGAATCCTGACTGCATTTGGGTAGGCTAATCCCAGCTGTGTGTTGAGAATAGTTGCTAGATAAGGCTGAATCTGTGAAGGCTGAAGGTGTGAATTTTCTATGTTGATTGTAAACCCCAATCGATTAAGAAGTTGTAGAGTGATCCGAGTGTGTTGCACTCACAACTGAAGCGTACTGGCTTTGATGAGTATCGTCCAGATACGGGAAGAAGTGACTACTCTGTCTGCGTAGATATGCTGCAACTACTGCTTGACATTTGGTGAAAACCCGGGGTACGGTAGTGAGACCGCATGGAAGCATTTTGAACTGATAATGTGCTCCTGCTATGATGAACCTGAGGTATTTGCACTGAGATGGATGTACTGGGATTAAAATTAAGCATCCTTTAAGTCTAGTGCACACAGAAAGTTGCCCTGTTGTAACAGAGGAATCACATCCTGTAGAGTTACCATGTGGAAGTGCTCTGAGAGGATGTAGTGATTTAACGGTCTGAGGTCTAATATGGGCCAGAGCGAACCGTCTTCTTTGGGAATGAGGAAGTATAGAAAGTATACTCCTGAACCTTGCTGTTCCAGAGGACAGGCTCTGTGGCTCTTTTTTGTAAGATAGCCTGCACTTCTTGTTTGATTAAGGTTTGGTGTTTGAAAAGTATGTGGGATGGTTGGAGGTGTCTTGATGAGCTCCAGACAATAACCATATTGGATAATATCCAACACCCACTGGTCTTTTATGGTTTTTCAGGCGGGGAAGAAAAGTTGTAGTGGTCACCCGACCAGTGTTAAATGGTCGGGGAATGAAAAATGAGTCAATGTTTGCAAGTGGAGGGTGTGGTTCAAGGGGAGGCACCTCTTACATGGATTTATTTCCTCTATATGTGCCTCGGTAATATCCCCTTGATGGGGAGTGTAATGCTGTTGCCTATAGGAAGAGATAGAAGCATCTGATGGAGTTTTTTTGTATGCCCTGTTTGTATGTGGGGTGAAAGCAACCATGAGGAGTGGGGGTCTAAAGCGCCCCCAATGATTTGCAATTTCTGTGTCCTTTATTTTTCCCAATGTTTGATCAACTTGGGTACCAAATAGATGTTGATCAAAAGGGACATTCAGGAGTGTCTGCTGTACCTCTGGCTTAAAGCCAGATATGCACAGCCAAGCGTGTCTAGGCAGCAGTATACTTGCATTTATGCCCCCGACAGCTGTGTACACTGAGTCGAGGGCACATCTGATGTAGCCGTTTGAAACTGATTTACCCTTCTGTACAATTTGGTGGCCTTTTTATGTACTCCTCAGGGAGATGTTGGAGCAGTTCCTCCATCTCGACCCAATGGGCCCTGTCGTACTACGCCAACAACCTCTGAGTGTTGGCAATTCAACAATGGTTGGCTGCCCATGCTGTCCACCTTTTCCCCGAAGTATCGATGAGTTTAGACTCTGTCGTGTGGAGGAGCATCTGCTGGGGTCCGAAAGTTGGCCATCCTGCAGGCATTAGATACCACCAGCGAGTCTGGGGGAGTTGGCCCTTGATGTAAGGTGGGTCTGAGGGTGCAGCAAAGTTATGCAGTTCAGCATACAAACCATTTTATTAACAGGTTAGCTAGCGAACAAATTATAGGTAATAGTTCCTGGAAGATTGTCCTTGCAATGACTGAGGCAATATGTTAGGCATTGTGGTATAATACATCTTAGCCATATTAGTCATGGTACGTTACTTAATCAAACTGTGGGCGCGGGGTACAACAAAATGAGGACAAAGTAACCAAAGGAAGGATAGGGTAGTTGCCTGAGACCCGTTGCCGCATGTGTTAAAAAGGGACGGCCTTGTTGGAGCCGAATGACAGCATCTCCGTAGTGTGGAATCATATGTTATGTGAGGCCAGCTCTGTGTGCGTGTACTACCGAGTGCTAAGCGCTGAGTTACTGATCTTGTTTCCTTTCTTGGGGCTCCTCCTCCATGACATTTTCCATGCCCTGCAAGCTCAACACCATAGCGTCCCATTGATGCGCCAGAGGAAACTTGCGGATCCCAAGCAGGTCCTCCCGGCGTAATGCAACACCCTCTGCCTTAGCCCAGGTAAGTAGGGAACGGCGCCAGGCTATTGCGCGAGGAGCCGTTGGGGACTTCCACCTCTTGGTGATTAGGCGTTTAGCCGCTATGAACCCCAGATCGAGGAACCGGGTGGCTGCTCTGTGTTTCTTATTCCTACTGAATAAATGCAGTATGTGTACCTCCCAGTGAAGGGGGATATCTCGAGAGGTACAGGTAGCTAGTGTAGATGTCACATTGGCCCAGTATTCGCGTAAGTCAGGGCAATGCCACAACATATGAAGTATGTCTGCGTCTAATAAGCGCCACCTAAGGCAGGCTGCATCAGATCTAGCGAAATACTTATTGATTTGGGCTGGGGCGAGGTACGCCCGGTGCAATATAAAAAAATGTATTTGTTTAAAGCGCTGATTATGCGGAATACGTGTCGGACCTCCCTGGACGGCCATCCATTCCCTGTCCGTAAATGCTCTCCCCAAGGCCTCCTCCCAATGTTGCTTCAGGCTTCAGGGGCGTCAGGTCAATTTCTGTGTGTTGGCGGAGGGAGGACGCGAACCAGCGAGTCAAGTGGCCCCCATTTCCCATCACATGTAGGTACTGTATCGTATGGTGCGTGGGCGGTTCCTAAGCGAGATTACCCACCCCACTTAGAAGCCAGCGAGGTTATAATCGCCCAATGTAATAAAAACTGTCCCAGGGTACATGTTCTCCTCCGACATGAGTTCCTGGTATGGAATGAGTGAGCCATCCTGATAAAGGTCTCCCGTATCTTGAATACCTTCTGTGTCCCAGTGACGCAATTCAGTTGCTGTGGTGCATATGTCACGTCGTGGTGTACCCAGTAATGGGATGGCGGGGGCATATGGTGTGAGAGCCCTGGTGAGGAAGAGGCACCTACGGAAACAGTTAAAAGCTATAGTGGGTAGAAGCACACCAATGGGTCTGGGCTTTGTGCATGGGTGGAAGATATGTAGTAAAGTATGATGCGGAATTGGAGGTTGCAGTGAGGCTGTATCTGACAAATGTTGGGATGATCGCCTGCGGGCAATCCACTGGAGCTGGGAGGCCAGTTAGGAATGTTCGAAGTTGGGCACCGCCAACACCCCCTGTTCTGCAGATAGAGGTTCCCCATAGATACTCTGTCTGGACGCTCCCCATACAAAGTCCCTTATTCCTTCCCATTTGCGAAAAAAGGGGGGGGGGGAGAATAATAATAGGTAAGGTAGTGAAATAGTAGAGGAGGCAAGGGAGAACTACAATTTTTACAAGGGCTACCCTACCCGAAATTGCCAACAGGAGGGTCTTCCAGATGCTCATTTGTGACTGGATAGCTTAAGTGGCTCTGACTAGGTTTCCTTCGAACAGGTTCTCCCTAGTACAATATATGCGCACTCCTAGGTATCTAAAGGGGTCAGTGCACCACATCATCCGGACGCCCCCTAAGGAATACCCCGGGTCAAGGGTCGTCTGTAGAAACGGAGAGAGAATAGATTTTGCGGCATTAACCCTCAGGCCCGAAGCCCTGGCGAAGTGTGTTAAGGCCCGGTCTAAGGAGGGTGGGATGTCGTGAAGGTCACGCACGTACAATAGTAAGTCATCAGCGTATAACGAGATAACGTGCGAACCGTCACCCAGAGTGACTCCCATGTCCACGTGTGTGCACCGCTAGTGGTTCCACCGTCAGCGCGAAGAGGAGGGGGGACAACGGGCATCCCTGCGGAGTCCCACGCCTTACCTGTATGGGGTCTGATAAATAGGGGCCTGTCGGAACTCGGACGGTTGGGCGCCTATACAGCAACTGAACCATACTAAGGAAATAAGGACCTATACTGTACCGAGCTAGGGAGGCGAATGGGAAATTCCAGTCGAGCGAATCAAATGCCTTCCCGAGGTCCAGCACCATGCAGCCCGACCGAGGCCATTTGAGGGGGGCATACTCAGCTACCCTAAAGTACCAGCGGATGTTCAGAGCCGTGTTTCGGTGAGGGACGAACCCGTTCTGGTCAGGGTGTACCAGGGCGGGAACAAGGGGCACCAGGCGGTTAGCTGAAACTTTGGCTAAAATTTTATAGTCGACGTTTAATATCGCTATCGGCATATATGATCCGGGGAGGTTGGATCCTTATCTGGCTTCAAGAGGGAGACCACGTTAGCCGCACATATTGAGGGTGGTAGAGTCATGTCGTTGATTGCCGAGGTGTATAAAGAGTGCAGTTGGGGAACTAGAGCCTCCGCATATGTTTTAAAAAATTCTGTGGGGAGCCCGTCGGGTCCCGGCGTCTTTCCGGAAGCCAGCGACCGCATTGCTTCACAAATTTCGTCTACTGTCAGGGGGGAGTCCAGAGTGAGGAGTTGGTCAAGCGTCAGTGTGGGCAGCTCCACTGTGGAGAGGAATGACTCAATATGAAGGTTATTCCTAGTCGGCTGGGATGAATATAACCTGGTGTAGTGTGCTGTCATTACTGCATGAATGTCTCTCTGCGTACAGCTCCTACGGCCTAGTTCATCTATCAAGAGCTGTATAGGGCGTTGAGGATGTTCTTGCCTTATAAGCCAATAATTTGCCTGCCTTATCTGCAGTAGAGTGGGAGCAAGCCGAATGACCCAAAAAATTGTGACATCGTAGTCTTTTTAATAGTGCTTCCCACTCAGCATGAGCTTCGTCAAGTTGCTTTTGCCTATCAGGCCGGTCAATGGCCAGCGCTTCTAATCGGAGCAATTGTCGCTCGATGGCGGATAGGGATGTGTCAAGTTGTTTACGGATGCTCCACGTGTGCCCTAGGCAATGCCCTCTGGTCACCACTTTAAATGCCTCCCACGCAGTCAGTACCGAATCAGCAGATCCCGTATTGAGATCAAAGTATCCAATCACTGCAGACTCTAGGGTGCTCCGGAACGCAGGGTCTTCCAGCGCCGGCATCTGTAGATGCCAGGCTGGAATCGGGGGCACATCGGCCTCTCATGCCAAGTGCATTATTTGTGGATTGTGGTCTGTGTGTGTCCGACCTAAATACTCTGTGGACTGAATTAGGGGGGCTAGGGCCGCCGAAGCTAGAATGCGGTCCAGCCGCACATGCAACTTGTGGACCGGCGACAAAAAGGAATTATGAGTGTCCCTCTGGACATGGACAAGTAGTTAGTTCTATAGATCTGACCTCGCCAGAGGCAGCGTAATCGGACAGCTTCTGGTTGCGTTAGGTGCGTTTCCTGTAAGAGAGCGATGCTACCCGCTCTACGCTGTAGGTAAGCATATATGGAGTACCATCTGGCAGGCGTGTGAATGCCTCTCACATTCCATGTGATTATATTTAGGTTAGTCATGGAAATGATGCAAGTCTGTCTGCTTCCCTTCTTGAAATGAACACTCTCGGGAAGGGTATGTGTGGCGGCAACAGGTCTCTAAGCGAGGCGACTCCTCCAGGGGGAAAATAAAATTTAACATCCAGGTATCATGAAACATTATGAGAGCGGACCCCCAACAGGGAGATCGACCCAAACAATTGCGCCTATTCATGGCAACTAGGTTCAACGTCGTTGTTTGACTTCGGGGCGAAAGCAGAATTAAAGGGGGAAAGGAAAGAAAAAGATTGCTTGCGTACTCCATCCCCCTTATTTACCCCTCTGTAGCAAGGGGTAGAACACTGGGTATGTGAGTGTGTTTGGTAAGTCCCAGGAGTACAACTTCGAACAATGGGGACATGCAGACGAGCTAGAGCCCTTAGTCTCTGTTATTTGTGAATACGAGGCGTTTGGGGGTGATGAGTAACCTGTTCTCAAATGATACCGTCCGAAGTCTGGGGAGTGACGTCCGGCAGTCGAGGCGAGCCAGCATCAGTTGACCATTCTGGTGTGGAGTCGGCACCTCCCCGGACCTTGACGGGGACCCGGCGGAACTTATCGATGAGGGCGATCTTGCGGGATGGAGGGCCGCCGCAACCTCCAGTGCTTCTTGACGCTCCGACCTGATCTGGGTCCGGTGCTGCGACGGGCGGCCATGTCTCTCTGCCTTTCTTCCTGCGGCGGCCGCGGCGGGGTCTCTTGTGCAGCTGGGGGTCTTCAGAGGGCCTATGAGCTGTAGTCAGACCGCTTTCTTCGAGCCAGTCCCAGGCCTCCGCAGGGGAATCGAAAAATCGGGTGTTGCCGTCCCGGATAACTCGAAGGCGGGCGGGAAAAAGTAGAGAGTATCGGAGTTCCAACTCTGAGTTGTTTCTTGACTGCGCCGAAGGCGGCTCGTCTTCTTTGTACTTGTGCAGTGTAGGCCGGGAAGGAGCAGACGGTAACATTTTGCACCTTGGGGCCGGGGTGTTTGCCTATTTCCCGTAGTATTACATCTCTATCCCTAAAGTTCATTAAGCGAAATAAGAAGGGACGAGGGCGATCTCCCGGAGGAGGCTTATGGGCCGGAACTCTATGGGCCCCTTCTACTACGAACTGTGGTGAGAGCGACCCTGGGGGAACCAGTTCTCTCATCCAGGATTCTGTGTAGCCCTCTGGATCCTGACCCTCTGTCCCCTCTGGCAGGCCAACCACCCTCACATTATTGCGGCGCGACCTCCCCTCGGCATCATCCACTTTCTCCTCTAGGGTGCATACCCGATCCATCAGGTCCTGCTGTGTGGTCGTGAAATTACGGTATCCGGGCTGGAGTTCCACCCACGCTGCCTCCGTATCGCGGACCCGGTGAGACACTTTGTGTAAAAGCGTGAAGTCGGAGGTAATGGTGTCCATCCTACCCTCCAGGGAGGTGCGCGTCTGTTCCAGCGTGGTGCCTATCTTCTCTACCGCCGCTAGTACCGAGTCCAATTTGGCTGCGATGTCAGGCTGGTTCGCCCCACAGATGTCCCAGAAGTCTTGGGCGCTCCATCGGTCAGGCCCCGGGGAGGGGGGGCATCTTGGTGGGTGTTGGAACGGAGGCGGCCCATGGCTATCTGCTGAGCGCTTGGCATAGGGGGCGAGATGTGGGTGTCCTCCGTCCGCAGCGCCTCGACCACCCTCCCAATGCCTCTGGACGGTGCACCACTGCAGATGCCAACCAGATGGGGAGGGCACGTGTCTTTTTAGGGATACTCTGGAGTAGTGCCCGGCCGCAGATCGCCGCACGGCGGTGCGCAGAGAGGAGTGTCCAGAGAGGGCCGTCCTTTACCATCTACCACCTCACTATCTCAATGAGGCGCGCTAAGCAGAGCCCACCCCGCTCGATTTCCAGCACTGCCACAGTCCCATTAGGCCGGAACAGGAAAGATCGTGTGAGTAGGGACTAGGCCTGATCAGCCCCCAGACCCCCCCCCCACCTCAAACACTCGCTCCTGTCGCAGGCAAGGATCCTCACGTGGCCATACAAGATCAGGGTCAGCATAGGCTCGAACCGGCCCCCGCACTGGTTCCCGGTGCCTGCTAGCCGCACTATGTCGCCCAGGTGCTCTCCCAACGCCGCGTCCCTTCACACCAGGGCGGGGGGGCCTAGGCCCGACCGACCCCCGGACCTCCCCACTCCCCGCAGCGCCGCCGCAGGCTCACTGTCGTGGTTCTGTCCCAATGGATGTGGGCGTCACAAAATGGCGTCCTCTGTTTCAGGTGGGGGCCTCCAGTCGTCCCCTTCGCCGTCAAGGCCTTCTCAGGTAGCGTCCAGCGGCTTCAGGGGATGTCACACAACACTGAGTCCAGCCGCTCCCAGTGCAGTCTCAGTCGTGTTGCTCCTACAGCCTCGCGTCTGCAGGAGAGGAGGGGGAAGCCCCCCTCTGGCACAACAGGGGCTCCCCTCAGATTAAACAGGCCGAATCCGCTCCGGTCTGGCCTCTCAGGACGTGCGGCCGGTCGCAGGGACACCCTTAGGTTTACGCGGGTGCAGCGGCATCGACACTGGGCTCAGCTGCACTCCGCTCTGTTTAAGTCTCCTTGCAGGGGAGGGGAGGGGGAGGCCCCGCTCCAACTCTATGGGGGCCTCCTCATGACCACCAAGCCGACTCCGGTCCCAGGCGGATCACCAGGGCAGCCCCGGCACTCTCCGTTGGCACTGCGAGGCCCCGGATCAACTCCGGCCCGCCTCGGATCCCTCCAGGCGCGCGGGAGGTCGCCACCCAGGCGATGACGTTGGTTGCAGAACAGAGAGAGGTGCCCCTCCAGGGCAGGGACTCATTGCGCTCCTCAGCCCCGCCGGGCGATATTCCGGCCGACAGTCCCACGGGACCTCGCCTCACAGCATCGCGGGTGGTGCTCCTCCTCCTAGCCCAGCGAGGGCTCCGGACGGCTCCGCCGGCTTAGCCGCGCCCGCCTCTCCGCATCTTTTGCATCTACGGCGGACAGGACAGCCACACTGCTACAACTTGGTTCGCCGTCTCCCGCTTGGTGCCACGCCCCCTCTCGACCACCGAGGGTCTCCACCACCTGGGCCCGCGCGCTCAGCAGGATGCAGGTCAGGGCTCCGTCACCTCGGCGTCCTCAGTATCGGGAGACCCCTCGCCAGGATCAGCGAGGGCTCCCCTATGCACTCCTGCTTTGCAGCTAAGTTCCCAGCTGCTGCACATCGAGATTGCCAGGATAACCGGGGGATAGGACGCGGAGTGTCTCTAGACCACGTCCGCCATCTTAGGTGCTTGGCCACGCCCCCGCAAAGATTTCTTTGATCAAAAAGATAGACAGGCCTCACAGTTTTCCTTGTTATGGCTGAGACACAGACACAGGTTGCAAACCTTTATGTGGGTATGTCTCGTGGCATTTGGGACAGAATCAAAATGGAGTTCGGTCCATCAGCAGCACATCGTTGGTCGAAGCCGATGAGACGAGAAGCAAGGCCCGAAGGCCGCGACTGGAGAACGTCGAATTGACAATCGAAGGATTGCTTCTGTTTTCGAAAGACGACTGTGGAACGCAATACCGACAGGTATAGAGGTTAACAACGAACCCAAGGGAGCTCGAAAGTGGTCTTATACCGCAGCGCCGAAGCAAACGTCCGAACACGATGCAAAAAGAAAACAATCTAACAATGGAGTAGATGCCCATGCCCAATATCACCGAGAGGAGGAGTCACTGTACCTCGTGACTAGAGAGACTTCTTTGAGGAAAAGCAACTTGCACACATCCAGACCCAACACTAGATGGCAGGAGTACGCAGAGCATGTGTATCTACAGCCACACATGCCATCAAACATTTTGTTTCATTTTTAATTTTAATTAGCTGCTTACTATAAAATGCTTGGGATAGATAACATGGAGATATTTAATATGGCTTTCCCTATGTTGTATTATGTGCACATGCACTTTTAAAATTAATTGCATTACAGTTTCAGGGAATATTTTAAGATACGAAATAAACATGATGATGAAAACACTTTCAGCCTGCTGCATAACATCTCAGCTTTTGTACTTACATGACTACTTTAAGCTATCCATTCACCTTACAAGCAAGTTCAAATGGCTAAATTCATAGATATCAGGAGCCATGCTGTCGAGTTCAGAATGTCTGGCTCTAGATGTCTGCATTTTCCTTCTAGAGCGGTTTAGTGGGAAGCGGTGCATCCTTTAATTCAGCCCCAAGGACACATTCATAAGATGTGACTACAACGGCTGTTTAGCCGAAGCTTTGGCTGTACTAGAAGAGGACCTTGGTGATGCAGGGGAGATAAAGTACATGCAAAGATTTCTGAGCAATTCAGTGACCATTGACCCCCTGCAACATGGATGGTGGTCCTTGCACCTAAGCTTGAGTTTTCTGCATCTGTTGCAAATACATTTACGGATGTTATCTCCCACTGTCTGTTAATTTGCTTGGACTGTGATAAGATTTGGCTCCATAGGTCAAATGCTACCATATAAACCTTGTGGAGGTTCACCCATGGACCTATCTCTTGAAGAAGTTTCTATAAAACACATAATTCGGCCTCCCTCTTTTGTAGCAAAATATTGATTTGCTGTTGTCATTTAAAATCTGCACCACAAATTCCTGCATCTGAGACTGAAACACCATTAGCGTGCAAGACATTTTATTTAGCCTTAACCAGCTGATGAGTTTCACAGCTTCCTCTGCAGTCAAACGACCCACTGCTTGCAAGTTTTCAGTGACTCTACCACCCTCGCACCAGTGAGCAGACCAGCAAAAGCTCTGCCGGTCATCATATTTTGAGTTGTCCACCATCTTAACTCCTTCACAGCCCTGCCACAGACAAGTACTAGACAGTCCTGGTCCCCCAAATAACTTTTCCCAGTGACTGGATAGCCAATCCTAGACTGGTTTCATTTATAGTGAGTATGGGAAGTCAGCTGATTTTAAGTTGCAAATTGCCTAGTACTTTCATCAGTTTTCACCATCACAGACATGTAGAAATCGTTAAAAGTATTCTCCGGTGGGCAGGAACTATTTATTCCCTTACAGTTCTTCTGAGTACCAATATGAGTATGGCAAAGGTAATGGTCTGGCCTGGTCTGTATTATGTTATGGCAAAGAATAGGACAAACTTTTCATTCTCGTTTATGAACTCCTCAATTTAATTCATGGACACACACTGAGGATTCGCATATGCACCTGATCAATGCTGTTACAAGGAGACAGAAGTCAGACACCAAGCAATAGAGCAGAATGGGATTAGAAAAACGGTATGCAACACCCCACGCCCCCAAACCCGGCCCTCAGACACAAATGGGCACTTGCTGGCAGATTCCCAGAAAGGGGAATTCACTTGCCAATCTTTATTTCAGCTTACCGTTGGGGACTTGCTTTTATAATGGCTGGCATGCTGCTGGAGGATGTCCAGAGCCTTTGACTCCGAACTGCTTTTACAGGTTACGCTAGGACTCGCCCGTGACTTCTCCACCTCTTCTGCCCCAGATACTTTGTTTCCATAGGGTGAGAAGGAATAGCTGGAGGGAAGGTATGAACCTAGAATAAGAGAGGAGTTAGAGGAGGTTAGTTACAGTGCTTTCAGCTCAGCTGTCTTCCCAGTCCATGGCACAAAAACTGATAGATGTTTAAAGTGGAATAAGAAATTGAAATGTTATGGGCACATACTACATTAATACTAAACACTGACATACGTGTCAAATCATATACATACACGTTTCTATGTGCACACTAACATACATGCACTTTCAAAAGATTGCAATGATTTCACATTAAACGCAAGGCAGTTTAAAAACAGTCAACATTCTGAATAAATCTGCCAATTCTGGCTTCATGTATATAAAGTGCATGAACAGATAAACATCCTGTGTCTACATTGAACGGTCTCTGCCACTCACAAAATACTCCATTTCACCAACAACTCAAGATAGCCTTTCATCTGGCTGTATCTGTTGTAAGATCCTTGAACTACCAGACTCTTGGGTTCATCCCATCCTCGCACAGGGGAAGAGTCAAGTGAATAGCAGGACAATGCACACATTAAACAGCTAAACTAATGAACACATTGGGAAACAGCAACGCACTGGTATTGAGCATCCGACAGAAAACTCCATATGTCTGTGCTTAGGTACAGTACATGTGATTGCGGCGGTAGGGTTCGACAATAAGTTTAATAATGACCCAAACTGTTAATTGGGAAGGAGAGATTATCAATTCAGATAATTGCTCAGGTATTTATTTACTACGTATGCTCACAGCTAATTGGGGATCATTCCCCATGCTGAAATAGTAAACCAGTGTAGAGCCACAAGCTGCATTCAGAAAGTTACTTACCTTCAGTAACACTGTGGTAGAGACTAACCGCAGATTCCTTACCTTTTGAATATTCGCCAGGAGTCAGAATGGATCTGGAAACTTTTCAACAGTGTCTCTGCATGCTGGCAATAGGTGTCGTGCAGATCTGCACGGTTGCTGTTCTGCTCCGGAAATTATGTGTGGTGCCAATATGGGCCCTATTCTCAGACACTGACTTCAGCTGCTTTCGCGGTTGTCGGCGCCCCCAGATGCAGAGCCTCAACTGGAAATTGGACTGACCAATGTACAAATGACTACACTTGGAATCTTAATAAAGGGTAGGGTCCAATTCACAGATGTGAGAGGTTTGTTGAGAAATCTAGACTGATTGGCACGCAGTCCCTAACCGCAGGGGTCAGTGGGTGCCATCCCCTCCGACACAATGGCCGAGCACTTTGCTGAGGTTGAAAATTTTGTCTATATGGGATGCCTCTGCCAAAAAGGATTGATGCCGTTGGTGTGGTGGAGCAGACGGGCCCAAGGAGTGCGCTGTGGGCCTGCTCTCTTTGAAGTGTCTAGAGCAGAATCTGCTTTGTTCCCCAAGAGGCGAGCCCAGTATAAGGGCATGTCCATGAGGGACAAGAGACCATCGCCTGAAAAACCTGCAGAGTACAACCAGGCGTGGCGACGAAAAGTGACACTAGTGTGAATTTCCTGTCAGATGGGATCCATGGTACATAGGCCAGGGCTTATAGTAAACCTGGCAGCTTCACAGCCATCACTTGTGGCCTCGGACAGTATGTGGTGAAGGTCTTCCAGCATACTTTGAGCAACCGAATCCCAGAAATGATGGGCATAAAGGCCCAGTAGACAGCTGGCACTGACCAACCGAAAGGCTAGTGAAAGAAAATACCCTCTTCCCAATGGCCTTCTCTCAGACTACCTATCCAGGCAGTCGTCAGGAAAGCATTAGGATCGGTCTGACTGGTGGAAGCCTGCATCACCAAGCTCTCAAGAGAGGGGTGCTGAGAAAGGTAGGGTTGCCAGGGGCAGGTCGTTGGTGCTTTGTAATCCGATGATGGACTGTGAGGCCTATCAAGGTTTTGCCCACGACCATAAGAGGGTGTCAGTGAGGGCTTCACTGAATGGCAGCAAGGGCTCAGTATTAATTTGTCCCAGCTGTAGGACTTCTGCCAGACAGTAGTCTTGACCTCGAAGGTGGGGAGGAGGAGGTTAAAAACTTCAGCCGTCCTCCGCACAACCATTGCAAAGGAGCCACTTTCATCAGTGGGGAGACCTGGGGATGAGATGAGACCAGAATCAGGAGATGTGTCACGACACATGGCATCCTGGAGGCCATCAAAACAGTTTTCTTTGTGGTAGGTTTGTCAATCTCATCGCCAGTATCCTAATCATAATCGGAATCAGTTTCAAACAAGGAATGAAGTGTCTGAGACCTGCCCTACAATGGTGGGAGACTAAGCAGGTCAGATGAGGAAGGTTGTGGATCACCAGGAACAAAGCGTGGCCCAGTCAAGCTCAGTGTCGGAAATCACAATGTGAACTGGCACGGGTCGGGAGCCGGCAGTGGGGTTGTTACAGATGCTAGAAGAGGCGCAGATATGGCAACTGGCACGGAGGGCGAACCTGATGGTGGTATCTCAGTAGGCAGGGCTTTTGACTCCTTGTGGTCGCAGGCACACCAGACCGAGTCAGAAGGAATCTGTAGAGTCAGAGCATAGCCTTGCAGAACTCTTGGATTTGGTTCAGTGTTGGACAGTCCTGGAAACTAGGGTTGTGCTGGAACAAGTTGTGGGATCGGCTCAGATGTCAACGGATTTCGAGAGCGGATTCGAGAGGCATGGCAATGGCCTCACACCTACTCAGGTGTAGGAGAGGGGCAGAATATTTGTAGGTTTTCTCTTTGAGAAGCCCAAAGACAAGCAACCCTGGTATCGACTCCTGTGACTTCTGGACTGGGAACGAGACACTGTACTTGGACCGGTCTCAACATGGAGTCTTCCGATGCTTGGCGATATGGCTTTGCCTCGTAGTCTCATAAGGCCATTCAGTTCATCGATGAGCAGTCAACACAGGCCTTAGAGTCGTGGTTAGAATGAAAGCACCACAACCAAACCTGATGGGGATCTGTCACAGACAATTGCTTCCGACAGTCTCTACAAGGATTAAACCCTGTAGATTTGGGAGGTGAGATTTCCCTTGCACACTGGATTTTCCAATTTCCTAGGAAAACAAGTCTTTTGAGAGACAAGAGGTTGCTCCGGATCCTCATGTGGTGATGCTGAAAGGAACTGTGCTCAGCGCATGGTAGTGGCACCTACATTGGCCCTGCACGTTATTTCCGGAGCAGAACTGCATCACTGCGTAGTCACATGGCGCCACTTACCGACACACAGAGGTACTGCTCAAGTTTTTAGACCAAGTCTGATGCCTGGGGAATTTATAAATCGTGAGAAATATGTGGTTAGAAATCTCTTAAGATAGTTATTCTTTTAAAGACAGCCATTCCAAGAAAATGTTCCATCTTGAAGTTTTTTTGTTTACTATGCTGTTTAAAGGTTGTACTTTTAAATTACAATATGTTGAACTAGGAAAATGTATTTTCATTATTCATTTTTTTCCATGATGAGCACTGTCCTATGCCAGAGTTAGTAGGAATGAAATGTATAGAACGACAAAAGGAATCTCCACCTGCCTACTCTCGTGCCTTCACCAACTTTAACCACTGCTAGACTACTTTGCAGGGGTCCTTGGCATTCGACTGACGGCATGGACAAGATAGTTGCATTTCCAGTGTCCATTTACATACTGACTGCCCAAAGACAAAATATATTTCCCTTACCAACACAGCAATCAAGGACAAAAATCTGTTATGCAGTGAAAGAGCAAGAATCGTAGTGCATTTCCTCTATATCATAAAAGGATGGTGTAAGAGTGCTTAGACCACGATCCCACTGTTAACAATAACTTTAGTCAATTTGCAGTACTCTGCCAATAACAAATACGAGCAAACTAAACCAATATTTGATACTGAAATGAACCGTAACAAAATCCTAATTTGCTTTACTCCCCAACCTTTTTAGTAAGGTTGAAACTTTCTTGGGCATTCACTGTACTTTATTACCTGAAATTACTATTCCATTCGTAACACTGAAGTTATTTTTGAAAACACAACTTATCTCTGAATACACAAAGCACGAAAATCCATAGGAGACTGCTTATTCTTTCCAGTTAGTCGCTGATTATAAAACATCATTAAGGATTTTAACACCCGTTCATTCTTTTAAGTCAACAGTCTAAAAAGAAACTGTCTTCGGAGGGGCACCTCGGAACTAAATTAAATAGACATTGAACCTCAAGCCCAGCTCCAAAATGCCCCGGAAAGGAGCGAGACATTTACTTGAGATAGCTTCAAATGCTGACCAACGTGCCTCTTTAAAATGTTTGAAGCAACTAATGAATACATGCCATCAATTTATGAAATACTGGAAAAATGAGAAAGGAAACGGTTAATAACCTGTAACAATTTTGTTACTTTAAGATTTTTCTGGAATCACATGCTGTACATTATTTCAGTTATCTAATGGTTGCGTCTGGAACTTTTCGTATTGTCTTATTTTTTTCCTTCTTTTGGGCGTTTACCAGAGGTCGGGACAGCCAGCCGCCCTAGGATGTCAAACGTAAGCCCACAATGCAAAGTAAGTGGCTGCCATCTTCAGTTTAACTGCTGTTACTTTTAAGTAACCACCTACTTTTGCAGCATTCACATCTGGTGCATAGATTGCATAGCGGTATTAATCACTAGTGGAAAGATGGGCTGAAGAGTGTGGGTGGTCGCACAAAGGTGTTTTAGAACTTTGCCCTTTCTGTGCCTCCCTGCTTTGTGAAGGTATGGACTGATGACCATGTGGAGGCCATGCATATGTCATTGATGGAGACCCTTTTTCGGTCTCGCCTGGCGTTGGAGGGCGCATGCTCTCCTCGCTCTGCGAGGCTTTTTGTAATCGGTACGATTTCAGTAGGGGACTTGAAGCCACGCCCATCCTTCCTATTGGCTTGAGTCATCGTTCATGCTAAACAGTGGCTTTTCATTGTAAAGGATGCTTCTTAGTCCCTCCTTGTTACCGCCCTGTCTCCTCTTGGCCCCGCCCACCCGGACTGGATCGTTTACTGGCAGAGTTACACGGTCTCTTTCATAACACTGTAAGCACTTTTTTTTTTTCATTTTCAGCGCGGTCCGCTTCGGCTGCGCTTGTTAATTGTATGCTTCATGCTCTTCATGCTTGTGTAAGTGCTCGATGCACGTGTGTGTCGCCCCCCGCCGTCCTCCCCACCCACTTTTTTTTTAATACATAATTTTAATAATTTTCAAAGCATCAAATTATACAAATATATGCGTCAATATCAGTAGAGCACCATAAAGTATCAATTCAGACAGTAGATTAGCATTGCTATTATATCATAAAAATGGATTGATACATAAGATAAAGGAATTAGTCACAGAAATCTACGGGGATCACATAGTAATAACAATATATAGTGGCCATATTGTAACCCCCATCTGGTCCTCCCCACCTAGTCTCCATATCACTGCAACAAAGGGGCACGTGGCTGGGTGACTCGAGCGGACCGACTGGAAGCGCACAATGTGCAGCGCGGTTCACTCCACATCACTGCAACAAAGGAGCTCAGGGGGTGGGCGACTCCAACGTACGATGTGCAGCGTGGTTCACTCCACTTCACTGCAACAAAGGGGTGCGGGGTGGGTGACTCCAGCATACGAGGTGGAGCGTGGTTCATTCCGCCTGGCCTCTCATTAAGGAAAGTGCACCTTCACGTATTGTTGCACACTTTCTCAACAGTGAGGGAGAGGAAATTTCTTCCATAGAAATGGTAAGGGTTCAAACAAAACATACCATATCCTGAAATAATTAATTAGGGTAAGCAAGCGGAAACATTGTTTTCTTCACGCAAAAAAATTAGCATCCAAAGAACAGAAAGCAACTTATTTCATCCTTATCTTAGAAACTATTTACCCTTTCGTTGCGTGAGGACAGCGGCACCATTCAAATATGGCTGTGCTCTTTATCTGTCATTGTCCCTCTTTTGTGTCTATTCTTAGGGCGTTATGTAGACCAATCCCGACAAAGGCAGCTTGAAACCCATCATACTGCAAGTTCACTGTAATTCGATCATATATATCGCCACCGTCAAGACGCGACATTTTCTTTACTGCTGAAATAGATAAAGTCATCACTGCCTTGGAAATGCCAAGTGGATTTGGCATTAACAATGGGCACACAAGAGCCGTCTGGTGTGTGAACTGGGTCTGAGGCGTTAGGTACGTCCTCACGGCTCGGCCGATAACCCTAGTAGACTTTTTCCTACTGAAACAAAAAAGACTGGCACTGTTAGGTCTGCCTTAAAAACTTTTCTGAACCCTGGCCCCCACACTCGTCTATGCCACAGTCTATCAAATTACTGGCGGCTAATTTATACGCCCCGCTAGAGTGAATTTTATCATTCTATAAAATCAACATTACACTTCACAGACAGTTTTGTGTAATATATTGCAGTATTACCTTTCCATACGTTTGTTTCACCACACGGAGCACTAACACGTTCTATAGACGGAAAAGCATATTTGAAACTAACATATCCTTATGGATGTAAAAGTTTATTTGGAACTATAAACCCCTCCAGGATAGAGCACTGTCTTTGAAATTGGAGTTCAGTATGACTTGGTAGCTAGCCCTTAACGCAGTTTATCCAACCTGATGTGTACTTTTGCTGGGGCATTTTTGTAGTAAGCTTGTAAATAAATTTGACCGAACTAATGTGAAAGGTGAACCAGGGCAAGATTCTGATTAGCCCTTTTACGCTCACAGGTGGAAAGTTCGTCCTTTTAAATCAAACCAATTTATATCACATTTCCCATGTATTTCGTCCTATATGTCGAGAGCATTACATGCATGTCCACTGTGACTTTCGAGCAGCAGATCTTCACATGAATCTAGAGTCATGTATTATTACAACAATTTTTACAAGAACAACCACTTTTATACTAGTGCCACTCCTATGACAGGGGCATCTGTGTGCAGCCCCCATCTCACTTGCGTTTGTCCATGCTAGATAAAAATCAAAATAATAAGTGTACAACAAACCCCTTATTTTATCAAAGTGCAAAGAGGCAATAGTGTCAGATTTAAAGACGAGTATTATTGAGTTTAACGTTTTCTCTTCTCATAGGTACTTGGGCAAATTTTTACAGTATTCAGCCAATCATGTCAGTGTGTTCTTAGATATTATGTATTGGATATTAAGCAAGTATTAAACAAATTAGCTGAGAATCGCTGGGAGCCTGAGGCCAGCAGGCCGGTCTGGGGCAGTGAGACAGTAACACACTTTTGTTGGAAGAACCAATAAAGACCTCTGCAAAAAGAACTATTATTTCAAACACTGCACAGCTCTACAAGTAAATCTGAAACCGGGAACTTCACTACACACAACATACACTCCATAACACATGGATAAAAGACATGTACATATACTGGATGGGTGCGGGGGAGGGGGAGTTACGCTTTCCATTAGGCTGGTTGGCCACCCCGCACGTGCACAATGGCGCAAGTAAACAGCGCATAACTGCAAGGGCCCCTTATGGAGATAATCTACAGGGCGTATGGGGGTGACCGGGGGGGGGGGGGGGAATGGGGGGGTGGGAAGTACCCTCACGGTGAACGGGCCCTCTGCGCATGCGCACTCCGGTTGGAGGGCGGGCATAATTGATCAGGATCTGGCGCCAGTTATTGACCTTGCCGTAGGCTCAAATAGGGATACGCAGAAAATTAAACGTTATTATGATTATTGATTATGGTATGTTTAGATTCGGATAGGAATATCTTTGTATTAGAGATATGTTAAGGTTAGCAAGATAACATATGTACCTATCAATGTAATCAATGTCATGAAATGGTTTCTGCGTATTGTGTAAAGCCATGTACAACGACAATAGCTCTAACTTAAGCAAATGCGAGACCTATTGCATTTCCAATGCTTGTTTCTTGTGGAATGCACTCCTGGTTTATTAAGGGTATTCCTGCTAAAGTATAGCTGTTTTGGATGGTTTTACTATCCAACTTCTGATAGTTCCTTTAGACACCGGAGACCTGTGTTCCCTGGTGCACGTGACATGAAAACTGCTGGCTTTTCCTAATGTTTCCTGTAGGTAGTACATGATGGCCCTTCGCATGTCGAGTATGTGTTGTGCCTTTACTGCCTTGTATTTTTCAGCTTTAATTTATTGGTCCACAAGGAAATGCGATATCAACTTTGGGATAACCCGTGGGTTAGTTCTCATGACTATGTATCTGTAGGTAATGCTCATGAATAGTAATGGCTTGCAATTCCTCACACTATATAAGGATATGGCTACAACTAGAAAGGCCGATTTTAGAATTAGGAATAGGAGATCTATTTTGTGCACGGGTTCAAATGGGTGTTGCATGAGTTTGCGCCAGTACCAGGTTGAGGTTCCACGCTGGCAAGGGCAGGGACTTTGGTGGTGAAATCCTTTTCATTTCCTCTAATAACTTTTTAATCACTGCAGTGGTGAGAAGGTTCCTCCGTCCCCATGGTACCTCAAGTGTATGAAATTGTAGAGGATAGGTGTACCCTAAAGGAGGCATACAAGAGCTTTGCATAAAAATAAAAATGCATTAGGAATCTGCTGGTGGTTGCATCCCGTCCAAGTATATGGCAGGTTTTTCATTACTGCACCAGTGAATGAACGTAGTCCACTTGGCATCATAGCATTTGTATGTGGTAGGCAGTCTCACTTCCCTTAGTACCTCCATACACCTGTCTGGGAGACCTAGGTAGCCAAAGCCTAGATCCTCAGGAACCATGCTACAAGGCTGAAACTGGTTGGTTCCAGACAGCACAGGAACATCTTTTTCTTCCTCTGTTGGTTAGATTTCTCCATGTTCACTGAGAATCCCAGTTTGTGCATCATCTCCATTACTTTATATTGGTTTCTCTGGCACTATTTTAGAGAGCTCACTTTCACCAACCAAGGTTTCAAGGTAAGGGTGCACATGTAAGTGCACAGCCACTACTACCAGACATTTTGTGAACATCTTTGGTACTTTACTTTATCCCAAATGGAAGAACCCTGAGCTGATGAGTTGCCTACCACAAACCTGAAATACTACTTCTGGGCAGCATTCATCAGCATGTAGAAGTAGGCGTTATTGAGCTCTAAGAATGTCATGTAGTCTCCCAGCTTCAGTAGCGAAATAACTTCTTTACAGGATGGTTATCATTCATTTTTGTGTCCTGGTAAATGTGTTAGGAAATTTCAGGTATATGTAAGGTCTTAATGTGAGATCTTGTTTGAGAAGGAAAACATCTACAAAGTACACTCCTAGATTCTGTTCATCTCTTAGCACCTCCTGTATTGTACCCTCTTGCAGAAGGTACTGTACTTCCTGTTGTAACAGTCTTAATTATTCTCCTTTGCCAGCTCTCATTTTTGGCTTGACGTTTGGAGGTATCTGCTCCAGTTGTATACAACAGTCCTGCTTTACTTTAGGCTTACACCCACTTGTCAGAGGTGATTTTCCTAAACTCCTGTGTGAAACCTCCCAGTATGTATTTTACTGCTAAGTGTTAGGGGCTTCCCTTTGAGAGTCATGTACTTGATGTGCCAGGCACTCGTGGCTGGCGCTTTCCTCTAGTTCTCCTACAAAGAGGGGTGCTTTCAAAACATTGAGTGAGGGCACTGCAGCCTTGTAACGTGAGCCTCCGGTCCCCGAATGGTCTGGTATTGCTGTTGTACTTGCTGAAAGTCAGCTTTTCGCACTGGTTTTCGGCCTCTATTAAAAGGACCCTTTGGCACTGTTTCGTTATCCTTTTTCATTTATTTCAATGAATGAACCCTCCACCACAGTTTTACCTGTGAAGGGCATACTCATAGATGCCTGTATTTCTAGCTTAAACTTTGACATCCTGTCCCTGACAGGCATGGTGTCTCCGAGTGGTGCTCTTGCACATCTGCCAGATTGCCCTATTAACAGCATCAAGGAAGACTTTGAGGCATGTGTTTGAGATAGTCTTGCGTTCTTGTATGACTGCCTTTGCCCTCTTTGCTTATAGCATCAAACATGTGAGAGCCTCAATCTTCTGCATTAGCATTAGAAAATGAGCCATTGAGTGGCTGCTGATCTCTCCATCTTAACCAACTGCTTCCCTCCTTTGGCACTCGTTATCTGGTGGTGGCCTGGTGGGCACAAGAGCGTTTGCTTTATTCCTGACACAATGATGAAGTAAGCTGGTTTATTACCCTGGATGTAAATTGAGTCTTGACTCAAAGTCTCTTATTTCTTTTCCCATCATTGGGGTGTGTGCCTTCGAAGAGGACGGTTCTCTAACATCTCCTTGTCCTGTTCTATTACGCGAGCAAGCATAGGCAAGACTGGTTCTTCTGCAATGAAAAGGTCTCCAGCAGTAAACAAGCCTCAGCTTGTGCGTCGTATTTCGTTGCTGCCCTTTGGACTACTCCACTGTATATAGATAGGTCATCTGGAGGTTAGGGTCTAGAATGTTATAGGAGTCGAGTTCCTCTTCAGAGAAGTCAGCCTCCAAATTCCAGCCCCATGTCAGCTGTCTATCCACATGGGTTGTTCATATTCTTCAGATTTCTTCTTGCTCTTCATCCTGTGGCTTGCGGTCACTGGAGGCTGTAATTCTAGGTTTCCCTCTTTCCCGACTTTGCCTTGAGGGGGATCCTAAACTACATGAGTTACTGTAACATTTTTTTTTCTGCAGCAACACCATTAGGGCTTCAAGTTGGCATTTCTTTCTTCGGACATTGATCATGCCTTCCTTTTTAGTGCCAAACCTCCTTTCTCGTTCTGTTCTTTGTCCTACCTCTGACTTTGATCTCCTTTCAGAATTGAGGCACAGTATGAAGGCTGATGCGCTCTGGTGTCTTTGGACTTCGTGGGTGTAAGCTTTTTTGGCACTGGCACAGTTTCTTTCAATGTATTCCCCCGTACCTCTTCAGGCTGCAAGTCTATTGACACTGTATCATTAGTTTCTGACCCCCTTTTATCCCAGGCCTCCTATGGTTCTTCCAGGATGTCTTCGTCGTCTGACAGGGGACACCTGTTTAGCCTGGGCTATGGTATAGTATGCCTACCGCTGTTTCTCCCTTACTTTTAAGGTCCTTGGCCTAGCACACCTTATATCTTTCCAACTTCTGGTCCGTAAGTAAGCAGAATTTGCTGACCTTGTGGGTGTCCGTTTGTGCCAGCTTATGGCATTAGGTAGGGCAGAACCTAAAAGGAGCATTGTTTATTGCTTTCAGATGTCATAAGAGGTCTCGGGATAACTACCATCCACCATCTATGCATTGTCCAATCTCACATGGTCCACGCCCAACTGGAAAAAATGTCTCCTGCCTTTTCTTTGTTTTTTTGGCATTTGGTGTCTTGTCTGTGATATGCTCCCTTTCTTGGTACTTCACTTCAGGCTTTTGCTCACCTCTTTCTCCTGCTTAGACAATTCGCAGCTTGGAGCTCTGGACCCTGCTTATTAACTTAAATACAGAATCTGAAGATGGTGACCACATACTGGGGCATTGTGGGTTAACACTACGTCACAGGAGGCTGGCTCAGCCAAACCCAAACATAGATGGCAGAATAATACACCGCATGTGAATCCAGAAAAGATTCACGCTGCAAAAAAATGACAATTCTGGTAATATCATTTCTGCTGCTCCCTCTCTAACATAATTGGCAATGCTTGCACAATAAGAAGGGCCAGAACAAAACTACCTTCAAAAGATACCATCACTTAAAAACACAGTAAAAGAACACTGTTCAATCAGACTTTCTTCTTCTTGTGCATAAAAATGGCTCCCTCTTTCCATGTGCCTCAGACCAATTCCCATGCAGTCATCTACTATCTATGTTTGTAGCACAAAATATGCTCATGGGGTAAGGTAGGTTGATGTTGAGAAAAAGGGAGATCCAGAACTGAAAGTACCAGATTCCCCATAAAGGCAATTTCGTCTTACTCTTTGGCTGGGGATCTACCACCTTCCCAAAAGGTTTGGAAGGATTATGTTACTTACCCAGTAAGCATCTGTTCTTGGCATGTTGAGCTGTAGAATCACATGCTTTGCATACTACTGCCATCTAGTGTTGGGTCTGGATGTTTGCAACTTGTTTTTCTTCGAAGTCTTTTCCTAATCACGAGGAAAGGTGACTCCTCCTTTCGGTGATAGTGCGCATCGGCATCGACTCCATTGTTAGACTATTTTCCTGCAAGAGGGTGAGAATGGAGTAAGTAAGTGTAGAGTAGAGATGTCCATGCGCATGAATATATAATGTAGAACTGCAACAACTATAGGTGCCCGGGGAGGCGGTTGGGCGCATGTGAATCTACAGCTCTACATGCCAAGAACAGATGCTTACTGGGTAAGTAACAATCCGTTCGAGGCGTGTGTGCTGTAGATACACATGCTTTGCATAGACTACAAAGCAGTATACTCCCAAAGCGGTGGATAATCTGTAGATGTTGCAGTTGTTTGAAACAGTGTTTTAAGTACTGCTTGGCCTACATTAGCTTGTTGGTGTGCTAACACATCTACACAGTAGTGTTTGGTAAATGAGTGTGGTGTAGACCATGTAGCTGCTTTACATATGTCAGCTAGAGGAATGTTACCTAAAAAGGCGATAGTGGCCCCTATTATGTGAGTGGATTGCGCTCTGGGGGTATGCATATAGTTCTTTTAGCTTTTGCATAGCAGGTTTGAATGCATTTAACAATCTGTCTTGAAATGCCGGACTTCAAGATGTGATTGCCTTTGTGAGGTGGAGCAAACAAACAGTTTTGTTTTGCGAAAATCTTTGGTTCTATCTATGTAGCACAATAAAGCTCTTTTGACATCAAGTGTGTGAAGAGCTCGTTCTGCTACAGAATCAGGTTGAGGAAAAAACACAGGTAACTGAACTGATTGGTTTATATGAAAAGCAGAAACCACTTTGGGAAGGAATTTAGGGTTGGTGCGAAGAACTACCCAGTCTTTGTGGAGCTGAAAGAAGGGTTCTTTCAAGGTTAATGCCTGTCGCTCACCAACTCTCATTAACCCCTTCGCTGCTAGGCCCCCCCCCCCCTGTGCTAAGCCTTTGTTTGGCTATTTGGGGTAGTACGTGCTTAGGCCCCTGTAACTTTTTGACCACATAAGGTATCCACGCCAAATTTGTGTCCATTTCTCCCAACATTATGGGGATTTTAAAGGTACCCAGGGTTTGTTGATTTTCCTTGGAGGGGACCCAGAAATTAGCCAAAATACAGCTTAATTTTTTTGGGGGGGGAAAAATGGGAAAAAAGGCTAAAGATTAAAGCATCTGTTTTTTTTCCCTGCAAATGGTATCAACAAAGGGGTTGTGGTGCTGGAATCACCCCTCTTGCCTCTTTCTGCACACCTCGTGCCTCTTTCTGCACCCCTCTTGCCTCTTTCTGCACCCCTCTTGCCTCTTTCGGCAACCCTGTTCCCTCTTTCGGCAACCCTGTTCCCTCTTTCGGCAACCCTGTTCCCTCTTTCGGCAACCCTGTTCCCTCTTTCGGCAACCCTGTTCCCTCTTTCGGCAACCCTGTTCCCTCTTTCGGCACCTCTCTTGCGTCTTTTTGCACCCATATAGTTTTTTTTGCCTCTTTCAGCACCCCTCTTGCCTCTGCACCAATGTTGGTTCTCTCTGCAGTTCTCTTGCCTCTTTCTGCACCCTTCTTGCCTCTTTCTGTACCCCCATCCGTCTTTCTGCACGTCTATTTCCTCTTTCTGCACTTCTCTTCCTTAGAAATTCACTCAAAATACCAAAGATTACAGGAACGTTAGTTAGGAAATAGAATTTTCAAAAAAACTAAGAAATTCACTTAAACTCAAAGGTTTCAGGGACGTTATAGTTAGACTCAGGTTTCACTTGTACAAAACCAGTAAAATTCAGCAGTTTTAGGTACCTGAGCTAACTAACTTACGCCCATGCAATGCACTGCTTATGACCTCACATATTACATCACTCATGACATGGTCACTGACATCTCAGATGAGTCCGGTACTTTTTAATCTGTACGTTCAACCCCTTGCTACGGTGGCTAGGGACAAAGGCCTCACTATGGTCTCCTACGCTGACGACACGCAGTTGGTGGTGGCCCTCTCCGACGCCTCTATGCAGGACGCTTCCAAGTTTAGAAGTTGTCTGGCTGCTGTCGCGGAGTGGATGACCTCCAACTGCCTCCAGCTTAACGCCAATAAAACCGAGGTGTTGCTGGTGGGGAAAGAGACTGTGGAGCGAGCATTGGTGGCCCACCACTCTTGGTAGTGCGCCCATCCCTAAGACAGTGGGATTCTACCCTCAGCTTCCAGGATCACACCAAGAAAGAGGCCAGCACTTGTTTCGGCCTCCTTCGGGGACTTAGACCCTTGTTGGGGTTTTTTGATCCACCCACTCGTCAGCTGATCGGTCAAGCGGCGATACTATCTAGACTAGATTACGCCAGCTCGCTCCTTCTTGGGGCCAATCAGGCTGAAGTAGTGCGCTTGCAGCGTGTCCAAAATGCAGCCGCCAGAGCCCTGTTGGGGCTCCCGCGCAGCTGCTCAACAGCTGGCGCTATCCGGCGATTACATTGGTTCCCATGGCTAAGCGAATCAAATTTAAGGCTCTCTGTTTGTCCTTTAAAATTCTTAAGCTTGCGTCTCCCGGGCTTCTGGACAACTTGTTGGCTCCTTACGCTCCTAGACGCCAACTGCGCTCTCTGGGGCAACACTTGGCTGTCGTCCCTCGAGTGAACCGTCTCCGTGCCGGGGGGCGGTCCTTTCGTTGCTTGGCAGCTAAGTTATGGAACTCTCTGCCTTTTCAGATTCGTAGCCTGGATAGCTTGCTGGCCTTCCGTAAAGCCATTAAGACATACCTCTTTCCCGTGGCCTAACTCCTCCTTTTTATGTTAACTTCTTTATGCGCCGATTCACCCAGTTTCTTAGCCTCCATGTTTTATTCTTACTGCCAGCGCCGGGACGCCTCTTTGCTGAGGCAGCTGCGCGCTTTATAAGTCTAGTTAACATAACATAACATGATATCACTGATGACAGCACGCCGCATGCCAAAAATGGAGGAGAATACACACACGTTATTTTGGGGCACGTTGCACCACCACCAACACTTAACAGCAACACGCCCCCTCCTCGCACAGTCCCGCACACGTGCAAGTTGAAAGCAGCCCGCACCAATGGCGCCCCTATGCACCCACCTGATGGGACACAGCCTCTGAAAACTGGCAAAACCCATAAAAACCATAGATAAAAACTGATACGGTTCATCTCTATGATCACAAGAACACTCCATAGGCATTTCACACCAATCCTAATTACCCATAAACCACCTTTAAGCTTTAGTTATCAAAAAGATACAATGATCAGGGCCACCTTCTGGTACCTCACTAAAAAATTGCATAAAAGGAGTGTGGAGAGCACACCCCTAAATGGAAGTACAGGAACCCCTAAGAAAAATCGTTAACGATGGCTCATGCAGTGTTTTCTGAATTAACAAAATGAACCAAGTTCTTATCCAACAGGTCTACAATCAAACCTCCAATGCACCACCTTTTCTGTTTCCACATCAACACCCCAACACATATCTAAAAGTGTGCAAATCAAGATTACAGACTACACCGTGAACTTTTTTATTGAACTGTTAAACAAGAAAACCCCAAGCAACAGAGGACCCAAGACACTTCCTGTGGTATCCTGCAGAACCAGTGTGACCGTTCCCAGTCCCTTCTAGCCCCATTAACACCCATCAGAGCCAGCGTGGTCCTGTCCAGACCCCTCCAGTAGGCCCATTCCGAATCAGCCATCCCTGCCTAGGATGTTCAAACTCCAGCTTAAATCAATCTAGCCCCATTTACATCGACTAAAACCACAGGGTCGCAGCAAGGCTGTTTTCTTTACTGGCCTGACCAGTATTTTAATGTCTTGGCCTGCACAAAAATAACGAAAATCACCTTGAGCCAATAATATTTTTTCCTCTTTTCAGTGCTTACTTAGACCACAAACATAATAAGAAAGGACTTTAAAAATGTGTTCAAGAGCTACCTTAATGATCTGTGATTAATAGTTGAACAAAGGGAGAAAAGCAGTATAAAAATAAAGAACACCACCTTTTATATAAAGTCCTGTTTATTATGGCTCACCTGTGCCAAGAGTCGCAAGTGCCAGTGCCAGGCTCAGCCAGTGCGTCTTCATCGAGAAGGCAGGCAGAGCTAGAGGTAAGCAGATGGTGCTCTGCAGTTGTGAATATTGCAGCCAGAGACCAACTCTCCTCAGTCTAGCCAGCAGGCAGCTGGCTGCAGGGGTGGACCGTCATCAGGGGGCCATATCCCCACTCCCTGGCAGGCGGCTCCACACTGCATGAAAAAGTAAAACTAATTGGCCCATTAATGCCAGCCAGTAAAGGTCAGTGACATTACTCCTGTGCGGTGGCACCAGTTGCCAGAAGAATAACGGGTAAAGTGTCACCCCCACATTCATGTAAGGACACTGCTGCTGGGGTAATGATTCACTCCCGATAGAATGATTATCTTGTGACAGGCAGACCAAGTGACATGGTACGGCCTCTTAAACTGCGGCTGGGTCTGTCCTTGAATCAATGCAGTCAGCCACGCCCCAGCCCACGGCGTGTTGCGGTGAGGGTTCAGTTGCAGACTGCTTCTAGTGTCACATTATACGTTTCTTATAATATAAACTCAGATGGAACCCGAGGCCTGTTCGTAGAGTGGGTCTCATCTGTAGCACAGGGTTCATAGCACTCGCTGCGCTGCTAATAATGCAGCTTCTTATGTCCATCCGTCACTGTCCAGGTCTGTGACTTGCAGCGCAAGTGGTGTCAATGTGCTAATAATTCATGTCTCTGCATTTTAGTGTGGTGATGTGGACCACCACACTGAAATGTGTTAGTATAACCCCTCATGCGTGAAACTTGGCAGGGCTGCTTCTGAGCACCCCATGTAGCCTTAGTGCATCTCTGACTAGTCTCCGCTGCTGCCTCAGATCGCCCTTGCCCTACGGTGCTCCGCTGCTCCCCTACAGCCTCAGTGCTCCTCTGAGCCCTCTGCGGTCTCAGTGCATCTCTGAGGTGTTATACCTTCGGTGCTCCTCTGAGCCCCTTGCACCCTCAATGCTCCTCTGAGCCTCCTGCACTCTCAGTGCTCCTCTGATCTCCCTGCAGCGTTGGTGCTCCTCTGAGCACCCTACAGTCTCCGTGCTCCTCTGAGCTCCCTGCAGCCTCGACCTCAGGACTGAAGCAGACCACAACATGGGCACAACAGCTTACGCTTTGATATGGACAGAATATATTGAAAAGACAAAGTCCATTTAACAGACGGAGGCAACAGGGTGTTCCTCAACAACTTGAAGACTGCATCCTGATCTATGTGTAATTATCATCTACACATCATAAACATAAAGCTTCTTAAGGGAGTGGCTGTATGGGTCTGTGACTGGGTGTATGGGTCTTAGTGTGTGTCTGAGTTGCTGTATAGGTCGGTAAGTGGGTGTATGAGTAGCTGCATGGATGGGTGAGTTTGTGAGTGGCTGTATGGGTCTGTAAGTGGATGAATGAGTGGCTGTATAGGTGTGTGAGTGGCTGCATAGATGTGTGAGTGGCTGCATAGATGTGTGAGTGCCTGCATAGATGTGCGAGTGCCTGCATAGATGTGCGAGTGCCTGCATAGATGTGCGAGTGCCTGCATAGATGTGCGAGTGCCTGCATAGATGTGTGAGTGCCTGCATAGATGTGTGAGTGCCTGCATAGATGTGTGAGTGCCTGCATAGATGTCTGAGTCGGTATCTGAGTGGCTGTATGGATGGATGAATGGCTGTATGAGTGGGTGAATGAGTGTCTGAATGGTTGTATGCATTATCTTTGTGTATTGCTTTGTATAAACATGTACAATAATTATGTTAAAAATTATTATTATTTTTTTTTTAAAATCAGCTTTGGTCTACATGTACTTGCTTCCATTGTGCATTATGTACCTTCCATGTACTTGGATCTGTGTGTCTGTTACTTTTCTCCTGAAAAAGCATATCCAATGCACTACCCTATTTCTCATCCTGTACCTCTATCAATATCTTTAATCTACATATACTTACCTCCTTTATGCATCTATATACTTTCAATGTACTTATGGATCTATATATTTATCACTTTCTTCTAATTTAGCATTTCCAATGCACTACCCTATTTCTCAGCCTATACTTCTCTCAATATATCTTCTAGCCAAACTTTCTGACCCATCTCAAACTTCTTTCTACTACTCTTTCCAATGCATTACCCTATCTCTCACCCTATAAATATATCCTCTACATCCACTCTCTTTTATCCCAAACCCCATACCACTACTATGATCCCCAAAATAACCCTTTCTAGACTCTCTCCTACTCTACCCCTCCTTGCATCATCTGACACCTCTTTTACTATACCGATCCCCCAAAACAAACCTTTCTAAACTCTTCCCTCTGACACTTCCCCTCCAAAACCCCTTTTACTCATCCAAAAGCCTCCTCCTACTGCTATGACCCAAAAAAAATTTTTTTTTAAATATCCAAATCCTTCACTCTTCTATCCCTCCACTATCCTTTTCAATCAAAATAACAGACTAACATGTTCACTTCTCAAATTCTATATTCCATTATACTAATTCACCACTAATACTTTATGGGTTCCAGAGTAGCGTGCTACTCGCCAATAAAGCGATTCAACACCCCATCAGGGTTACAAGCGCTATATAAATGCAAGCCTTTTTCCCTTTTCTACCCCTCCCAAACCCTTCTCAATCCAAATAACTGACTAATATCCACCACTCAAATTACTTCATATTTCACTATACTAATTTTCAACACTAATCCTTTATGGGTTCCGGAGTAGCATGCTACTCGCCAGAAAAGCGCTTCAACACCCATCCGGGATAAAAGGTACTATATGAATGCAAACCTTTCTTCCCCTTCTATCCCTCCTCTATACTTCTCAATCCAAATAACTGACTAATATCCACCTCTCAAATTTTCATAATTCATATTTTACCATACTAATTGACCACTAATCCTTTATGGGTTACCGGAGTAGCGTGCTTCAACACCCCATCAGGGGTAACAAGCGCTATATAAATACAAACCTTTTTTTTTTTTCCCTCTTCTATCCTTCTGCTATCCTTCCGAATCCAAATAACTGACTAACCTATCCACCACTTAAAATTTACTTGCATGTTTCACTATACTAATTCAACACTAATCCTCTGTGGGTCCCGGAGTAGCGTGCTACTCGCCGAAAAAGCGTTTCGACGCCTCGTCAGGGGTAGTAAGCGCTATATAAATGCAATTACAATACAATCTTCCCAGCTTTCAGGGACAATCAGACTTTTGTCAGAAAACCAAACTTGTTTACACAGTTTTGGCATTTTACTGGGACATAGCCTATTTTTGCTATTTTTTGTGCTTTCAACTTCCTTCCAGTTAATGGTAAAAATGGGAATGAAAGCAATGATGGATCCTGGAAAGCTATACATTTCTGACAAGTAGACAAAATTTTAAATTCAGCAAGGGGTCATTTGTGTAGATCCTTCAGGGTTTTCTTATCGAAACTAACAGTTGAAAATTGGAAAAATTGAAAATGAGTTAAAAAAAAAAAGCCATTTGTGCCAACTTTTTCACCTGTACCTTCTACTAAGTATGACAGATGTTTGAAAGCAATATACCGTTACATCTGCTGGACCCTTCTGGTTGTGGGGATATATAGGACTTGTAGGTTCACCAAGAACCCGAGGAACCCAGAGCCAATAACTGAGCAGCGTCTTGCAATGGTTTTTTATTGTGTACCGGGTATATAGCAATTCATTTGGGAAAATATAAACAGGGAAAAATCGGTATGAAGGACACCTATGTATTTCTGAAATGGGAACAAAATATAGAGTTTAGAAACAGTAGCTATTTGCACATCTCCGAAATTGTGGGTACCCATACTAGCATGTGAATTATAGGACATTTTTCAAAGCGACTTCTTTTTTACACATTGTCTTACATTTGGAAGGCAGAAATGCAATGAAAGTCAATAGATAATAACAGTTGCTCTACAATTCTGTGTTCCCCTAAGTCTCACGATAAAAATGGTACCTCACTTGTGTGGGTAGGTGTAGTGCCCACGACAGGAAACGTCCCAAGACGCAACGTGGACACACCACATTTCCACAGTGAAAACTGACCCTTTTTTTGCAAAGTGCCTAGCTGTAGATTTTGAACCCAAGCTCTGCCGGCACCTAAGGAAACCTAGCAGACCTATACATTTTTAAAAACTAGACACCCAGGGGAATCCAGGATGGCGTGACTTGCCTGGCTCTCACCAGGTTCTGGTACCCAGAATCCCTTGCAAACCTCAAACTTTGTAAAAAAAACAAAAAACATTTTCCTCACATTTCTGTGGTGGAAAGTACTGGAATCTGCAGGGATCCACAAAATTCCACCCACCCCGCATTCTCCAAAGTCTTCTGAGAAAAAAGTGGCAGACCCACAGTATAAAAAAGCCAGCATAATCGCTGGCGGCTAGTGGGCTCTCTACCCCCCTCCCCCGGGGGCAGATCAGGGGCTACTGCCCCCATCTGCCTCCGGGGGGGGGGGGGGCAGAAAGACTGTGGCATCTTTTCGGGGGGGGGCATTCAACCAATCAATCAGGGAATTGTAAGCGCGCTACTCACCCGTGAGGGTCTCAAGGCGCTGAGGGGGGGTATGTATTGGCATACCCATTCTGGGCAGCCCCCACCCCTGAATTTTGAAAAAAATGTACCCCTGGTGCCTAGTGGGCTTTCTGCCCCCCGGGGGGCAGATAAGGGGCTATTGCCCCATCTGCCTCCCAGGGGGGGGCAGAAAGACTGTAGCATTTTTGTTTTTGGGTGGGGGCATTGGCATGCCCATAACATATATATATAAAAAAAAATCCCTGGGGCCTAGTGGGCTTTCTGCCCCCCTGGGGGGCAGATCAGGGGCTATTGCCCCCATCTGCCTCCTGGGGGGGGAGGGGCAGAAAGTCTTATGCCTTCTTTGGGGGGGGGGGTAGGGAGGGGACTTTGGCATGCCCATTCTGGGCAGCCCCCAGCCCTGGCCTATAAAAAAAAATCCCTGGCGTCTAGGGTGCTTTCTGCCCCCCTGGGGCCCCCATCTGCCCCCCGGGAGGGAGGGGGCAGAAAGGCGGCCTGGCAAATTTTATGGGGGGGGGGGGAGCAAAGGCCCTTGCCAAAGGGGCCGCTCCCCCCTCCCTGGTGGCTAGTGGGTGGATCCCTGCTTGGGGATCGCCCTCCTGGGGGATCCCCAAGGAGGGATCCACTAGGGAAGGGTACCATTGGAAAGGGGAGATTCTCCCCTTTCCAACGATACCTCTCCCATGTTTTTCGGTGCTCGGGGGGCTGAGATAGCCCCACAAGCACCGAAACTGTGAAACTGAAACTAAGTTTGTTTCGTTTTCATTGTAATGACGACAGCACGCCATGCGCGCGGTCATTACAATGAAAACCCTAACCATGCTTTGGGAGGTTGGGGAAGCTCTTCCCCAACTCCCAAAGCAAAAAAAAAAAAAAAAAAAAAGGGAAATCCCTCTGCTGTTTACAACAGAGGGATTTTTTAAAAGTGTGCTCATGATGGAGTGGTTCCGTCATGAGCACACTTGCACTTGTGCTCATGATGGAACCATTCCGTCATGAGCATGGAAGGGGTTAATGAAGTGATTGCAATTTCTTTCATGGAAAGTTGATTTCCTCATTGTAAAGGACAATTGTGCAACGGTTCAAAAGGTGGACCCATAAGCCTTGCAAGGACAATGTTGAGATTCCATAATGGAGCGGGGGGAATTCTTGGTGGTATTACCCTTTTCAAGCCTTCCATAAAGGGTTTGATTACTGGAACTTTAAATAGTGATAAATGATGCCTGTGCTGCAAATACGCAGCTACCGCTGCCAGGTGCAAACGAACAGATGTATAAGCCAGTCCAGTTTGCTGCAAGTGTAACAGGTAACAGATAATATTTTGTATGGAAACAACTAGAGGATTGATTTTGTTGTTATTACAGTAGACAACACATCTTTTCCACTTTGCTGCATAGCAGCTCTGGTAGTAGGCCTTCCTTGCTTCTTTTAGATTAGTCATACAGTCTGGTGGTAGATTTAAATAACCATACCCTATGACTTCAGGAGCCAGATTGCTAAGTTTAGTTCTTTGGGATTTGGATGTCGGATTTCTCCATGGTTCTGCGTAAGGAGCCGGGAGGGGAGATGCAGCTTTTGATGTGGAACTACTGACAGGAACCTGGTGCCGAAGTTTGGGCATTTTGCGTTGTAGACTGTGGCGAACAAGTCCAATTGTGGGAATCCCCATTGTTGGTAGTATGGGAGGAGAACTTGGGGATGAAGTTCCCAGTCGTGAATTTGCTGCCTCTTTCTGCTGAGGAGGTCGGCAATCTGATTGTTTACCCCTGGAAGGTGTTCTGCCAGAAGATAAATCCTGTGATGGATTGCCCAATTCCAAATGGCTTGAGAGGGGCGTGACAGTTGGAGAGAGTGTCCCCCCTCCCCGTTTGTGTACATAGTACATTGCTGTCATATTATCCGTCTGGACTAGGACAGCTTTGCCTGTGAGGTGAGTTTGAAAAGCTTTGAGCGCTAGAAACACTGCTAGAAGCTCTAGATAGTTGTTGTGGAGGCTTTAGTGCTGGTTGCTCCACAGGCCTTGTATTGTGTAATTTTGGAGATGGGCACCCCAACCTGTCAGAGATGCGTCTGCTGTGAGCACGATCTGGGGAATAGGGTCGATGAAAGGCCGTCCTCTTGATACATTTTGTGGGGTCCACCACTGCAGAGAGTGATGAGTGCGGCCTTCTACTAACATTAGATCTGTTAATTGACCCTGCTATTGATTCCACCGACGTGCTAAGCACTCTTGTAGAAGACGCATGTGGAGTCTAGCATGGGGTACAATTGCGATGCAAGATGCCATCATTCCCAGCAGCTGCATGAACACTCTGGCTGGTAATGTTTGGTTGGATTGAAACTGTAGTATCATAGCCTGAATGTTGTGAATTCTGGCGACATTGGGAGAGGCTAGAGCTTTGATAGTGTGTAGAGTGGCTCCTAGGTAAAATTGCATCTGTGAAGGATGGGGGTGAGATTTCTGTGCATTGACCGTAAAGCCCAGTTGATGAAGTAGGTCTATTGTGCTCTGAGTGTGTCGGAAACAGTTTTATAAGTGCTGGCTTTGAAGAGCCAGTCGTCTATGTAGGGGAAGACGTGAATATGTTGTCTTCTGAGATGAGCTGCAACTACTGCCAGGCATTTGGTTAATACTCTGGGAGCAGTAGTCACTCCAAATGGGAGTACTTTGAATTGGTAATGTTTGCCTGCTATCACAAATCTGAGGTATTTGCGACGAGCTGGAAGAATTGGAACATGAAAATATGAGTCTTTTAAGTCTAGAGTGGACATAAAATCTCCCTTCTGTAAAAGTGGAAGTACTTGTTGAAGGGTTACCATGTGAAAGGGCTCTGATAGTATGCATCGGTTTAACTCTCTGAGATCTAGAATAGGTCTTAAGGAGCCGTCCTTTTTGGGAATCAGAAAATAGAGAGAGTAGACCTCTGAACCTTGGTACTATAATGGAACTGGTTCTATGGCTTCTTTTGCTAAGAGAGATTGCACTTCCTGTTTGAGCAACTAGGGGATGTGGAATTCCTATAGCCCGATGCCCGGGACATATTGTTTGGGGTCAAGGGCAACAAGTTTTCATGTGTATTTTGTCCAACCCCCTACAGCACAAATCCTTTGGCTGCCAGTTCACAGTACCACATTATGGATCAGGGGAGGGCACGGTCTACAGTTAAGGTAATATGTGTGTCCATGTGTTAATGCTGTTCAAACTTGTGTATTTATGGTTCATTAATGCAAAGCCTTTATTATTAGGGTGAGCACTAAAAGTAAATGATGTAAACTCGGCCTGTACTACTGACGGTGGTTCCAGTATAAATGTGTACACACGTTTTCAAAGTTTAGTAATAGGAGGCTATGTATAATGTTTCCAGAATGCTCTCTGATTATATGCAAATATTATCAGAAGCTTGAAAGCAAGAGTGATGATTCTTTGCTTTCAAAATAAAATGTTCACCAAAAAACATGCAAGTCGGAAAATAAACATTTTGCTAAACTACTGTAAGGTTTTAGGTACTATATCTTTGCAGCATCATTTAGTAACATGTTGATGTATGCTTGTATTTCCCAAAAATATTCATAATGGAAAATCAGTATAACCAGTTGAAATACGGGGACACAAAAATAAACAAGTAGTGGCAAAGCCAGTAGGTCTGAAATTGGTGGTCAGCCTTTTGGTTTTGTCAATGTGTGACTTGTTTAGGCATGGTTTTTGTAAAACCTTATCGGTGTGGGAACTGCTGGGCCCTCACTATTCTAACAAGCATTGGCAAAAGGAAAAATTGTTTTTGGTCTCAAAAAGCACACATTGCCACAGCAGTTCCGGGCACTGAACAAAACTACTTTGTGTGCGAATATGCTCGTTGTAAAAGAGCAGAATACTGTCACTCACAGTGCAGCCAGCTGATAGACCGAGAGAAAGAGAGAGAGAGAGGGAGAGAGACTGAATTTTATTAAACACAAAAGGTCATGGTTAACGCCAGGCCTAAATAGAGGCCCAATTATTAAAGAAAGTCTCAAAAGTTTATCCATGGTATATATCCTTGCATTAAGTGCATATATACAGTTTCCGTGAATTCCCAAGAATTTACAGAAGTATGCCAAGAAATAGTACTCCTAGAAAATATCTGTGAACTGCGTTTTAGCATGAGCAAATGTGCATTTGTAGATTTGCTCATGTGAAAATCTTAATGTTTCAAGTTCACTTTTCCTCCAACCACTTTTTTCCCAACTCTGGAAGAAGTTTTACGTCTGCCACTGTCAGGAGTAAATTTCCAACCTTTTTCATGGGAAAAGATTAGAAAAGAGTTGGTGAAAACCCTTAAAACATGCAAGTTAGTAGGTTTGCACAGACTCAAAAGGGCATTCCAACCCTTGAACTATTGCTTACCACTACCTTCAGCCCCAGTATGTAGACCTGCAGAAACGTAGCAACATGAGGGAATTGCTAGTATTCAAACCCTACTATGGTACAAGCCCTGGCATAATTAGAGATGCTATATCAGAACTCTTATATAATGAGATTGCTGGCGTAATTTGTCGCTGCATTACATGGCACAAAAGGGACAAGTGGATTTTGTTACAGGACAAGTAGATTTTTGAAGCAACCTGCCGCATGGACAAGTAGATATTTTATTAAATTCCACACCCCTGTGAGGACAGAATTTGAACGGTGTCCGTTCCATTGACGGAGAGCGGACCGACGCGGTTAGGCCCGAAGGCCGTCCACGAAGCTTTCCGATCGAAAAGTAGATTTTGTTGACCGAAACAATTCGCAGAGAGGAGGGAGACGCGTAAGGAAACAATACCGTCGAGGGTAGAGTGGATTGTGCACAGAGGGGATCCCGAAGAATGGTTTCGAACCGGATCGCAGCAATACACGTCCGAACCAGATGGCGGAAAAAGGAAAATGCTACTTACCCAGTATGCATCTGTTCTTGGCATGTAGAGCTGTAGAGTCACATGCTGTGCATAGCCTGCTATCTAGTGTTGGGTCCAGATGTTTGCACTTTGTTTTTGTTCGAAGAAGTCTTTTCCAGTCACGAGGTAGGCAACTCCTCCTTTCGGTGATAGTGCGCATGGGCATCAACTCCATTGTTAGCTTGTTTGCCGCAGAGGGTGATAATGGAGTTAGTAAGAGATGTCCATGTATGTATGTATCTAAATAAGATGTAACTGCAACAGGTATAGGTACCCAGGGAGGCGGGTGGGCGCATGTGACTCTACAGCTCTACATGCCAAGAACAGATGCATACTGGGTAAGTAGCATTTTCCGTTTGAGGCATGTGAGCTGTAGATCACATGCTGTGCATAGACTAGAAAACAGTTATCCCTAAAGCGGTGGCTAACCTGTAGCTGTTGCAATAGTCTGAAATAGTGTACGTAAAACTGCTTGGCCCACACTAGCTTGCTGTCTTGCTAACACATCTACACAATAGTGTTTTGTGAATGTGTTAGGTGTAGACCATGTTGCAGCTTTGCAGATATCTATGGGTATGTTTCCTAGAAATGCCGTAGAAACCCCTAGTTTGCAAGAGGAATGTGCTCTAGGGGGAATTGTTAAAAATGTTTTGCTTTTGCATAGCATATCTGAATGCATTTTACTATCCACCTTGCAATGCATGACTTTGATATTGGATTGCCTTTATGTGGTGGAGCAAAATCGACAAATAGTTGTTTTGTGTTGCTAAAAGGTTTTGTCCTTTCTATATAGTAAAGAATTGCTCTTTTCACATCTAAAGTGTGTAAAGCACGTTCTGCCACAGAATCTGGTTCAGGGAAGAACACAGGCAACTCAACAGATTGGTTGATGTGAAAGGCAGAAATGACCTTTGGTAAAAATTTGGGATTGGTCCGAAGAACCACTTTGTTTTGATGTATTTGTAAGAATGGTTCTTCTAAGGTTAGTGCCTGGAAATCACCCACTCTCCTCAGAGATGTGATAGCTATGAGGAAAGCTACCTTCTAAGAAATTGTATTTCACATTTATGCAATGGCTCAAAGGGTGGACCCATTAGCCTTGTGGGGACGATGTTGAGATTCCACACGGGAGCAGGTGGAAGTCTTGGAAGAATGATTCTTTTAAGTCCTTCCATGAATGCTTTGATGACAGGCACTCTAAAAAGAGACAGATGTTGTCTGTTTTGTAGGTATGCAGCTATTGCAGCAAGATGTAAGCGTATGGAAGAATACGCCAAAATGGAACGCTGTAGATGCAATAAATAGCAGATGATATTTTGAACTGACGCGTCCAGTGGATCTATGGGATTGTTATTGCAGTATATCACAAATCGCTTCAACTTTGCTGCATAGCATGCTCTTGTGGTAGGACGTCTAGCCTATTTGACAATGCTCATGCAGTCTGGCGGAAGATTGAGGTAACCAAACTCTAGGATTTCAGGTGCCAGATCGCAAGGTTGAGATGGCTGGGATCAGGGTGTCTTATCTCTCCAAGGCTCTGAGTGAGCAGATTGGGAGTGAGGTGTAGTTTTTGGTGAGGAACTACGGAGAGCTCCAACAGGGTGGTGTACCATGGTTGACGGGCCAATGTGGGAGCTACTAGGATTAGTGTGAGGGACGTTTGCCTGTGCTTCCGAACCACTAATGGAATGAGTGGGAGAGGCGGAAAAGCGTAGGCAAATATCCCTGACCAGTTCATCTTTAGGGCATTGCCCTTGGACAATGGGTGTGGATGTCTGGATGCGAAGTTTGGGCATTTTGCGTTTAGGTTTGTGGCGAACAGATCTATGTCTGGAAATCCCCACATTTGGAAGAATGGGAGGAGAACTTGAGGGTGGAGTTCCCATTCGTGGATCTTTGACGACTGAGCAGACCTGCAATCTGATTGTTTACTCCTGGAAGGTGTTCTGCAAGGAGAAACATTTTGTGTTGTATGGCCCATCTCCAGGTGGTCTGTGCTAGCTGTGACAGCTGGAGAGAGTGTCCCCCCCCCCCTGTTGTTTTTGTATGTAGTACATTGCTGTCATGTTGTCTGTACGGATCAGGACAGTTTTGCCTACTAGATGAACTTGAAACGCTTTGAGCGCTAGAAAAATCGCTAGCAGCTCTAGATGATTTATGTGAAGCTGCTTTTGCTGCAAGCTCCACGTGCCCTGAATAGTATGCGTCTGGAGATGAGCTCCCCAACCAGTGAGCGATGCGTCTGCTGTTAGCACTATTTGTGGAATCGGGTCGATGAAGGGCCGCCCTTTTGAAAGGTTTTGTGTATTCCACCACTGCAGAGAGAGATGGGTGCGGCCGTCCACCAACACTAGATTTGATAACAGACCCGGAGCCTGGTTCCACTGACGTGCTAAGCACTCCTGAAGGGGACGAATGTGAAGTCTTGCGTGAGGGGCTATTAGTATGCAAGACGCCATCATTCCCAGTAACTGCATGAACACTTGAGCTGGTAATGAGTGTTGAGGTTGGAACTGGCAGAGTAGAGTCTGCATGTTGCAGATTCTGGCCGGATTGGGAAAGGCCAAAGCCTTTTGTGTGTCTATTGTGGCTCCCAGATACGCCTGTGTGTTGGATGGCTGTAGATGAGATTTGGACAGATTCACTGAGAACCCAAGATCGTGGAGCAGCTGCACTGTTTTGAGGGTGTGATGGAGACAACTTTCTTGTGAGTTGGCTTTTATGAGCCAATCGTCCAGATATGGGAAAACGTGAATGTGTTGTCTTCGAAGATGAGCTGCGACTACTGCTAAACACTTGGTGAAAACTCTGGGTGCGGTAGTTACTCCGAATGGGAGCACCTTGAACTGATAATGTTGTCCTGCTACTACGAACCTTAGGTATTTGCGATGAGCAGGATATATTGGGATATGGAAATAGGCGTCCTTCAAGTCCAGAGTGGACAGAAAGTCGCCTTGTTGAAGGAGCGTGAGTACTTGTTGGAGAGTGACTATGTGAAAGTGGTCTGATTGAATGTATAGATGTAGTTCTCGGAGGTCTAGTATAGGCCTGAGAGAACCGTCCTTCTTGGGAATTAAGAACTATAGGGAGTATACTCCGGTCCCTTGATGTTTTAATGGGACTGGCTCTATTGCTCCTTTTTCTAACAGAGATTGAACTTCTTTTTTTAGAAGGGTAAGATGTTCCTGTGACATTGCATGTGATCTTGAAGAAATGTTTGTAAGTTCCAGGCAATAACCATATTGGATAATTTGTAGAATCCATTTGTCTGAGGTGATGGGGTGCAGACAGGGAGAAATTGAGAGGGACGTCCCCTGACAGGAGTGGAATGATCGGGGGTAGCGGAAGGAAGTCACTGTTTATTAGCGGGGGAAGTGTGTGTGGAGTTGCCTCTGCCTGTTCCCTTACCATTGTTTCCTCTGAAACCTCCTCTAAAATATCCTCTTGATGAGGGCGATTGGTTGTTGCCCTTGTAAGAGGAGGAGGGATTCTCTGTAGTAACAGTTTTGGTACCACCCCTGTAAAAGGAGCGACGAAAGCAACCTCTATTGGCAGGTAATTGTAAAGCCCCCATGGACTAGGCGACCTCAGTGTCATTTTTCATTTTCTCCAGCGAGGTGTCAACTGCTGGACCAAAGAGGTGTTCCTTGTCAAAAGGCTGATTAAGAATGGAGGCCTGTCCCTCAGGTTTGAACCCTGATATTCTTAACCATGCGTGTCTGCGTAGCAACACGCATGTGTTTACTGTGCGTGCTGCTGTGTCTGCTGCACCTAATGCACATTTTATGGAGGTATTGGTAATGAGTTTTCCTTCTTGTATAAGATCATTTGCCTTAGATTTATGCTCATCAGGCAGATATTGGATACGTTTTTCTAACTCATAATGAGCTCCATCGTATCTGGCTAGCAAAGCCTGAGCATTGGCAATGCGCCAGTGATTAGTTGCCTGAGAAGCAACTTTTTTACCAGAGGCATCAATTAATTTGGACTCTTTATCAGGAGGAGGGGCCTCACCTGTTTGTGAATTTGTTCTTTTACGAGCATTAGAGACCACCAAAGAGTCTAAGGGCAGCTGACCCTTGATGTAAGCAGGGTCAGTAGGTGCTGGTTTATATTTTCTCTCAACCCTGGGCGTGATGATTCTTGCCCTGACAGGGTCTTAGAAAACCTCATCTGCATGCTTAAGCATTCCCTTAAGCATTGGTAATGTGTGTGTTGTTTTTTGAGTGGAGCTTAAGGTCTCAAATAAGAAGTCTTCTCTAAAGTCTCTTTATGTAGTTCCACCCCATGATAGTGAGCAGCCCTATTAAGAAGCTCAATATAACCTATACTGTCATCAGGAGGTGATAACCTGGATGGATACAGGTCAGGGTCAGTGTCTGTGTGTGGATAAGTATTATAATCCTCCCATGGGTCAACATCTTGTGGCCTGTCATCCCCATCCCCTTCATCCTGTGAGTCAGGTGATAGTGGTGGTGGTGAATTAGTGGGGGTAATGAGTAGTTGAGGATTAGTAGGTGAAGGGGGTGGAACATAAGGTGGTGATGGGTTTGTAACCACATTCCTTTTCTTCAGGGGTATATGATGCTCATCGTGATGTGCCAATTTCCTTTTTTCAGGCAATTTGGCATGGATATGTTTAGTATCTGGGTTGATAACCAGTTTTTTGTTTCGGATCCGGAGGTGGAACATCGGACCGAAACTCTTTTGTTGGAGTCTTTTTCTCTTTACTTGTAGTTTTCGGCGTCAAACGTTTCGGCTCCGAACTCTTCGGCACCGAAGATTTAGGCTTGGACAAAGATGGAGGATGGACATGCTTGGTTTTCGACGCCGAGGATTTCGGCTCAGTGGCGGTAGGAGGCCAACTCGATCCCGAGCCGGAAGGCTTTTCTTTGTGCTTCGGCGACGGACCCGCGGGCGGGGTGCTCGAAACTTTCTCGGTGCCGACCTTGGCCCGCAGGCAGAGGAAGGACCGGAGCCTTTTTCTGTTTCGGTTGTTGGGGCAAGGAGGTTTCTGTACTCACGGTACGTTGACCTGGTGTAACTTGCTCCTCTTCTTCCATGTCGGAGTCGGCTTCGGACACGGAGACATGTTCTTCTTCCTCGGCTCCTTGAGCGTGTTCTTGGTCGGAATCTTCTCCTAAGATGTCCGGTACAGAGCCACCTTGGTGTTGCATTTCGTGACGTCGAGCCAGGCGGTCACGGAGTGTCTACTTCGATCGAAACGATCGGCACACGTCGCAGTCTTTCTCGTCGTGTTCCGGGGACAGACAGAGATTGCACACTTCGTGCAGGTCGGTGCGCGGAAACTTGGTGCGACACCCGGGACAGAGCTTGAATGGAGTCCGTTCCATCGACCGCTAGCGAGCCCGGCGCGGGTAGGCCCAACGGCTCTCCACGAGTTTTCCGATCGAAGATTCTTGGTTTGAAACGATACGCGGAGAATAGGAAACACGATCGAGAAACAATACCGTCGAGGGTAGTGGATTGCGCATCGAAGGGAACCCGAGAAACGGTGCCGAACCGGAGCGCAGCAATTCACATCCGAACCCGATGGCGGAAAAAAACAATCTAACAATGGAGTCGATGCCCATGCGCACTATCACCGAAAGGAGGAGTCACCTACCTCGTAACTGGAAAAGACTTCTTCGAACAAAAAGTGCAAACATCCAAACCCAACAATAGATGGCAGGCTATGCACAGCATGTGATCTACAGCTCACATGCCTCGAACAACAATCTAACAATGGAGTCGATGCCCATGCGCACCATCACCGAAAGGAGGAGTCAGTCACCATACCTCGTGACTAGGAAAAGACTTCTACGAAGAAAAACAAGTTGCAAACATCCGGACCAAACACTAGATGGCAGGAGTATGCAAAGCATGTGTATCTACAGCACACATGCCTTGAACATCCAGTTTTACACAGTAACAAAAATCTTGGAGAGGGAGGCACCATATGCCCAATCAGACTTCAAGTAAAGAGGTTGCAGAGAACGTCTGGGCCAAAAGCTTCAATGTTTTAAGATGAAACACCTACAGACAAATGCTGATAAAATGCATGCAGTGTACCTTATGTAGATGGCGGACAAATGTATGCAATGATTAGAAGTATCTGGAAAATCACCAATGTTGCCTTAGCTCTAGTGGAAGAGCAAGAAGTCTCGAAGAGTTCGATTCTCCTGTATCATAAGCTTTCTATATTCATGAGAATATTCAGTAATCGTAGCCTTCACTGCTTTGTTGCCTAGGATTATTCAATGATACATGACGAAAAGATAATTAGATGTACAAAAAGACTTTTTTCCATGTAAACCTTTAGGCTCCAATAACTTCAGACTGAAGAGTCTTCTCAGTTGAGGAAACTGGTAATTTTTACAGTTTTCAACAAATATTCTGCGGTTAAGATGGAATTAAGTCAGAGATAATTCATATATGTTATGTTATATGGGTTTGTAAAGCGCACTGTTACCCAAGGGTGTCCTGGCGCTGCGCACTGTATGCCTAGGGCAATAGATACATGAAAAACCTCCCCCCCTGAGCCAGGCTGAGACTAAGCTGAAAACAACCAGGTTTTCAGACCCTTCCTAAACAAAAGGAAATCAGTGCCGGTCCTTAGATATAACGGCAGACCGTTCCAGGCATTGGTGGCTCTAAGTGCAAAGCTCTTCCCACCCCAGTTAGCCTTTCTCATTCTGGGAACGACTGCCCGCTTTGCTTCCATTGAGCGCAATGTTCTCCCTGGAACATACCATTGGATGCGCTTTTGTAAGTCTTCAGGGCCCGAACCAGTCAGGGACTTAAAGACCGTGCAGAGAGCCTTGAATTGGACTCGCTGTAAGATCGGGAGCCAATGAAGGTGACGTAGGTCATTTCTGACCGACAAACCTAGGAGTGCCTGTCAGCAACCTAGCTGCCGCGTTCTGCACCATCTGCAATCTATTGAGATGTTTTTTATTAATGGTCAGGTATAGGCCATTACAGTAGTCCAGACGGGACAGAATGAGGGCAGAGACGACTGTTCTAAAACTTTCTTCTGTGAGGAAAAGTTTTATTTTCCTCAAGGTCCTCAGAATAAAAAAACTTGTCGACACCACCCCGCTAACCTGGTCCCCAAATGTGAGGGTGTTATCCATAGTCACCCCCAAGTTCTTAACTTTCCGAGAGGGGGTTGGGGGCAGGCCCAGAGCGCTAGGCCACCATGCTGGAGTCCAGAGGTTAGGGTTGTTCCCAAAGATAATCACCTCTGTTTTGCCTGCATTCAACTTCAGGCAATTAGCAGACATCCAGCCAGTTATTGCTAGCATACAGTCATGGCAGCTCGGGGCCTTTTCTGCTTCCTTCCCTCTCTGCAGAGACACCACGATTTGGGTGTCATCTGCGTACGAGGTTAGGAGTAGCACGAAAGATCTTATAAGGGCAGCCAGCGGTCTCACATAAATGTTAAAAAGCGTCGGACTAAGGGATGACCCCTGTGGGACTCCACAGGGGATGGAGAAAGGTTTCGATCTATCCCCACCTAGTTCTACTGTTTGTGTTCTATCGGCCAGAAATGATTTTAGTAGGTTCCAGGCCGTACCCTGGACCCCAGCCTCCGATAAACGGCCCATCAGTACTTCATGATGGACCGTATCGAAGGCTGCCGACAGATCCAACATGATCAAAATGGCGGAGCCTCCATGGTCCACAACCTTACGCACCTCCTCCGTGGCCTCGATCAGCGCAGACTCCGTATTGTGTCCCGCTCGGATATAGCTTTCACCACGCTGATTTGCATTTTAACAGACACATAATAATGCAACCCATGACAGATACAGCGGTGGTGTCAAGCAGAAAGCCAGTACTGAGGGGCTCAATTATCAGCCCTACACAAACAGAGATAGCAGTGAATGTCAAGTCAGTTGGTTGGACTATGAGACTTACCAATCTTAAAACAGACTTAAATCTCTGGAATATGCCACGATGTATCGAGCTCTGGAACCACCATCATATTTTTGCAGTGTAAAACTTCTTTTTCGCAATATATCAAGTTTCTCTTTTTAGTATGTTTCCCCAAACGTTTTTAGAAAATTTATTTCAGGTTTCATCTGTTGATTTTATCATCACTTGTCTAACCTACTTGCCTAGAATATATCAAGTGTTTTAACTTTGAAGGTTCTAATTCAAAACACCCAACACCAAGAACAGCACTGTAGTGCTAAATTGCACACCGTAGCCATTTTTGGCATCACTTTTCAGTACGACTGTTATGACCACCTGTAAAGTTCCAGTGCTCAAATCGCCCATTCAGGAGGGGAGAACCTCTAGTTCATGCATGAGAGTCCCTGTCAGCGGAAAAGAATCTCCTCATGAGACTTTGGCTACTGCAGTACCAGATGACCTATTTTTGACAGTCATTACAGTATGGCAGAGGATAGATTCTTCCTCAGAACAGCACCAAACAAGATCTGAGCATTTTGGTTTTGATCGGTCTTCATGAGCCAAAACCCCAGGAAAGCTGATGGACCTTGGCACAAACCCCTTCCAGTGAAAGTTGAATGTCACTTCCTCCAGGGTGACAGTATGTGCTTTACCGTCCAGAGTGGCTGCACCCAGCAGCCCAAAAATTTACAAAGGTGTTGCAGGTACTTAAATATCCCCAATCCAATCGCTGGTATGCACAAATTACACCTCAAAATGAGGCAGGTACTAACATCGTTGTTATGGTTTTCAACGCCTGTACCTTTTTTGTGCTCCACGAATTGAAGGAAGTCAAGAGGGACAAAGAAAAGAAAAGGACAGTGAGGTTTTACCTGTGATAGCTTTACTGTAGGGAGCACTACTTCTTCCCAACCAATACTGTAGACTGAATTGCAGCCCATATGGTAAACTGATTACTGGGGTGATACTGGACCAATGGCTAGAGTCCTGACATGAAAGTGACACGGTGTCAAATCCAGTCTTCCAGGAAAATTGTGTAATTTCAGCAAACAAAAGTCTCCCTTAAGCAACACTTGCCAGATTGTCACATTGAAAATGAACTCACTGCATAGAAATTCTCCAAATACAAGTTTTGTTATGATGTTCTGCCTAGAAGAAACTACCACTCTGTATACATTACTTGAACCCAAAGGCCATTTTTTTAAAAAAGTAAACTCAATTGTAATTAAGAAACACATTAAGAAAAACCTTACAGAAAGAGAAGACTGCAAAAACAAGCAAATCTCAAAACAGCCAGGGCATCAGGAGAAGTCCTGTCCCATGAACTGTTGATAGATGGAAAGAACAGAAACCAGACTTGGACCGTTGGTGATGCCCTCACAAGGTGGGCCATTAAACAAGGAGGAAAGATTTGAGCTGGATGCCTTTACAAAGTTTTTAAATTGACAATCTTTTGGAGAAGTGTTTTTCTGTTCCTGTCTATGGCTTATGCCTCCTAAGCACACTGAAAAGAAGGATGAGCGAAAACAAGAGAGATTCTATACCATCTTTGTTGCCGCATGTACTACTTTGAAAGTCTAATTAAAGACAGTAATTAGCTTGAATGTTTTCACCAACAAGATTGAGATTTAGACCAAACATGCCTAGCTTTATGCTACTTTATCTTAAACTTATGTTGAACTTAAACAAAACATGCTCATTTAAAGGACAGGTCCGGTATCTTGTTGTGGCTTTGAAAAAACAATTGAACTATTCCATGTACCTGGGATGATAAAATGGCAGTCTAATACCACTGCAATACATCCATTCTTCCTTTGGTATGTGTGGTCATGAACAGGCTTGTGTGAAACTTTTGTAAAACTATTATAATTCCCGAATTATGTGAATTTTCTCCATTTCACTTGGGGAGAAATTTTACCTCAACTAGCAATATTTTTCAGAGGGACATAGCTTAAGCCATAGCATACAGCAGTCCTCTGACATACAGACATTACTCCATCACATTATGAACAATTTAAAATGTTCTTAAGGGTCTACTCCTTATGGCTCAGGTTCATGTAGTACACACAACTCAATACTGTTGAGAATATAATATGGAACAATACATTAGGCCATGTTCCTCACTGAGCAGAAAAAAGCTGCTTCCATTACCCTGTTGTGGAGGAATACAATGCAGCTTTTTTAAACCCTTAAAGTGGCAGAATTTACAAATGTGAAATTCAGGAATACGAGTGTTACTTCGTTTGTTTTTTCTTCTTTTGAAAGAGTAATTAATTTAGACAAATTTACCTTACTACTGACTGCTTTGGCTATAGTTGCCCTTTGTTAAAAGCCTTCTTACCAAAGTCCCAATGAGACCCAAATAGTTGGTCATCCCGGCTAAAACGTTTTTGTTTTGGGCAATATGAATAATTTATTTCATTCTGTCAACTCCCTTAGAGACATACTGGTATCACAAAAGGCCTATCAACTACTCACTGTTTTAGCAACCCACTGTGCCTCCACCCCATCTGTTCCCAAGTGCATCTACACCATCATCAACCGCTCCTGCATACAGGATAAGAACAAGCATTGGCATAGCCAATAGGTCTCGCCTTTGGGACCCTATAAGTATTTAGTTATCCAGCACAATATCCTTGGTGCAACAACATCAACTGTTGCATGGCTTAACACTTATAAGGTCCCAAAGGCGAGACCTATTGGCTATGCCAATGCTTGTTATACGTTTGGGAGCATAACGTTTCCTTATTTTGGCAGAATTATTTTTTACCGAGCCTAACCACGCAAAAAGAAATCAAGCAGAAAAGAAATCATGCGGCAGAGTAAAGTGAACTTAGAGAGAAAGTTTACAAACCCCAAATACTGATGTTTTGCGGCTATACAGGAGACTGGTTGCTATTTTGTTTAAGACAGTTTATTTCTGCGTTAGCGCCAGAGACACAAAGCTACAGCAAATGTAGCTTGATATGTACATCAAATAATTTGGGAGGTTGCCAACTTGGTTCCAGTCCCTATGTGAAGATTCACAGCCGGAGATTGAGGACAGTTCATGCCATGTTTACAGCAAAACAAACATCTGCAAGTGTGAGCAGCGATGCAGGTCTTTACAGCTAGGCTCATTTTCTCTTTCATGTAGTGTAGGTATCGGCTTTCTAAACAGATGTGAGCGCATGACAATTGGTTTCCGTGGTAAAGATAGCCAAAAGCCATAAAAAAGTACACATTTTTGAAGCGATCTGCAGCAAGTTTTTTTTTAACCTGATCAACAGTAAATTAGCGGCACGCAGTCTGGCGTGGAGGGAAAGGGGTAAATACTTTGTAGGGCACCAAAAAAATAATCTAGTTAAATAAAAGGCCTTCACACGATTTAACGCACCATACAAGGCTTGTCATTTGGTACAGTTAACAAAAAAAATGGCTTTGTAGCGCTCCTCATATACAAAAGATATTTTGTGACCTTTTGTTTGATCTGGTATCACAGCTAGTATGCTCTGTTACTTTGTCTTATAGAAACAGCAAGTTTGAAACCCAGCAAAAGGCTTCGTATAGCAGAAATAATGAAAAGAGACAGGGCAAAGAAACATACCCCCCACCCTCCCAAAAATTGCTATCTGGGCTCAAACTAAAAAATAACGTGGCTTTGCGGCTCTAGACGGGACTCGTTGCTATTTAGTTTAAAAGCGGTTGATAGAAGTGAAAGCGGCCGAGCCATGAAAGCGGTAGAAAAGCAGAAGGGACAGAATGTACTCCTTCCCACAAGGAGCAGAGTGTAGTTTGTTTAAAAGTATGTTAATGATTCAACCGACAGTAAGAACACTTCCCAAAACTGCTAAACATTTGTCCCCTGTTAAACAACTAGTAATCATGTAGCATTAAGGCAAAGGGGACATTAAAATACGGGTTTTCTTACTTTAAAACAGCAAATATAAAGCTGTGCTACTGTAATGGTTCCTACAAACACGAAGCTGTTGTTTTAAAATGTGTTAATCCTTTTTCCGACCATGAAACCACCTTCCAAAACAGCTGAATTGCTAAAAGACAAAGCATGGCTTCTGTGAAAAGTTCACTTAGTTTGTGAGAATTCCTTTCTACAGAAACAAAACACAAAGCATTGAAATCACAAGGAACAAACAAATACCAAAAGAATTGAAATCACACGGATAAAAAAAACAAGCATTGGCCGCGCGGCCGTGAAACTGACACGGCCGCACGGCCGTGAAAGTAATCGCGGGTTTTGGGAGTGCAGACAGTGGCTTTTGCTGGCGACCAGCCTGCGTTCACGCGAGCGTCCAGATGGCGAGGGAAGCCATATGGCGCCTGATCGCGCGTGCACGCTCGCGTGAACGCAGGCTAGTCGCCAGCAAAAGCCACTGTTTGCACTTCCAAAACCCGCTTACTAAAAGTCTCGCCAGAGCAACGCATGCGCGCTGGCTCAGGCGAGACCTAAAAACACGACATGAACAATGTGCGTGGGAAGGCACAGGGAGAGAAAAGGTAATGGGGCACATAACAGGAAGACTGAGTGAAACAGACACCAGGAAGAATGCGGAGCCAAAGACATGGGAAACTGGATGGTTAGAAACAAAAACAAGAAAACACTAAGGCATAGGGAAACATGATGAGACTTAAACAAAGCAACATAGGCAGACAAGAACACAAAGGGGAAACAGCAGTGAGAAACAAACAGGGGACATGGTATGACAGACAACGGACAGCCGCTTGCAGAGTTTTCAAAGGGAAGGTAAAAGCATGGGTGATATCGAGATATGGCGGTGAGGAGTGCAGATAAAGGTAGAAATTGGGAGAGACAGAGAAACAAGGGCACAGAAAACTGAGATGACGTTGGTCAGTAGAAATAGAAACATGGGGAGGCAGGGACACAGTGCAGCATCAACGAAGGGAAGGAAGGAACAGAGAGAGCGATATAAGCTGTGCATTCGGTCACAGACCACTGAAGCAAATTCCAAAAAGTCCACAATGCTATGAGGTCTCACCAAAGGCAGAACGTGCTAAACAAATACCAAGTAACAACCTAATTTCTGATGTGTATTAATCATTGTTCTTTACAGAACAAAGAAATAATACATATCTGCAGTACTAGAGTGCACAATGGAATCCCAAAAATCATAATTGTCAGGAGGCTAAGCTGCTACGACCTATCTGGCTATATTGACTGTCAGAAATTACACTAGGCACAACCCACACATTTGACATGTGACTATAGATGGTCTTTGCTCTCCACCTATAATGATAGATCCGAGTAAAAAAAAATAAAGAAACTAGTTTCAAACTAACTGCTTCAATCTCCATATTAACAATTTTGGGGCAGGTACAGTAACCGAACTCTTTAAACCTCAACACATTCCCAAGTAAAGAAGGAAGAATAGGACTGACATGACCAGTAATAATATGACTATCTTCCATAGTTTGTTTCCACGTAATTTCTTGATGTCAACCTGCACTCAGCATTCCAAAACCAAGACCATGAATTAAGGCATGCAAACAGTAAAACAGAGAGATGTCAACCAATAAAATAAACATGTCCCTACTGGTAGGGACTGCAGGAGCGCATTTGACCTCAAGAACCTTATGTTTCATGTGACTCTGTATTGTGTGCACCTGGATAGTTCTGCATCATGACCGCTGACATGCCTCGGTAGCTTGGATGGTTGGGGTCATAGGCTTGGCTGTATGAATACCCGTGCATGTAGGGGATGTAGGACTGGTGCTGCGTCAGAGGCGAAGACACTGGGACATGAACACTGGGCCGTGGCTCTTTTGCCAGCAAGCGGGGGTCTTCAGCTGCTGAAAGTTTAGAGTCCACACTAGTGCCCTCTTTCCCATCGTCCTTGGTGACTGGGTCTTTGCTCCTGCTCCTTTCCTCCTTCAATTTCCTGTCACGTTCCTCTTTCCACCTCTCATCCTCACCCTTTTGTGCGTCTGAGTACTTGGGATAAACGTATGTCCACATCCTTGGCTCAGGTTCCTACAATGGGAAATCAAAGTTTGTTAATTGAAAGGAGAGGCAAGAAAAAGCTTTCAGCCACTTCCACAAAAATGTTTCCTTGTCAGAGAGCAAAATAACTACATAATTTAAATTCATGAACAATAAAACACATTGCATGTCATATCTGAAGAAACGCAAACCAAACATTGTTCAGAAGGCATGTCTGGTTCTTTTCTTCATGTGTCTAGCATACTTCGTGCAAGAATCTTGGCAAGCATAGTGTTCCCTGGGACACCAATGAGGAAACATGCGAACATAACATTTGGGAGAGTGGAGGATTTCAGAGTTCACCGAGTGAATTGGTTGGATTTAGCAATGGTTGAAAATGTGAAAAATCACCTACCAGGGTTTCTACAATCACATCAATGGCTCGTCAAATCTCAGCTCGTTCTAAGCTGACGTCTGCCAGCACTCACCACCTTTCACCAAGAGACACTTTGCTGACCACTTGTTTAAAAGGAAAGGACGAGTGATGCAAATGTCTTTCTGCTGGCAAAGTTAGGCATATGCAGGGGGCAAAGGAGTTGGGGGTGGTTTGTGGCAGTAGAAGCAATAGGTTTGCTGACATCGCCTGCGCCATTTGTCTTGGTGGGATGGGGTGGGGTGCGGGGGTCCTTTTTGGGCGTTAGCATGAGGAGCCTTTACTATTTCCCCTTCCGGGGTGCCTCTGCCATTGCTCTAGGGCATGGGTACTCACAAACTTTCTCTCGGGGGCCAAATTTACAGTGTGGTTTGTGGCCGAGGGCCGCACCGGTGGGGGCGGGGTCATTGGGGGAGGGGGCGGGGCTAGAGCAAAACAAAACTGTGACCATGAGGTGGAACACAGGCCCCTGCAGCGGACGCCTTCGTCCACTGAGCCACCGGACCCGGCATACACATCTCTTTCTCTCTCTCTCTATCTCTCCCTCCCTCCCTCTATCTCTCCCTCCCTCCCTCTATCTCTCCCTCCCTCCCTCTATCTCTCCCTCCCTCCTTCTCTCTGTGTTCCTCCCTCTGTCTTCCTCCCTCTGTCTCCCTCTATCTGTCTCTCTCTCCCTGTCTCCCTCCCTCTCTCTCTGTCTCGCTCTGTCTCCCTCCCTCTCTCTCTGTCTCGCTCTGTCTCCCTCCCTCTGACTCTCCCTCTGACTCTCCCCCTGTTTCCCTCCCTCTGTCTCCCTCCCTCTGTCTCCCTACCTCTGTCTCCCTCCATCTGTCTCCCTCCATCTGTCTCCCTCCATCTGTCCCCCTCCATCTGTCCCCCTCCCTCTGTCTCCCTCCCTCTGTCTCCCTCTCTCTGTCTCCCTCTCTCTGTCTCCCTCTCTCTGTCTCCCTCTCTCTGTCTCCCTCTCTCTGTCTCCCTCTCGCTGTCTCCCTCTCTCTGTCTCCCTCTCTCTGTCTCCCTCTCGCTGTCTCCCTCTCGCTGTCTCCCTCTCGCTGTCTCCCTCTCGCTGTCTCCGTCTCCCTCTCGCTGTCTCCGTCTCCCTCTCGCTGTCTCCGTCTCCCTCCCTCTCTCTCCCTCTCGCTGTCTCCGTCTCCCTCTCTCTGTCTCCCTCCCTCTGTCTCCCTACCTGTCTCCCTACCTGTCTCCCTACCTGTCTCCCTACCTGTCTCCCTACCTGTCTCCCTACCTGTCTCCCTACCTGTCTCCCTACCTGTCTGTCGCCCTCCTCCCTCTGTCTCCCTCCCTCTGTCTGTCGCCCTCCTCCCTCTGTCTCCCTCCCTCTGTCTGTCTCCCTCCATCTCCCTCCCTACCTCTGTCTCCCTACCTCTGTCTCCCTACCTCTGTCTCCCTACCTCTGTCTCCCTACCTCTGTCGCCCTCCTCCCTCTGTCTCCCTCTGTCTGTCTCCCTCTGCTGTCTCCCTCTGCTGTCTCCCTCTGCTGTCTCCCTCTGCTGTCTCCCTCTGCTGTCTCCCTCTGCTGTCTCCCTCTCTCTGTCTCCCTCTCGCTGTCTCCCTCTCGCTGTCTCCCTCTCGCTGTCTCCCTCTCGCTGTCTCCCTCTCGCTGTCTCCCTCTCGCTGTCTCCCTCTCGCTGTCTCCCTCTCGCTGTCTCCCTCTCGCTGTCTCCCTCTCGCTGTCTCCCTCTCTCTCCCTCTCTCTCCCTCTCGCTGTCTCCGTCTCCCTCTCTCTGTCTCCCTCCCTCTGTCTCCCTCCCTCTGTCTCCCTAAATGTCTCCCTACCTGTCTCCCTACCTGTCTCCCTACCTGTCTCCCTACCTGTCTCCCTACCTGTCTCCCTACCTGTCTCCCTACCTGTCTCCCTACCTGTCTCCCTACCTGTCTCCCTACCTGTCTCCCTACCTGTCTCCCTACCTGTCTGTCGCCCTCCTCCCTCTGTCTCCCTCCCTCTGTCTGTCGCCCTCCTCCCTCTGTCTCCCTCCCTCTGTCTGTCTCCCTCCATCTCCCTCCCTACCTCTGTCTCCCTACCTCTGTCTCCCTACCTCTGTCTCCCTACCTCTGTCTCCCTACCTCTGTCGCCCTCCTCCCTCTGTCTCCCTCCCTCTGTCTGTCTCCCTCTGCTGTCTCCCTCTGCTGTCTCCCTCTGCTGTCTCCCTCTGCTGTCTCCCTCTGCTGTCTCCCTCTCTCTGTCTCCCTCTCTCTGTCTCCCTCTCTCTGTCTCCCTCTCTCTGTCTCCCTCTCTCTCCCTCTCGCTGTCTCCCTCTCGCTGTCTCCCTCTCGCTGTCTCCCTCTCGCTGTCTCCCTCTCGCTGTCTCCCTCTCGCTGTCTCCCTCTCTCCGTCTCCCTCTCTCTCCCTCTCGCTGTCTCCGTCTCCCTCTCTCTGTCTCCCTCCCTCTGTCTCCCTCCCTCTGTCTCCCTAAATGTCTCCCTACCTGTCTCCCTACCTGTCTCCCTAAATGTCTCCCTACCTGTCTCCCTACCTGTCTCCCTACCTGTCTCCCTACCTGTCTCCCTACCTGTCTGTCGCCCTCCTCCCTCTGTCTCCCTCTCTCTGTCGGTCTCCCTCTCCCTCTCTCTGTCGGTCTCCCTCTCCCTCTCTCTGTCGGTCTCCCTCTCCCTCTCTCTGTCGGTCTCCCTCTCCCTCTGTCTCTCTGTCTCCCTCTCCCTCTCTCTGTCGGTCTCCCTCTCCCTCTGTCTCTCTGTCTCCCTCTCCCTCTGTCTCCCTCTCCCTCTGTCTCTCTGTCTCCCTCTCCCTCTGTCTCTCTGTCTCCCTCTCCCTCTGTCTCTCTGTCTCCCTCTCCCTCTGTCTCTCTGTCTCCCTCTCCCTCTCTGTCTCTCTGTATCCCTCTCCCTCTCTCTCTCTCTCCCTCCCTCTCTCTCCCTCCCTCTCTCTCCCTCCCTCTCTCTCTCTCTCCCTGTCTCCCTCCCTCTGTCTCCCTCCCTCTGTCTCCCTCCCTCTCTCTCTCTCCCTCCCTCTCTCTCCCTCCCTCTCTCTCTCCCTCCCTCTCTCTCCCTCTCTCCCTCTCTCTCCCTCCCTCTGTCTCCCTCCCTCTGTCTCCCTCCCTCTGTCTCCCTCCCTCTGTCTCCCTAAATGTCTCCCTACCTGTCTCCCTACCTGTCTCCCTACCTGTCTCCCTACCTGTCTCCCTACCTGTCTCCCTACCTGTCTCCCTACCTGTCTCCCTACCTGTCTCCCTACCTGTCTGTCGCCCTCCTCCCTCTGTCTCCCTCCCTCTGTCTGTCGCCCTCCTCCCTCTGTCTCCCTCCCTCTGTCTGTCTCCCTCCATCTCCCTCCCTACCTCTGTCTCCCTCCATCTCCCTCCCTACCTCTGTCTCCCTCCATCTCCCTCCCTACCTCTGTCTCCCTACCTCTGTCTCCCTACCTCTGTCTCCCTACCTCTGTCTCCCTACCTCTGTCTCCCTACCTCTGTCGCCCTCCTCCCTCTGTCTCCCTCCCTCTGTCTGTCTCCCTCTGTCTGTCTCCCTCTGCTGTCTCCCTCTGTCTGTCTCCCTCTGTCTGTCTCCCTCTGTCTGTCTCCCTCTGTCTGTCTCCCTCTGTCTGTCTCCCTCTGTCTGTCTCCCTCTGTCTGTCTCCCTCTCTCCGTCGGTCTCCCGCTCCCTCTGTCTCTCCCTCCCTGTCTGTCTCCCCTGTCTCCCTCTGTCTCTCCCTCCCTGTCTGTCTCCCCTGTCTCCCTCTGTCTCCCTCCCTCTGTCTGTCTCCCTCCCTGTCTCCCTCCCCCTCTCTCTGTCTCCCTCCCCCTCTCTCTGTCTCCCTCCCCCTCTCTGTCTCCCTCCCCCTCTCTCTGTCTCCCTCCATCTGTCTCCCTCTGTCTGTCTCCCTCTGTCTGTCTCTGTCTGTCTCCCTCTGTCTGTCTCTGTCTCCCTCTGTCTGTCTCCCTCTCTCTCCCCCTCTCTGTCTCCGTCTCCCTCTCTCTCCCTCCCTCCCTCTGTCTCCGTCTCCCTCTCTCTCCCTCCCTCTGTCTCCGTCTCCCTCTCTCTCCCTCCCTCTGTCTCCGTCTCCCTCTCTCTCCCTCCCTCTGTCTCCGTCTCCCTCTCTCTCCCTCCCCGTCTCCCTCTCCCTCCCCCTCTCTGTCTCCGTCTCCCTCTCTCTCCCCCTCTCTGTCTCCGTCTCCCTCTCTCTCCCCCTCTCTCTCTCCCCCTCTCTGTCTCCGTCTCCCTCTCCCTGTCTCCGTCTCCCTCTCTGTCTCCGTCTCCCTCTCTCTGTCTCCGTCTCCCTCTCTCTGTCTCTGTCTCCCTCTCTCTCCGTCTCCGTCTCCCTCTCTCTGTCTCTGTCTCCCTCTCTCTCTGTCTCCCTCTCTCTCCGTCTCCCTCTCCCTCCCTCTGTCTCCCTCCCTCTGTCTCCCTCCCTCCCTCTGTCTCCCTCCCTCCCTCTGTCTCCCTCCCTCCCTCTGTCTCCCTCCCTCTGTCTCCCTCCCTCTGTCTCCCTCCCTCTGTCTCCCTCCCTCTCTCTCCCTCCCTCTCTCTCCCTCCCTCTCCCTCCCTCTCTCTCCCTCCCTCTCTCTCCCTCCCTCTCTCTCCCTACCTCTCTCTCCCTCCCTCTGTCTCCCTCTGTCTCTCTCCCTCTGTCTCTCTCCCTACCTGTCTCCCTACCTGTCTCCCTACCTGTCTCCCTACCTGTCTCCCTACCTGTCTCCCTGTCTGTCGCCCTACCTGTCTCCCTGTCTGTCGCCCTCCTCCCTCTGTCTCCCTCCCTCTGTCTCTCTCCCTCTGTCTCTCTCCCTCTGTCTCTCTCCCTCTGTCTCTCTCCCTCTGTCTCTCTCCCTACCTGTCTCCCTACCTGTCTCCCTGTCTGTCTCCCTGTCTGTCTCCCTGTCTGTCTCCCTGTCTGTCTCCCTGTCTGTCTCCCTGTCTGTCTCCCTGTCTGTCTCCCTCTCTCTGTCTCCCTCCATCTGTCTCCCTCCATCTGTCTCCCTCCATCTGTCTCCCTCCATCTGTCTGTCGCCCTCCTCCCTCTGGCTGTCTCCCTCTGGCTGTCTCCCTCTGGCTGTCTCCCTCTGGCTGTCTCCCTCTGGCTGTCTCCCTCTGGCTGTCTCCCTCTGGCTGTCTCCCTCTGGCTGTCTCCCTCTGGCTGTCTCCCTCTGGCTGTCTCCCTCTCTGTCTCCCTCTCTGTCTCCCTCTCCCTCTGTCTCTCTGTCTCTCTGTCTCCCTCTGTCTCTGTCTCCCTCTCTGTCTCCCTCTCCCTCTCTGTCTCCCTCTCCCTCTCTGTCTCTCTCTCCCTCTCTCTGTCTCCCTCCGTCTCCCTCTCTCTGTCTCCGTCTCCCTCTCTCTGTCTCCGTCTCCCTCTCTCTGTCTCCGTCTCCCTCTCTCTGTCTCCCTCCGTCTCCCTCTCTGTCTCCGTCTCCCTCTCTCTGTCTCCGTCTCTCTGTCTCCGTCTCCCTCTCTCTGTCTCCGTCTCCCTCTCTCTCCCCCTCTCTGTCTCCGTCTCCCTCTCTCTCCCCCTCTCTGTCTCCGTCTCCCTCTCTCTCCCCCTCTCTGTCTCCGTCTCCCTCTCTCTCCCCCTCTCTGTCTCCGTCTCCCTCTCTCTCCCCCTCTCTGTCTCCGTCTCCCTCTCTCTCCCTCCCTCTGTCTCCGTCTCCCTCTCTCTCCCTCCCTCTGTCTCCGTCTCCCTCTCTCTCCCTCTCTCTCCGTCTCCCTCTCTCTCCGTCTCCCTCCCTCTGTCTCCCTCCCTCTGTCTCCCTCCCTCTCTCTCCCTCCCTCTCTCTCCCTCCCTCTCTCTCCCTCTGTCTCTCTCCCTCTGTCTCTCTCCCTCTGTCTCTCTCCCTCTGTCTCCCTACCTGTCTCCCTACCTGTCTCCCTACCTGTCTCCCTACCTGTCTCCCTACCTGTCTCCCTACCTGTCTCCCTACCTGTCTCCCTCTGTCTGTCGCCCTCCTCCCTCTGTCTCCCTCCCTCTGTCTCCCTCCCTCTGTCTCTCTCCCTCTGTCTCTCTCCCTCTGTCTCTCTCCCTCTGTCTCTCTCCCTCTGTCTCTCTCCCTCTGTCTCTCTCCCTCTGTCTCCCTCCCTCTGTCTCCCTCTCTCTGTCTCCCTCTCTCTGTCTCCCTCTCTCTCCGTCTCCCTCTCTCTGTCTCCGTCTCCCTCTCCCTCTCTCCGTCTCCCTCTCTCTGTCTCCGTCTCCCTCTCTGTCTCCGTCTCCCTCTCTCTGTCTCCGTCTCCCTCTCTGTCTCCGTCTCCCTCTCTCTGTCTCCGTCTCCCTCTCTCTGTCTCCGTCTCCCTCTGTCTCCCTCCCTCTGTCTCCCTACCTGTCTCCCTACCTGTCTCCCTACCTGTCTCCCTACCTGTCTCCCTACCTGTCTCCCTACCTGTCTCCCTACCTGTCTCCCTACCTGTCTCCCTACCTGTCTCCCTACCTGTCTCCCTACCTGTCTCCCTACCTGTCTCCCTGTCTCCCTACCTGTCTCCCTACCTGTCTCCCTACCTGTCTCCCTACCTGTTTCCCTACCTGTTTCCCTACCTGTCTCCCTACCTGTCTCCCTACCTGTCTCCCTACCTGTCTCCCTACCTGTCTCCCTACCTGTCTCCCTCTGTCTGTCGCCCTCCTCCCTCTGTCTCCCTCCCTCTGTCTGTCGCCCTCCTCCCTCTGTCTCCCTCCCTCTGTCTCCCTATCTGTCTCCCTATCTGTCTCCCTATCTGTCTCCCTACCTGTCTCCCTATCTGTCTCCCTACCTGTCTCCCTACCTGTCTCCCTACCTGTCTCCCTACCTGTCTCCCTACCTGTCTCCCTACCTGTCTCCCTCTGTCTGTCGCCCTCCTCCCTCTGTCTCCCTCCCTCTGTCTGTCGCCCTCCTCCCTCTGTCTCCCTCCCTCTGTCTCCCTATCTGTCTCCCTATCTGTCTCCCTACCTGTCTCCCTACCTGTCTCCCTACCTGTTTCCCTACCTGTCTCCCTACCTGTCTCCCTACCTGTCTCCCTACCTGTCTCCCTACCTGTCTCCCTCTGTCTGTCGCCCTCCTCCCTCTGTCTCCCTCCCTCTGTCTGTCGCCCTCCTCCCTCTGTCTCCCTCCCTCTGTCTGTCTCCCTCTCTGTCTCCCTCCATCTCCCTCCCTCCATCTCCCTCCCTCCCTCTGTCTCCCTCCCTCTCTCTGTCTCCGTCTCCCTCTCTGTCTCCGTCTCCCTCTCTCTGTCTCCGTCTCCCTCTCTGTCTCCGTCTCCCTCTCTCTGTCTCCGTCTCCCTCTCTCTGTCTCCGTCTCCCTCTGTCTCCCTCCCTCTGTCTCCCTACCTGTCTCCCTACCTGTCTCCCTACCTGTCTCCCTACCTGTCTCCCTACCTGTCTCCCTACCTGTCTCCCTACCTGTCTCCCTACCTGTCTCCCTACCTGTCTCCCTGTCTCCCTACCTGTCTCCCTACCTGTCTCCCTACCTGTTTCCCTACCTGTTTCCCTACCTGTCTCCCTACCTGTCTCCCTACCTGTCTCCCTACCTGTCTCCCTACCTGTCTCCCTACCTGTCTCCCTACCTGTCTCCCTACCTGTCTCCCTCTGTCTGTCGCCCTCCTCCCTCTGTCTCCCTCCCTCTGTCTGTCGCCCTCCTCCCTCTGTCTCCCTCCCTCTGTCTGTCTCCCTCTCTGTCTCCCTCCATCTCCCTCCCTCCATCTCCCTCCCTCCCTCTGTCTCCCTCCCTCTCTCTGTCTCACTCTGTCTCCCTCCCTCCCTCTCTCTCTGTCTCGCTCTGTCTCCCTCCCTCTGACTCTCCCTCTGACTCTCCCCCTGTTTCCCTCCCTCTGTCTCCCTCCCTCTGTCTCCCTACCTCTGTCTCCCTACCTCTGTCTCCCTACCTCTGTCTCCCTCCCTCTGTCTCCCTCTCTCTGTCTCCCTCTCTCTGTCTCCCTCTCTCTCCCTCTCGCCGTCTCCCTCTCTCCGTCTCCCTCTCTCTCCCTCTCGCCGTCTCCCTCTCTCCGTCTCCCTCTCTCTCCCTCTCGCCGTCTCCCTCTCTCCGTCTCCCTCTCTCCGTCTCCCTCCCTCTGTCTCCGTCTCCCTCCCTCTGTCTCCGTCTCCCTCTCTCTGTCTCCCTCCCTCTGTCTCCCTACCTGTCTCCCTACCTGTCTCCCTACCTGTCTGTCGCCCTCCTCCCTCTGTCTCCCTCTCCCTCTGTCTCTCTGTCTCCCTCTCCCTCTGTCTCTCTGTCTCCCTCTCCCTCTGTCTCCGTCTCCCTCTGTCTCCCTCTCCCTCTCTGTCTCCCTCTCCCTCTCCGTCTCTCTCCCTCTCTCTGTCTCCCTCCGTCTCCCTCTCTCTGTCTCCCTCCGTCTCCCTCTCTCTGTCTCCCTCCGTCTCCCTCTCTCTGTCTCCGTCTCCCTCTCTCTGTCTCCGTCTCCCTCTCTCTGTCTCCGTCTCTCTCTCTGTCTCCGTCTCCCTCCCTCTGTCTCCCTCCCTCTGTCTCCCTCCCTCTGTCTCCCTCCCTCTGTCTCCCTCCCTCTGTCTCCCTACCTGTCTCCCTACCTGTCTCCCTACCTGTCTCCCTACCTGTCTCCCTACCTGTCTCCCTACCTGTCTCCCTACCTGTCTCCCTACCTGTCTCCCTACCTGTCTCCCTACCTGTCTCCCTACCTGTCTCCCTACCTGTCTCCCTATCTGTCTCCCTATCTGTCTCCCTATCTGTCTCCCTATCTGTCTCCCTACCTCTGTCTCCCTATCTGTCTCCCTATCTGTCTCCCTATCTGTCTCCCTATCTGTCTCCCTATCTGTCTCCCTACCTGTCTCCCTACCTGTCTCCCTACCTGTCTCCCTACCTGTCTCCCTACCTGTCTCCCTACCTGTCTCCCTACCTGTCTCCCTACCTGTCTCCCTACCTGTCTCCCTACCTGTCTCCCTACCTGTCTCCCTACCTGTCTCCCTCTGTCTGTCGCCCTCCTCCCTCTGTCTGTCGCCCTCCTCCCTCTGTCTCCCTCCCTCTGTCTCCCTACCTGTCTCCCTACCTGTCTCCCTATCTGTCTCCCTACCTGTCTCCCTATCTGTCTCCCTACCTGTCTCCCTACCTGTCTCCCTACCTGTCTCCCTACCTGTCTCCCTACCTGTCTCCCTACCTGTCTCCCTCTGTCTGTCGCCCTCCTCCCTCTGTCTCCCTCCCTCTGTCTGTCGCCCTCCTCCCTCTGTCTCCCTCCCTCTGTCTGTCGCCCTCCTCCCTCTGTCTCCCTCCCTCTGTCTGTCTCCCTCTCTGTCTCCCTCCATCTCCCTCCCTCCGTCTCCCTCCCTCCCTCTGTCTCCCTCCCTCTGTCTCCCTACCTCTGTCTCCCTACCTCTGTCTCCCTACCTCTGTCTCCCTACCTCTGTCTCCCTCCCTCGGTCTCCCTCCCTCGGTCTCCCTCCCTCGGTCTCCCTCCCTCGGTCTGTCTCCCTCGGTCTGTCTCCCTCGGTCTGTCTCCCTCGGTCTGTCTCCCTCTGTCGGTCTCCCTCTGTCGGTCTCCCTCTCTCTGTCGGTCTCCCTCTCTCTGTCGGTCTCCCTCTCTCTGTCGGTCTCCCTCTCTCTGTCGGTCTCCCTCTCTCTGTCGGTCTCCCTCTCTCTGTCGGTCTCCCTCTCTCTGTCGGTCTCCCTCTCTCTGTCTCTCCCTCTCTGTCTCCCTCCCTCCCTCTGTCTGTCTCCCTCCCTCTGTCTGTCTCCCCCTCTCTCTGTCTCCCTCTGTCTCCCTCCCTCTGTCTCCCTCCCTCTCTCTGTCTCCCTCTCTCTGTCTCCCTCCCTCTGTCTCCCTCCCTCTCTCTGTCTCCCTCTCTCTGTCTCCCCCTCTCTGTCTCCCTCCCCCTCTCTGTCTCCCTCCCCCTCTCTCTGTCTCCCTCCCCCTCTCTCTGTCTCCCTCCCCCTCTCTCTGTCTCCCTCCCCCTCTCTCTGTCTCCCTCCCCCTCTCTCTGTCTCCCTCCCCCTCTCTCTGTCTCCCTCCCCCTCTCTCTGTCTCCCTCCCCCTCTCTCTGTCTCCCTCCCCCTCTCTCCCTCCCTCCCTCTGTCTCCCTCCCTCCCTCTGTCTCCCTCCCTCCCTCTGTCTCCCTTCCTCCCTCTGTCTCCCTTCCTCCCTCTGTCTCCCTCCCTCCCTCCCGCCGTCTCCCTCCCTCCCTCCCTCCCGCCGTCTCCCTCCCTCCCTCCCTCCCGCCGCTCTCCCTCCCTCCCTCCCTCCCGCCGTCTCCCTCCCTCCCTCCCTCCCGCCGTCTCCCTCCCTCCCTCCCTCCCGCCGTCTCCCTCCCTCCCTCCCTCCCGCCGTCTCCCTCCCTCCCTCCCTCCCGCCGTCTCCCTCCCTCCCTCCCTCCCCGCCGTCTCCCTCCCTCCCTCCCTCCCGCCGTCTCCCTCCCGCCGTCTGTCTCCCGCCGTCTCCCTCCCGCCGTCTGTCTCCCGCCGTCTGTCTCCCGCCGTCTGTCTCCCGCCGTCTGTCTCCCGCCGTCTGTCTCCCGCCGTCTGTCTCCCGCCGTCTGTCTCCCGCCGTCTGTCTCCCGCCGTCTGTCTCCCCGCCGTCTGTCTCCCGCCGTCTGTCTCCCCGCCGTCTGTCTCCCGCCGTCTGTCTCCCGCCGTCTGTCTCCCCGCCGTCTGTCTCCCCGCCGTCTGTCTCCCCGCCGTCTGTCTCCCCGCCGTCTGTCTCCCGCCGTCTGTCTCCCGCCGTCTGTCTCCCGCCGTCTGTCTCCCGCCGCCTGTCTCCCGCCGTCTGTCTCCCGCCGTCTGTCTCCCGCCGTCTGTCTCCCGCCGTCTGTCTCCCACTGTCTCACCCTGCTGTCCTCTATCATTCTCTGTCACCTCACCCCACGTGTGTGGCAGCCGGGCTGAGGCAGCTTCCCGGGCACACACACAGCCGCACCCGAGTACTTCACAGGTCTTTAAAAGACCATTTGCATGATAACGAGGCTTTGTTGTATTTCACCTCTTAGCGCCCCTGCAGCTCCACTCGGACTATCGGAATCGCCCGGCCCCCATAGAGCAAAGTCTGTGTTTGCTGACACACTCTAAAAAAAAAAAATACAAATACAGGTACGATGTCTGTAAGGTCCGCGGCCCGCCAAGGAAGGCTTGCCGGGCCGCAGGCGGCCCGCGGGCCGTACTATGAGTACCCGTGCTCTAGGGGGAAAGGAGATTGTGCTCAGGAAAGGCCTGTAAAGCCACGCACTTGCGTATTAGATACAGAGTGCGGTAGTCGCCCGGTACGCCACTTGAGGCGCTAGAATCGGAAGTGCAGCACCCAGTGCTTTAAATGGAAAAAAATAAGTGCAGGTACTCACCAAAAATAAGCAGTGGACTGGGGGTGGAGTTTGAGGCGGGACAAGGGGCGGGGCTATATTTTTTACCTTTCTAAGCTTTGTCTGAACAAAAAAATGCATGCTTTTTCAGAATGTCTAACCATTTATAGAGTACTTACCAATAATTCTTAATATTAACCAAAGTAGCCTTTTTTTTTAGCACCCTTACAATAATAAAATAATGAGGAAAAAACTGCAAGTTTCCTAACGTTTGATGCGTATCTTTGATGCCGGATCATGAATCACTAAACGATATATATTAACTTGTGACCTGCAGGTAACACAATGATCTCTGTAGCAAAAACAGTAACCAACAAAGCTCTCTATATAAAAACAACTCTGTGATCTGCATGTCTCATGCTGTGCGTCACAGCAGGCACATTGATCCTCTATGCAATTTTATGTTCATTCAAACCTTTGATTAGAAAAATGCACACAGATATTTCCAGCAAGTGCATTAACTACCAGAGTTATTAAAGTGCCATTATACCCGGGAATTTGCTGGATACGCAAAGATCTCTGTTCAAGGTAATATTTTGAAATGCAGCATGTGGTGATGAGTTAGGTGAGGCAGAATACATTTATTATCACTTTTGTCTTGTTCTCAAATTCTTTGGGGCAGATTTTTAAAAATTATTACGTTCAGACTTTGCTCTTTGCGACTGCGCCCACTTTCTGCTGCCAACCCTTGGCCTTTGCCCTATTAATAAAGCTAGAGTTGGCCTCATGAGTAGCTATTTTTAAAGTACATTTGCCTAGAGGTGTGTGAGCCACTTGCAGGTCGAGCCAGGCTCGAGCCAGATGCTGGGCTCTGGATCAACTCCAGGTTCTCTTGGAACTTCGAGCCCAAAATGAGCCGAAATTTCATGTGGCTTCTGCCTGCTGCACTCGCTGTGCCCTTATGCACAAAGTTAAAAACAAAACATTAACATTTGATGTAAAAAGGAGAGATAAATAGATACTCATTTAGTGGCTGATATATTCAAAGTGAAACAAGAAAACCAGGGATACATCCCGGCTTCTCCACTTAACCAAGCTCTGTGATCTTAGGCAAATATTTTGCTTTACAAATCTCCTTTTTCTTCATTTTACCTCAATATTGTATAACGTGACCTATTAATGCCAAAGCTGTACCTTATTACAAAAAATATGCATTTTTTTATTTTGAAGAGACTTTATCCTATTTTCAGTGATGTTTGTTGGATGATTTATATTCAAACAGTTCCAGGGCTCAGCTCATGCAAGTTCTCTTAGAGCCCAGCCAGACCCTTGGCTCTCCCTGTAAATTTGTTGGCTCCCCCACCACTGCATCTGTCTTCTGAATGGTAAACCAGCTGCATCATTTGTGCACATAGCTGACATTTTCGTAAAAAGATAAGCGAAATTTCACAAAATCATCAGAGAACATCATAAAAATCACAAAATTATCTCTAGAAAAGATGGAGATGAACTGTTAACACACATTCCCTACATGCAGTCTAAATACATTTGCCTCCTTTCACCCGCACATGCCCCCTCACACACTTAAAAGCCCATTTCAGGCTCTCTGAATCACGTTTAGTTTCATACAAGCACACAGTACTACTTTTCATTCTCACAGTCACACCCATGCTTGCAAACTCACACACTTATTGCTTTACTTCCTGGCCCTCACACATTCTCTTTCACACGCAGTGCGCAGTGCCAGACAGTCAAAAACTTTAACAAGTGCAGCACAAAGTCTGGGGTCGCATTTTGTGCGGTGTACGTATTCGCATACTGAAATCCTTTCAGAGACTGCCACAGGCGTGTCTCATTGCTGCAAATCACCTAAGTTTATACTTATATAACAAACGTTTATGAATAAACGACCCACTAAGAAATCAGTACTAGTTTTAAAAAAATCATGAATGATTTGATTTAAGTCTAGAGGCAGGGTTTTCTTTCATGCAAATCCCTTATATTTAAATAGTTGATGGGCGAAGATTTGCGGGCGTTTAAAACAATGGGCATGCTAACAAGCTTTATTGCCCTGAACAATGTGTCCCACACTCGCTCGCGCCCATTCGGTTTTGTGGACACCTTCCGACTCCCTGCAGCGATGCTCCTCCTCTCGTCACTTCCAGAGAGGCACAGGCAGCTCTCTGTGTTCTACTGAAGACGAAATGCGGTCCTAGCGCTTTTGAAGCAGCTCAGCCCAGGCTTCAGTTCAGTTTCAGAGGCGCTTGAAACCGTGCAGAAGGTGCTGCCAAGGATGGAGCTCAGGAGCGCAGCACCAACCACATCAAGACCGGGCCGTTATGAGTACCGGTACTCTCCTTGTCTGAGGAAAGGTCCCGGTACTCGAGGGGAGAAAATATAAAAGTGCCGGTACTCAGTACCGGTGAGTACCGGCCCATTTAAAGCACTGGCAGCACCCCAAGAAGCAATCAAAAGCCCAACCGATCCACATGTAAACAACTCCGTTTACAAAACAAGATTGTGTGGGGTCTTTAGTTTCAGCTAGAATATTTAGAACTATCACTACAAGAACAGAATATAAGTAAATATAGATGAAAACTGGAACAAAGCGGGGGAAGGGTGTGCATGAGCATATTATAAAATTAGAAAGGATAAAATCTAGAGCCTGTGCCACTCTGTACTAAAATAAAATATTACCAGGCTAGCAGTTTGTTTTGGCGAGATATGAATCATCAGGGTTTGAGAAAGCGCAGTTTTTAGCACTTATTCCAATGAAATAAGTGTGGTAAAATAGCGCACAACAAACAAAAGTAGAAGCGTAGAAGCTGCTGCACTTACAACTTCTCAAAACATGATTGCATTTCTTGCTATGAATAACTGCTCTTTGATTTTACCCCTGTGCCCACCTTTACCCAGAAACATTTTCAGGTTGGTTGAGGAAGGCCCAGCCCCTTCCATGTTACTTCATAAGGCATGGACAACGTCTGAAAATTGCCTCTTCCTTCACACAGATCAGAGGCCCACATAAACCAACGAAGGCTTTGAAAGTGTTATAGCTATTCTAATTAAAGGCTCTGCACATTTCTTTCAGAAGAACCCCCCTGGCAGCCATGATCACTAAAAGCACAGCTAACACAGTTTCCCACTTGGAGGCATAAGTAGCTCAGCGAGGACAGTAGTTTTCTTTAAATTCTGAAGCTTTTGGTTCTGGATTTATAAAGGTCGAAGGAGGACTACAGATCCCAGCATACAGCGAAAGAATTTGCACGGATGTACTACTCACCAAGGGACCAGGTACTGGGTAACTTAAGAACTCTGGGATACAAATGTGGTAGTACACTTTCCTCTGATCTGTAGCAAGTTTGTGCAAGAAACAAGATTTGTGTTTTTTTCAAATTGTCCCACAAAATGTTACAGATGCTGATCACACAGGCAAGAGTGCGAGTTTACCCACCTGGCCCATAGCAGCAGCACTCTTACGGTGCACTTATGGTTCAGCGGAGCAGCTTACTCCCTAACCCAAACTCTAACTTGTATTCAATTATTAGAGAGCATTGAGAGATCAGTGCTGGAACTCTACTAGTACAGTAGCTGCATGTGCTTATTTAAATGATCATAGTGTGACAGTCAACAAATGGACCTTTGTGGAACTACATTTTTTTTTAATCTACCTTGAAATTCTTAAATCTGTGTCTTCGTACCCTAGGATATCTGTTTCAAGTTCACTGTGAAATCTTGACTGCATTGTCGAGTAGTGAGTGACCTTTCTCACTCATTAGGAAAACTAAGACTTTATGATATATAAACCTGTTCTATTTTACCTCCAGCTGCCAAATGGACCAATATTAGACTTGCAGCCCGGGCAGGTCCAGACGGACACCCTCCAAAATCGGTAGCAAGCTGAAGCCTAGACCCGTGATTCAGAGGCCCAAAAAGGGGGGCCCTCCCCTCCCAGGAAATTGAGGAGGCTGGGTCCATAATGCAAGAAAAGGAATTGCAATGAGCAATAGATGTAAAGGTAGAACATGGACATTGAATACAGTATGACCATGAACATTGGAAATGCATAACAATTTTGTAAGAATGTTATGTGATGAATAAACTGCGACCTTTTCAGGCACCAAAGAATGTTGTCAGTGGTAATTTAAGGTAAAAGCGCGCAGTGTTGTTGGGTAACAACGGAAGGGGGCGGGGCGGCTCGCCGCCTGGAGGGGGTTTCTTTCTCTACTTCCTGCGATGGGGGGGGGGGGGGGAAATGTGCCTGCTCCTGGCCGTTGGCCCCTCTTATCCCCCCCACTCGCTATCCTGGTCGCCCCCCTGATTGGGTGGGGGCTGCCTTTTGTTCCGGGGGCCAATCCTGACCCCCGCCGGCCTAGCCGGTATCCTAATCGGGGTGAGGGGAGGAACCCCGCCTCCGGAGGGCGTTCTACCCGGGCCCCCATTTGGTCCGGCTTTGCCTCCCCGGCCCGGGCCTCGACTTACTGTTTTTTTCAACTTGTCAACTTTCATCAGGAACATGGGGTCAGCGGGTATAACACCTTGAATGCAATCATTTCGAAGTATGTTCTGGCTAAGAGACCTCTACAATTACTATACATCCTCTAGCTACGGCTGGAGTAAAAAGGCAGGAGCCCAGGAGGTTTACTCACTGTTCATACTGGTTTCTTTACATTCTGCATTCAGAGAACTGGAAAAGAATTATATGATGCACTGAGGTGACACTCGCAGCTGTCCTTTACAGAACCTGTACAAAGAGCACTATTGGCGTGGACATCTAGATGCAGGAACATATTTCCCGGTGTAATGCCTGCATTTGTAAGATGTGTTTTTTTTTTTTTTTTCCACCATGGGCCTTCCAAGAATCCTCTCAGTCATTCAGTATCATTGAGAAACTGAAAGAGGCACGATGGAAAAAAGAAAATGAAATGTTTCAGTGTAGGAAGGTGGCATGGGAAATGATCAGCCATATGAAAGGCAATTTTTCCAAACCTCCTGTATCACATGACATTTTTGTTTTTAATGAAATTGTGCTGAAATGTTCAATCAAAAGTATTCTAAATTGTAACATGCAACACTCTTAGGAATTGCTTGGCACACCATAATTTTACTGGAATGTTTAATGAGTGCCCTTTCTGAGCCTATGACGTTTTGTAAACTGATGTAAAAATCGCCCTATAAAATGCACTGTGACCCATTTAAAATGAAAATGTCGGGAAAAACCCTCTAAAAGCCATGTAGCAAAAGTTCGGTTAGCTTTGCAGACATTCTGGGCAGCTATTATGCGCTAAGACTTTCAAAGATCACCAACCTGAAAGGCTTCACAACTGATTTCTGAAGGAGCAGTAAGATTGTTCTGAGAAAACATCTCACTCAAAACATAGACTTGCTGTATGTCTTCGCCTCACGGAGCCTTGGTTGCAGTGCACAAAGTCCTCACTGTCGCACCGAGAGGAAATAATTAGAGAGAACATTGGTCCCAAGTGATTTACACAGACCAGCGACGTCATGTGGCACACTGTTTACAATGTATAAAGAAAAGGGCCATATCGGAGGACTACAGCAGTCGTCCGAAAACTCGGCCCAACCAAAGAGGGAAGGGCAGAGGAGACGAATTCAGGGGTAAGTAGCACTCCCTGTTTTAAACTGTCAAACCACTTACCTTTTCAGCACGGTGGAGTCAACAGCAAGCAAAGGACCTGAAATGTTTAATACTGGAAAAGGGGGATGGGGTTTGTTAGACTACAGTAGTCCAGAAGTAGTGTCAAAAGCCATATACAGTAAATTCTGTTTTCCTCCAACATTGTTCACACTCTTGTGTAATAAACTAGCAAGTAACCCTCAAGTAAGCATTTTAACCCAAAAATAAGACTAAAAATATGACTTCGGATCTGTGCTCCGTTCCATACATATACAACATTGCAAAAATCTTCACTTCAATCTGGACAAACTGAACAGTGAACAAACTCACTACTAACCAATCACAACCAAACACTGACAGCCACTCAACTTGATAGAATGCCCAGGTCTGCACTTTAGGACACCCGGCTTCAGAATGTACAATGTCACAACAATGGTGGGCAATGCCATAATAAGGCACCTGTCATAACAGTTTCTAGCAATTTATTATTAACTGATACAATTAAGCCAACACCCAATAATCAGCAAGGTCTGGGCAAGTATGACGCTCCCATAACCAGTCAGATGGGGAGCATAAAACTATACACGACTTTAAACATAAGGTCAAACCCTCTATCCTGCAAACAATATGGTAGCAGACTGAAAACTAAAACTGAATAAGAATTTCCTTAATTCATCATGTCGTTAAGGAAGTGGGTTACGAATAGGGGATTGCTTTCTCACAATGATATCAGAAATAAGAAAGGTTGGGAGAGGAAGAACCATCCTCTAGTAAGTATCCTGTTAGCCCAGCTGTCATTGGGTAGCATCAACATGGAATGGAGAAGTCAATCTGAAAGAGGAAAACACAATGGACAGCCATGGCTTGCAGCAACAAAAGTTAATTCTTCTCATTCCCAGGACATCAGAAAATGAAAAATATTTGTCTAGCTAAGGAAAGGAAAGGGAGGGGAGGTATCATTACACTCATACTGGGTGAGTCTCTGAAAGCCTGCCACAGGTGTGAGTAAGATATATTAACCTGCAAGGTACAAACCTGTCGTTCAGGGTAGTTTCAAGACATCTTCGTAGTGGATTATGATTGGAACCAACAGCTAAGACCATAAAAATGACTGGGTGCAGAAGAATAGAGAAGGATTTGGGCACAGTGATGAATGGGCAAGGCGGGGTGGGTTAATAAAGACAGGATAGAAGAAATATACGAAATCTTACCTGTCTATACCAAGGGACAGGATCCAGGCCCGGGGGCCTACTACATTCAGAACCTGTTTTCGATTCTGAGGCCTCTTTGCCTAAATGGCTACTGTTTTCTCCAAGTTTTACCTTGAGCCCCTCTGCTTGCTGGCTCTGGATTTTTGTAGAGTCCTCCAGTTTAGGAATAATCACAGACTTGGGTGTGTCGGTGCTGCCGGCTTCTTTGGCCTTACTAGTCCCAGATTTTACCAGGTCTGTAAGACTAGGCGCTTTAGTTAGTGTTGGAGGCACAGAAACCTTATGCTTCCACTCTTCCTTCAAGGTTGCCTCCCTTTCCCTAACACCAACTTCAGTTTTTTTCTCCATTGCACGTGGCTGCTGCTGTTGATGCTGCTGCTGTTGTTGCTGCTGTTGTTGTTGTTGTTGCTGCTGCTGCTGTTGTTGTTGTTGTTGCTGCTGCTGCTGATGATGCTGCTGCTGATGATGATGATGTTGCTGATGTTCAAAGTTCCTTTGCTTCTGATGCTCCTCATATTGCTGCCTGTAGGCTGGGTTGGTGCTCAGTAAATGAGCATGGTACCCTTGATCACTGTAGCCATAAGGAGGTACGTAGGCATATTGGTTATAATAGAGGGACTGCATGTACATATTAGGGCGTTGCTGGATCACAGACTGCTGTTGAGTGGCAGTGCTAGGGTCTGGCTTTTTCTCGTCAGTGGCTTCTGTTTTGACTTTGACGTCTGGGAGTTCCTGCTCCTCATCCTTTTTTACCTTTAGGGGCTGATTCTCCACTTGGGTACTAGGATTTACTGTTCCAGGACTCAGCTGTGCATAGTTTGGAGAGTAATATGCTTCAAAACCCTGATAGTAAGGTGATTCCTTACTCTGCGGTTGGGGGGGAAAGAGGGCCTTCTTAGCAGATTCTTTAACTAATTGATCTGTGTCTTTTATTTTAACATTTTCTGTTTTGCCCTCCCCATCTTCTCCAGCATCTGAAATATCAGAGTAAGCTGGACTGTTGGTTTTCACTGAGCTAGCTTCTGCCCCATTCTGTGTTACAACATGTAATGGTGTCATGGGTGGTGCAGGGCTCGGGTTTTCCATCCTACTTGTGACTCCAATGGACGGACTAGGAGCATTGTCTGTAAAGCTGTAGATTTTGTCTGCCTCGGCTTTAATGCTTGCCATTCGACTCTGGTGTGGGTCAGAAGAACCATTGAGAAGGCCATCACCTTTTGTACTAGAGTCACTGGTAGATTCTCTATAGGGGCTCTTGCCTTCTTCTATTCTGCCCCCTTTACTCGCAGGTGAGGGGCTTTCAGTTTCCCGGGAATCTTTTTTCTTCTTGTCTTTCTTTTTCTTATCCTTTGTTGGAGTGAGAGCAGGACTGACAGAAGGATCTCCCATTACAGTGGGCTTTGGCTGAATGGGCTTTAACTGGGGGCTTGTGGGTAGTGCTTGAACCAAGGTGGTAGTCAATCCTGTGGATGAGCCCGGGCTAGATGCACTAAAGGTTGTAGCCTGAATGGTGTACATTTGTTGAGAGGCAATGGCTGGGGCGATAGGACGGGCAGACTTCACATTTTTTGAAGGAACTTTCTCAGTCTTGGCGCCACTGCCTGCATTTTTTAGCATGTCCTTGTCAACCAATCTTTTTTCCAATGTCTCAAAGCCATCATTGCTAGTGTCATCAGTAACTGAAGGGCAATCCTCAGAGCCATCATTAGAAAGGGCACCCAAATCTGTATCTCCCTCTATGCCCACTTTTTTCTTAAGAGCCTTAGTGTTGAACTTGCTTGTGGGAGAGGGACTATGTGGTTCGATTAATCGTCCTTTCGGTGTGGTGGATCGGGCTGGAGAAAGAGAGTCCATTTGGGAAACTGAAGCACCATTGCAGCTTCCAATTTCTACTTGAAGAGTGGGTTCCTCACCATACTCACTATCACCATCCACATCTGGCTTACAGTCATCGTCAGTATGAGCGTGAGCTTGGTGATATTTGAGTCCATTGATGTGCTTGTACTTTTTGCTACAGTTTGGGTGTGGACAGTCTATAAGGATTGGTGAGGGACAATTACGGTCTAAAACCACAGGTTCCACCTTGATAGCTGAAACCGGCAAAGGTATGGATGCAGAGCTCACAGAGTTCGTGCGAACACGCTTAGTGCCTTTGGAGTCCTCAGAGCTGGAGTTTAGCTCCATATCAGAGAGTGGCTTCGTTTTCCTTTTGTTTGCAGAGGAGGGGCTGGCTTTGACATCTTCAGGGGCCGGTGTTGTGCTGGTAGGAGCAGTGCGATGCTCTGTTGTGTTCTGGCTCCCCCGACGCCCCTTGCTGTTTGCCCCTGCACGAGTCTTGCTACTGCTGTTACTGCTGCTTCCCTTGCTGTCTGTGGGAGGAGGAGCTTCATTGACTGGAGTGTTGCTGTTTGGGCGCATCCGCTTGCCCCTGCCACGACCATTCCGCATCTCCAGGTCACTGCTGGGAGAATCACAGAACCTAGAGTCAAGGAGAGAAGAAAAGCATGGACAGCTTGCATTCTCAAACAGTTGTTTATTATTATAAAGGAAAAGACATGCATTTAATTCATATTAAGCAGTTGGCTAATTTAAGTGCAGTTTATACGTCCACCAAAACACTTAATATTTACAATTTAAAAGCTTTGATAAGGATGCTTTAAAGAAAATATTTAACAGATGCACAGAAAAGCAACTGCATATGCAACCCCTGCACCAAGCATCCCAGTAGGATGTAGTAATACATTCAGTACATAAGGGGAAGTTTTTGAACGAGGTCAACTAAGTACACTGGGCACCATGATAATGGATTGGAGGTAGGAGGCTTTTCAGTTGTTAATGAACTCTGTTGAACGTGACCCAGTGGTAAATAGAATACAAAATGCTGGCAAATATGGGCCACAAAGCTAACCTAATGCATTTTCTATTGAATGCAATATGGCGAATCTTTTAAGTAATCTCACTGTTTTACCACACAAAGACTAAAAAACCCTTGTGTCTGTCTCATCTCTTATTTTCATCTTTCACTAGTCCCAACATTATTTAACTGGGTGGAAGTTCCATTAATGAACCATACTTTTCTGAAAGAAATGTTTCCTTACACGCAAGGTCTGGTTGTTATTAGTGTTAAAGGTAGGAAAAAATAATTTCAACTGTGCGTTTTGTGACAAAACTTCACATTTTGCAAAGTTTCGCAAACTCAGCAAAGACAAAAAAATAATGCCAATTGTTTACCAAATATTTTTCTTTAGAGACATACTTAACAAGGTAATTCTCCTTCTAAACGTGATTTTCCGGAGATGTATTTTCTGCGGAACCTAATTTTGCAGACGTGCATTGCAATTTTAACTTCAATTAATTCATAAACATTTCCAGAGGAAATCTTTCACAGCTTTGTGAAACTCTAATTGTTGAGATATTTGCATCACTGTATCACAAGCCTCTTATTTTCCATGAAAGTATACAAGTTAATACTATTTTGGGCAGCTTTTCATCGATGCACATCTACAAGCTTCCTGCAAAATCGGGGGAAACAACATTTACAATGCGGTCATTACCATGCATTACTTTTACCAAGCATCCATTACAACGAATATGCCCTTACCACACACATGCTTTTACAACGCAAATATTTACCACGCATATGTCTATTAGGGCAAGGGCGTTTTTAGGATTTAGGTTGGGTAAGTGTATTTAGGTGGCAAGGGTATTTTTAGGGTGGGTAGGGGTCTTTGGGTAGCATGGGTATTTTTAGGATTTACGGTGGGTACGGGTATTTGAGTGGCAAGTGTATTTTTAGGGTTTAGGGTGGGTAGGAGTATTTGGGTGGCAAGGGTATTTTTAGGGTTTAGGGTGGGTAGGAGTATTTGGGTGGCAAGGGTATTTTTAGGGTGGGTAGGAGTATTTGGGTGGCAAGGGTATTAATAGGGTGGATAAGGGTATTTCGGTGGCAAGGGTATTTTTAGGGTTTGGGGTTGAGCTTAGGGGATTGGGGTCAATAAGGTAAGACTTTATACTTACCTGCAAAATACTTAAATTTTTGTTGTAAAGGCATAATTAGAAATGGCATGCGTAGTTCCGTCATACACCCCAGAAACAGGGTTTGTGCCCCTTATTTGGGATGTTACACTAATTAACAATTTCAAATATTATACTTGCCCACTTCTATGATTTTCTTAAATATTTTTAATCATAGCTGCTCTTCATGGAGAATGATTTTTGAAGCCACCAATACATTTTTCTAACTGCATCTATTCAACGTATCAAATGACTGCAACCAAGAACGTTGCCGGCAAAAACCAATGCAGAAGATTACTGAACAAGATGACAAATACTGAGAGCAGTAAATACTTAAAACACTGACACAGATCAACAAGGCAATAAGATAATGCATTAAGTTGACCGTGAAAGCATGGATTAGAAATCTTGTCACTCCTTATAAGAAAACAAACAAATTCGAAGAACAACTTTCTGACAAAATTTGACTTAATACTAAAATGAGGTTCACGGTGACGAAATACTGAGCTACAGTAATTAGTCTGACAAAAGGAAATTGAAACCTGGTTTGAAGGTTAAAAATGTATAACTAGCTCACAATTCATAAAAAAATAAGTTTTTTAAAACAAAATTATACGAAATCAACAAACCTGATATAAAAAGGCATTTAAAAACATTACTGGGCCATGGAAGGCTCTCTTATGTTGACAGCTGCAATTGTTTTTTTATTCCGTCCATTGTAATTTTTAGACTTACCAATGACAAAAGGGCATGGATGGTGAGGCAGGAGAGAACCATGGAGCACAAAGCAAAAATAAATGTCAATCATTGCTTGGGAAACATGAATATAAAGGTAAAGAAACCATCAAGGGGACAACTGGATTTGTTTTTAAATTGCATACAGGCTTGGGAGTAAGGTGTAGCCAACATGAGGAGGTAGGGTAAGAGACTGGTCTAGCTCTTATGGGTGCGATATTTAGCTATTAACTGGACCTTCTTATTGTATGTCTGTTCTCCCCGTAGGTGGGAGTCATGGGGAGTTGGGGTGTAAGTAGCTCTCTCCCTTCGGCATGAACCATCATGGCGTCTCATGGTTCGAGCAGCAATTGTTTCTGTAGAATCTGCATCTGAATTTTATGTCAAGGCGCAGAGGCCAACAGCCACAGAGATGGAACTTTAGTATATTAAACGTGTCAACATTCCTGAACATATATAAAACTTCAACACCAGCAGCAAACTTCTTTCTTTTGTTGCTGCTCATAGACCAATAAGTACTGTGAATGATAGTTCTAAAGTTTATATTTGTTTAGGATGATTGAATATTTTTGTATGGTTTAAGGATCTGGTCCTTTTGGTTTATTTGGGAGGATTACTCATCACATTTATAAAAAAATTTCAATATGATTGTACAAGTTTATTTTTACAACCTTTTGAAAATATATATGGGATTATTTAAGGATTTAAAAACATTTTTATATTTAAACTATAGCTAAATTGTACTTGCGAGTGTTCAGTCAGCCATGTTAGTCGTTTATTTCAGTTCTAGAGCCGGGCGACTGTTTTAGTGAGAGCGAGTAGTATCAAGAAGCTTATTCTTGGCCCAAGCTCTGACCGCGCTTGGATTCTGTGATCTGTCTGACTCTCAAGCACGAAGCAGGCTCTAAGCCAGTGGCGGCTCCTCCGCTAAGGCGGAGGAGCGTCGCCCCACTGCTTTGCAGCAGTGAAAGAAAGGAAAAATAAAATTATAATAAGGTTATCATTTTATTTCTTTCCTAATGCCGGGAGCTTTGTCGGCGGGCCTGTTCCGATGACAGAGCAGTGGTACGAGCTGAGATTCTTCGACTATTAGGAATGTATTCGGGTTCTGCTTTGATAACGGCACTTGGACAAACAGACTTTCCAATGATAGGTGAGAGTACAAAAAGCAGAGGAGTCGGCTGGTATAAGCCTATAGCACCTGACTGGCTGAACTGCTAAGCCCTAAAAGGATTTCTCCTATACAGCCATTACAGGATCCAGGAAGTCTTCGTTGAATGGAAGCATGGGCTCCAAAACTGATGAGGAGGGTTGCAAAATGTCAGTCAAATGTAAGACTTTGCCTCCACAGAGAGGAAGGTCAATTTCATGGTTTCAGCTGCTTTAGGTATTGTAGTCATGAATGAGGAAACCTTCTCTGAAGCAGGGCAGGAAGTATAAGGGTTGCCCCCTTCAGGTGGAGGCTCTAGGTAAATCACATTGTGTGTGTCCAAATATAGGCCAGTCTCAGTATAATTTGGTTGGCATCCATCTGGGTAGAGTAACCAAATGACTCAGAAATTCGGTCTCATCCGTGATCAGCGTTGAGATGTTCTATATAGATGAGGATGAGTTCAACAACTGGGAACGGCATCAAGATCCGACAGAACCAGAGCAGAAATATTTATATAGAGGAAGGTGGTTATTTCCTATGGTACTTTTTGTGAGGGTTTTATTTTTTTTGCATAAAGATCTTTCGGAAAATGGATCCCTTACTGGTAACTTCCCAGTAGGACTTATCTAGGAAAAATTTGACAATCTACTCCCCGATTGCCTTCGGGTGCATGAAAGCACAAGAATCGCAAGCCGTGGTGTTGTGCTCAGATTGGAGACACGACATGCAGTTTTTCATGTGGATTCAAAAGGTACATCTTATGGCATATATGACCAGGCTTGAAATCTAAATGTTTTGGAGGAGACATTTGGCCTCTTCTGTTGAAATGTAGAGGAATTTCATCAATGAGAACTCAGAGCTCCGGACAAGTGATAAGGTGTGGAAAAACCTAACCAGATGACAGTGTGCTAAGGTAGTCGTGTCCGGAGGAGGAGTCATGAACGGAACACCACGGAGCGACCAGGTGCAACTGGAGAGCCCTTACTGAGGAAAAGCTTTCGGCTCACTTTGGAAGGATAATTTATATGATAAGGAATCTGCAGCAACATTCAATGCATCCAACAGAAAGGATGTCACTTACCTTGTAAGCAGCTGTTCTTGGCATTTAGTGTTGTAGATTCACATGCTTTGCATACGCCTGCCATCTAGAGTTGGGTCCGGATGTTTTCAAGCTTTTTCTTCGAAGTAGTCTTTTGATTCACGAGGTAAGGTGACTCCTCCTCTTGGTAATAGTGCGCATGGGCATCGACTCCACTGTTAAGATGGTTTTCCCGCAAAAGGATGAGAATCCAGTATAAGTGAGTGTAAGTAGAGAGATGTCCATTCAAGTGAAATGTAGATTAGAACTGCAACGACCATAGGTGTCCGGGGTGGGCGCATGTGAATCTACAGCACTACAAGCCAAGATCAGATGCTTACAGGGTAAGTAAAAATCAGTTCGAGGCATGTGTGGCTGTAGATACACATGCTTTGCCTAGACTGTATAGCAGTGCCCTCCAAAAAGCGGTGGCTAACCAGTGGCAGTTGCAGTTGTTTGAAAGAGTGTACGTGGCACTACCTTTCCTACATTAGCTTGTTGGCCTGCTAAACCATCCACACAATAGTGTTTAGTTAATGGGTGTGGTGTAGACCATGTAGCTGCTTTACAAAAGTAAGCTATGGAAATGTTTCCTAGAAAAGCCATAGAAGCCCCTATTTTACAAGTAGAGTGTGCTCTGGGGGTATAGACGAAGTTCTTTTGGCTTTGGCATTACATGCTTGGATATATTTAACAATCCTTCTAGAGATGCTTGATTTTGAAATGGGTTTCCCTTTATGAGGGGAGAAAATGCTACAAAATGTTGTTTTGTTAAACTACAATCTTTTGTCCTGTCAATGTAATACATTAATGCTCTTTTAACATCCAATATATGAAGTGCTCTTTCAGCTACAGAATCTGGTGAGGAGAGAAAACAGGTAGCTCAACCAATTGATTAATGTGAAAAGAGGATACTACTTTTGGTAGAAATTGTGTTGGTTCGTAGAACCACCCTATTTTTATGTAGCTGGAAAAAAGGTTCTTCTAAAGTTGGTGAGCTTCAGGCACTAACACACCTTAGTGAGGTAATAGCAATTAAAAAAGCAACCTTCCAAGAAAGAAATTGGAGGGGGCAATTATGTAATGGTTCAAAGGGTGGACCCATAAGTCTTGTTAGAACAATATTGAGATTACGTGTAGTTGCAGGTGGAACCCTTAGTGGCAACACTTTTAAGGCCATCCACGAAAGCCTTAACTGCTGGCACTTTGAACAAAGACAAGTGTTGCCTGTTTTGGAGCTAGGCAGCCACTGCTGCCAGGGGCAGACATATGGAAGTGTAAGCAAGGTCTGAATGTTGTAAATGCACAAGGTAACAAATAATGTTTTGTATAGAAGTTGATCAATTTTTTGGTTATTACAATTAATAACAAACCTTTTCCACTTAGCTGCATAGCAAGCTCTAGTGGTAGGTCTACGTGCTTGCTTAATAATGGTCATGCATTCTGTCAGATTTAGATATCGAAAACTATGACTTCAGCAGTCAAATCGCTAGGTTTAGCTCCTTTGGGTTCGGATGTCTGATTCCGCCATTATTCTGAGTGAGAAGGTTTGGACTGAGGTGAAGCTTCTCGTGTGGAACTACTGAGTAGTGTGGTGCACCATGGTTAACGAGCCCAGGTGGAAGCTACTAGAATGAGGGTGAGCGACATCTGCATGAGTTTCCTAACTAGAAATGGAAGAAGAGGGAGAGGCGGAAAAGTGTAGGCAAATATTCCTGAGCAATTCATCCATAGGGCATTGCCTTTGGATAGAGGTGTGGGAACCTGGAGGAGAGGTTTGGGCATTTTGTATTCTGTACTATGTCAAAAAGGTCTATTTGTGGAAATTCCCATTTGTGGAAGTATGGGAATAGGGCTTGGGGGTTGAGTTCACACTCGTGGACTTGTTGCCACATCCTGCTGAGGAGGTCGGCAAAGTCATTGTCCATCCCTGGCAGGTGTTCTACTAGCAGATGGATATTGTGATGTGTTGCCCAACGCCAGATGGTCTGAGAGAGGCGTGACAACTGTAGAGAGTGTGTGTCCCCCTGTTTTTGTACAAAGTACAGGGCTGTCATATTGTCCATCCAGACTAGGACAATCTTGCCTTGTAAGGTGAGGTAGAAATGCTTTCAAGGCTAGGTGAACAGCTTGAAGCACTAGGGAGTTGATATGGAGATTCTGGTGTTTGGTGTCCCAGAGACCCTGAACAGTTAAATGTTGTAGGTGAACTCCCCATCCTGTGAGGGATGCATCTGCTGTTAGCATGACCTGTAAGAGAGAGTCAACGAACGGCGGCCCCTTTGACAAGTTTTTGTGTTTCACCACTGCAGGGGGCGATGGGTGCGGCTGTCTACCAAGACTAGATTGTGTAGTTGACACTGTGATTGAATCCACTGTTCTGCTAAACATTCCTGTAGAAGGTGCATGTATAGTCTTGCATGAGGCACTATGGCAATGCATAATGCCATCATCCCTAGGAGACGCATGAAAGTTTTGACTGTTAAATACTGAATGAATTGAAATAGTGGTAGCAATTTTTGAACGTTTTGAATTCTGGCTGCATCTGGATATGCTAGGCCTGTTCGAGTGTTGCGCATAGCTCCTAGATATGGTTGCAGCTGTGAGGGTTGAAGATGGGATTTCTGAGCATTGACTGTGTATCCCAGCTGATGTAGAAGATTTATAGTTATTTGAGAGTGTTGTTGACACAGATGGCGTGTGTTGGCTTTAATAAGCCAATCATCTAGATATGGGAAGACATGAAATGAGCTGCTACTACTGCTGAGCATTTGGTGAACATCCTGGGTGCAGTAGTGACTCCGAATGGAAGGACTTTGAATTGATAATGCTTCCCTGCTATAACAAATCTGAGATATTTGTGATGTGCTGGGTGAATAGGAATTTGAAAGCATGCGTCCTTTAAGTCTAGTGCTGACATGAAGTTGCCATGCTGTAGAGGTACTTGCTGAAGTGTGACCATATGGATGTGTTCTGACAGTATGTATTGGTTTAAAGGCCTTCAATCTAAAATAGGCCATAAAGAGCTGTCCTTTTGGGAATTAGAAAGTACAGGGAGGGAGTAAACCCCTGACCTTTGTTGTTATATTGGAAATGGATCTTTAGCTCCATTTATTAATGGAGCTTGTACTTCCTGTTTGAGCAACTGTTGATGTTCCAGAGAAAGCTTGTGAGTGCGAGGTGGAATATTGGGAGGATTGCTGGCGAGCTCAAGGCAATAACCATGTTGGATAATGTCCAACACCCACTTGTCTGATCGTATTTGACTGTCAAGTGGGATGAAACTGCTGTAGTCGACCCCTGACAGGTGTAGGATGATAGGGGAGGGGGGGGGGGGGGGGGGTTATGATTATGGAGTCACCGTTTGTTGCCAGATGGGGCTTTACGGGCTGGTTTACCTTTACTTCGACCTTTTAAGTTGTTGCCCGTATATTTGCCCCTGTAAAATCCTTTAGATTTAGAGGATTGAGTTTGTGACCAGAATGAAGATGTGGAAGCATCTGTGGAAGTGGTTTCTGAACCTCCTCTGTAAGAAAAGCGGCGAAAGGAGCCTCTATTCAGACCCTCCAGGATTTCGGGATTTGCACACTAAAACAATCGCGAAATCGGCACTTTTGTAAAAAGGCCGCGCTTTTTACAAAAGTGGCCGCGAAATCTGGGCGATGGTCGGAGTGTCAGGGTAGAAATACTAACTTGAGATAAAACAGCGAAAGGTTCCAGTCAATATATGTGCATAAAAACGTTGTATAACAATGTAAAGGTCACATAAGGTCATGTAACACTGTCACACCTGGCAGTAACCGCAGCCTGTGCAGTCAGCAAAGGCATTGAGCAAGGCTCCCTTCCTTATCGAGACATCGCTCCAGGAACCCGGGGTGGTTGTCTGCTCTGGAGCCTGTAACTCGCTGGGGTCCGCAGATGCTGAACCTGCCACTCGGCCTCTTCTCTGAGTAATGAAGAGAAGCGTGTCCCCCACCCCTATACCAACCCATGCCCCCCCTACCCCAAAAAGATAAAAACTGTATACGGCTGGTGCGAAAAAAGCTTTAGAGGAGCAAGATTTAGAAGGGGCTTACAGGGCTTACCTGTTGGTTTAACTATAGATCACTCTGTCAGGGAAAGTCTGGCTTCTGTTCTTTTTCAGACAAAGCTTCCTACAATGCGGAAGTGCGCTTGCCTGCTTTCCGGGGTAGGGCACTCCAACTTATGAGATGAGCCCAAGTTGACATTCAAAAACGTTAAACTAATTCTACTGCAAGTCAAACGAACTCATGAATGAACAGTAACAACATCACGAATCCCTTTGAAGTCGATCGCTCTCAAAAGAACAGCTCGCACTAACTGCGCTCGTGTTTGGAAGCCCCAGCTAGTGATTGACAATTTTTTCTTCCTTTTTTTTTTAATCTGTCCCGAGGCTGCACTTTAGGGAAAAATGTGCAAAAAAGACAAAATTTTAAAGCAATGTGTTTTCCTTTGTCTTTTTTTAACCCATTTCACAGGGGAACCAATGAAGGTAAAAAAGAGGTTAAGCGCCGTTTCTTGAACTCACGGTTTTCAGCAGGTGAGGAAGAGTGAGCTAAAGACAGAATGAGGGGAGAGGTAGACACAGCGAGAGAGGGAAGCATTTTTTTTCTTTTTAAAAGAAAAAATTTGGGCGCACTGGGGTCAATTTTTGTTTTGCTTTTAAAAAGAAACAAACAGTATTTGCCACTAAAATGCCGCAAAATTTCAATTTTTGTGCCGCTAAATTCATGTTTTTGCGCCGCTAAATTTACTAATTTATGCCGCTATAACCTGGGGGGTCGGTCTATTGGCAGGTGTTTGAAGTGCTCCCATGGATTTAGCCACTTCTGTAGCTTTTTTCATCTTCTCCAAGGCCTCGTCCACTTGTGGGCCGAAGCGATGCTGCTTATCAAAAGGAATCTTTTGTCTGGTGAACTTCTGGTTTAAACCCAGAGATACGTAGCCATTCGTGCCTTCTTAGTAGTACACTGGTATTGATCCCTCTGGCAGCAGTGTCTAGTACACATCTGATGGAGGAGTTTGAAATTAATTTTCACTCCTGCACTAAGTCTTGTCCCTTTTTCTGGAGCTCCTCTGGTAGATATTGGAGTAATTCCTCCATCTCATCCCAGTGAGCACTGTCATACCTGGCAAGTAAACCCTGTGTACTGGCTATCCGACAATGATTGGCCGATTGTGCAGCACCTTGTTTGCCTGAGGCATCTACGAGTTTTGACTCCTTCTCTGGAGGTGGTGCATCAGCTGTGGTTCGTGAATTTGCTCTATTGCAAGCATCAGACACAACTAGCGAGTCTGGTGGAAGCTGGCCTCTAATAAAAATTGGGTCAGATGGTGGAGGTTTGTACTTTTTGTCCACTTTGGGTGAAATGATGCAGGGTCTTTAAAAATATTGTCTGCATGTCGCATCATGCCACTTAACATTGGAAGTGACTGAGATGCTTTGTGTGTAGCCCCCAAATGTTTCAAATAAAAAGTCTTTCTCCATAGCATGTTTGTGTAGTGTGACCCTATGATATGCAGCTGCTATAGTTATAAGCTCCTGATATGAGGTGTGATCAGGAGGTGAGGGTTTTGCAGGATAAAGATCAAGATCTGTGTCACCTGGAGGGTCTATATCATAATACTGCCAGGGGTCTGGTGGTGCAACATAACTGTCATCATCCCCAATATCTACGTCCAGGTCTGTGTTTGGGGAACCCTGAACTTCACTTTTTAGAAAATGGTACGGACGCAGCTTTTGTTAGAATGTATCCAGTCTCTGTATGTATTTTCTTTTGTTCTGTGTCGAGACTTTCCTGCATGGTTTGTAAAATCGGCTCCAGGAGTATTGTAGGAGCAGATTTCTGTTTCGGTGCCAAAGGTTTCGGAATGGAAGGGGTCTTTTCTTTCGGATCTGATGATTTGGGAGCCTAAGAGGTGTTGTCTCGGTTCGGAGTGGAGCAGGAAGGCTTTGTCTGTGCTTTCGGTGCTGAGCAGGGAGGTGAGGCGTTCGAAGCGAACTCTCAGTGTCTACCATGGACAGGCGGCAGTGGTGGCCCAGAAGCCTTTTGTTTTAAAGGAATTAAGTGTTTTTGTGTGGGCAGATGAGGGCTTTTGGTACGCACAGCACCTTGACCAGGTGGAAGCTCATGGGACTCAGGATCGATCTCTAATTCCAAGTCGGAATCTTGAACGGAGAAGGCCCCTTCTTCGGCAGCCGACGCTTTCATGGCTTCCTGCTCGATATCTTCTTGTCTGAAGATATCCAGAGTATATTCCATATTTTGCCTCTGCATATCTCTTCGTCGAACCAGACAGTTCTGCATGGTCTATTTGGATCAAAACGCCTGACAGGCCTTACAGTCTTCTTCTCTGTGCTCGTGAGATAAGCACAGATTTCAGACTTTGTGAAGGTCGGTGGGCAGGTACTTGGAGTGGCACAGAGGGCAGAATTGAAACTGAGTCTGTTCCATCAGCGAATTATCGCCGATGGAGTTGGTATCTAGTGCAACATAACCCAGACGGGCTAAGCCCAAAAGCCGTGATTGGAGTGTTCCGACCAGATTAGAAATTTTACAAATTTCGATACAAGAGGGATGGAAAACAAGTTCAAAACAATACAGACTAGGGTAGAGTGGATTGCGCACTGAAATGATCCTGCAAACAGTCTTGAACCAGATCACCGCAATACAAGTCTGAGCCCGATGGAAGAAAGAAAACAATCTAACAATGGAGTCGATGCCCATGCACACTATTACCAAGAGGAGTCACCTTACCTCGTGACTCAAAAGACTTCTTCGAAGAAAAACAACTTGCAAACATCCAGACCCAACACAAGATGGCAGGAGTATGCAAAGCATGTGCATCTACTACCACACATGCCTCGAACAATCTTTTCCATATATGTTCAGCATAAAGTCTTAATTCGTCAAGAAGTACCGCAGCAGCCATTAAATAAGGACTTCTCAGCTCACTGGGCCCCTAAACCAAACTAAGAAATTCCACCACCCTCCTCCTGTACTTGACCCAGGCCAATCTCTAAACCACCATCCAAAGCCTAGTCTTGCTGTCTTTTGTCCGCCACAATTCTGCTCCCCTGCTAGATCTGTGCTTTAGAAATACATACGTAGGCCAACCAATCAAGTGATGTGGTAGAGCCCTTTACCAATCTTTTATATAATCATGAATGTAGAGCCTCTGGCGTTCTGGGATTTATTTCCTGCAGTACTGGTGCATATTTTAATGGATGGCTGCAGACTGTGCGAAACAGGACAGCACTGAATACTGCTTCGCCCTCCACCTATACATGTCCATGCTTTGTATACCAATGAAATTATTTGGTAGCGACTAGCTACCACCCTCCGCACAAGAATAGAACGGAAACGGTTGACAATGGAAACTCACATCGCTTGCTGTACCTTTTTTTAAATTTATTTTAAAAAAAAGGTACAGCAGGCACTTCATAAGTATTCCTAATCATGTGGAGACTTCCTGCGGTCTCCAACAAGAAAGTACTGGAGGTAAATATACCAACCAATACCAACTGGGAGGTGCGGAGCACAGGCGTCTTTTTAATCATACATTATTTGCATGCACATTCTGATAGATGAAAACGGACTAAACATGAAAAATATGAAAAACGTACTGAAGTCCAAATCTTCAGGAACATTTTTTTGTGGATTTTTACTGCCAGGAGGAAGCAGGAAGAGACACTTGCATTTTTAAAGAGCCACGGCAGACCAATTTTATTTTTCACTCAATATTTAGTGGGTCCAAGCAAATTTCAAGAGCACACTGCAAGATTATACGCGACTAAGAAAAAGAGAACACCCCTAAATTTGTGTTTTTGGCAGCAGTTAGTGGCACCACTGAAAACTGCGATTTGAGGGGGTGACTGCCATTTCCATCTCTAAAGATTCTGCAAAATGCTGCTGCTCACCTCGGGGGCGCCCAGTCGTGCCGTGTGCAGTCGAGGAGTGTACCAACATATGTCTTGTTCCTCCACGTCACGTTCACCACCAACATGCCTGAAAAACAAACGGAGAGAAATACTCGGAATCAAAATCTGCAGACATTTATCTCAGTCGGGCAAAGAACCTGAAGGAGTTTTAAAGCTACACTGAAATGTTGCGTCATTGTGTGCCGCTGAATTTTAAAAGTTTGGTTCCCTCGTGGAATTGCCACTGCACAGACAGGACAAGCATTTTACGAGTCAAGGCTTCTGGCTTGCATGTCTTTACTACAGTGGACACATGGTGGCAGCAGAATGTCATCCATGTAAGTTACCTCAAATGGACTGAGCCATATCACTACCAATAAAATAGCAAGCGAATGTCATGATGTATCCTTGATATACCGGACCCTTTGCTGAAGGGAACTCATTAGCATCTGGAAATAGACAGCTAGGCATGTCTGTAGCCAGAAACTAACAAAAAGCATTAGCAAAGCCAAAAGGTCTCACGTATATGCAAGAGCTATTGGCTTTGCCAATATGTTTTAGCCATGTGATACACCAGCGTTGCTGCTGTTCAGCATGGCTAAAAAAATAGTGGCGTAAAGGAGAGTTTCGTGGAGTGTCAAGGAATGGTGTGGTATGGAGTGACGTGGAGGGAGTAGAGTGTTGTAGAGTAGACAGAGTGTCGGAGTAGAGAGCCGTACAGTGAGTAGAGTGCAGTAGAGCGAGTGGAGTAGAGGGTGTTGCGTGAAATGGTGCAGAGTAATCTGGTGCGTAGAGCGGCAGTGGCATATAGTAGAGTGGCAGTGGCACAGAGTTCAGTGGCAGAGAGTGCATAGTTGACTGTCGTAGAATGCATTGGCGCATAGTAGAGAGGCATAGAGTGCACTGGCGTATATAGTAGAGAGGCCTTGGTGCAGAGTAGTACAGTGGTGCAGAGAAGAACCGAGGGGCGCAGAGTGCAATAACAGACTACAATGGTGTAGAGTGTTTTGGCTTCAAGAAAAGTGGTGCACAGCAGATTTATGCAGAGTGCAATGGAGTAGAGTAGAGAGGCGCGAAGAGTGGAGAGGCGCGAAGAGTGGAGAGGCGCGAAGGGTGGAGAGGCGCGAAGGGTGGAGAGGCGCGAAGGGTGGAGAGGCGCGAAGGGTGGAGAGGCGCGAAGGGTGGAGAGGCGCGAAGGGTGGAGAGGCGCGAAGGGTGGAGAGGCGCGAAGGGTGGAGAGGCGCGAAGGGTGGAGAGGCGCGAAGGGTGGAGAGGCGCGAAGGGTGGAGAGGCGCGAAGGGTGGAGAGGCGCGAAGGGTGGAGAGGCGCGAAGGGTGGAGAGGCGCGAAGGGTGGAGAGGCGCGAAGGGTGGAGAGGCGCGAAGAGTGGAGAGGCGCGAAGAGTGGAGAGGCACGAAGAGTGGAGAGGCGTGGCATAGAGAGGCGCAGCACAGTGCAGTAGCGTAGAGTAGATTGTTTCAGAGTGGCGTGGAGTGGTGCACGGTAGAGTGGAGTGGTGCACGGTAGAGTGCAGCGGCATAGAGTGAAGTGGTGCAGAGTAGATTAGAGTGGCATAGAGTGGATTCGCATAGAGTGCATCTGTATAGAGTGAAGTAGTACAGCGTAGAGTGCAATGTTGTAGATTGCCGTGGTGCAAAGTCGAGTGACGCAGTGTGGAGTGGTGCAGAGTAGAGAGCAGTGGTGTTGAGTCTTGTAGAGTTGAGTGGCGTGGGGTAAAGTGGAGTATGCATGGTGTGGTAGTGCACTGCCATAACTGACAATACATTTTCCATTGAGAAGATGATTAAATTTGCAGACATACAGTTTTACTGATAAAAGTATACGGCGCACAAACGATAAAGTATGGTAATGTCATCACCTACTGTATTAATTTATTTTGATCATATTAAATATTTGTTTCCACCACACTTTAGAATTACCAAAAATTTGCTTCATTTGTGCTGTCCAAGTTGATATATTCTGAAATATCTGCACAGTTCATTTACAGACATTTACATTTTGATGTGTGCTTGAAACAAAAATAACATGGTACTGCCTTCTCCAGCAGCCCCCCTCCCGCCCCCAGTAGATAGCATGATTGTTACATAAATTCTCTCACTAAGAAGTCAGTCTTTGAATGTACAGCAAATGCGATAAGATAAGAACAGGATTTAAAGTCATGTTTCCAGAAAGGGAGCACACGGAAGAATACAGTAAATGAGGTATGGGCCCTGGAAGGGGCGAACTCAAGCTGGACAGCCTAAAACAAATTAAGCTAGCAAATAGAAATCAAGCAAATTTGAGTTAAGAACCATAAAGCCAATGGTGAGCAATGGGCAGAATACATTCCCAGGACAACTTTCTGAATGTCCCCAAGATGCTGTTAGCAAACCAAATAGCTGCGCTGTCTGGTAGGCTGCGACCGAAAAAGGGTGGCTGGTTAACACCGGTCACAAGAAATAGATGGACTGAAATGATTTGGTAAGATACAAAAACTATAATTGTTGTTCATGTATGCAACATGGGTGGCATAAGGCAAGTAGTCGCACATTTATTGGGAAAAGCATTTACTTGGAAAATGTTACTTCACAAAACATTTATTTTGAAAACATGTACCTTCGAAAGAAAAATGAGAAAATCGAAATACTAAATACGGCCAGCTTCGGTAGGGCTATATATACACACACACACACATATACACAGACAAACATATATGCACACAAACCTATATATACGCAAAAAACATCTATACAGACAAACATTTTTACGCTTTTCTAATTCAAACCTTTTTTAACTTAATATTTCTAAACTAAATGCAAAATACTTATTGGTACAAATTTCAAACAAAATGATTTCCTAACAAATATATTTTAAACTGAAAGTTCAAGACTATTAACCACGATTCCTCTGTGATGGCATATGGGAAAATGGAAGGCAGATGAATTACCATAGGGATCGGTAAAGACCAAACCTGGCTTTTAAAAGCAACAGAGAGGAGGTGACTGTAAAACACGTAAGGTTAAAATGCATCATGGTGAAGCAAAGGCCAATCTAAATATTGTTCAAAAGAGAAGAGGAAGAAAGATAGTGTTGAGACAAGAATCTATGGGGGGGTAGACTCCAAATATTTCTAGAGGGTGACGTTCAACACAGTCAAGCATGGTGGGCACACAGTGTTCAAATACACTAGAACGGCTCTATACTTGCAGCAGCATTAAGCTCTCATGTACTTCAGGAAAGAGGAGCAAGTCCTAATTGGAGGGATTGTTGCTACTTTTAGGTCAGCCTGCGACAGCGCATGCGTTCTTGCTTGCAAGAAATATTGTATACAACAATGGGCTTGCAGTCGCCCATTGCTTAACTATCGTTGTCTACACTGTCGCTCTTCTATGCTTCCTTCTAACTGCATTCACCACTTCTTTCGGCTGAAGATTGGACCCAGTACTGATTGCTTCAGCTTGATTGCTGTACTTCCGTTGATCGTGCTGTGATTAAGGTACTACTTTTATTTTTTCTTCTCTGTCGTCTTTGTTGAACCTCTTGCCATTTGTAGCTATGTTTTACTGTGCCACACATACTTTTATTGTGACAAGAGATTTTAACTGCTTCCAAATGTATTTTCACTAAGAGACAGACCTGTGTGGAAGTGCTTTCTTTATGTGATAGGATTTTTTGCCAAATGTCATTTTTAGGTCTCGCGCCTAGCGTTGCAGTGCGTAGCCCTGCTCGCGCAGCGCGAGACCCCTAGAAAGGGCTTTAGAAAGCTAACCACACGCTTGTGCGTGTGGTTTTGCTTTCCGCGGCTGCCATTGGCTTTCGCGTGCTTTTTTTAAAAAAAATCCACCACGCAATTGGGCAAAGGCGGGCGCATGTCCCACCTTTGCTCCGCCCATTCCCGTCGGTAGCCAGCACGCGCAGCAGCGCGCGTTCGTCTCGCTGCCGCGCTCCCTCCCCCCGCTCCTCTGTGGTGGGCGCGCACCACTGGTTTCGCGTTCGGCTCCTCTGTGGTGCGCGCCCACCACAGGTTTCTATTCCGTGCTTGTTACGTGTGCAGCCATGAAATCTGCCGGACCAAATGGGGCATTCTACCCTCATAGGTGTGGTTCTCTTAACTAGAGGGCAGGTGGGGCACTTTAAGAAGCTGACACTCGAGTCAACAATGACTCTGCATCTCCCAAAGTGTCCATTGGACTGGCCGTTGGTAAACTAGATGGAAAGCAAATTCCGCAATGCTGAAAACGTCTTGTACCCGTTGTTGCAGCCGACAGCCACACAATCAGCAAACACTTGGAGTGTTGAGGGGCCGTTTCGGTGGGCGCAGCAGCAGGAAATACAATTTGCTGCCAGCCAGTGCTAATCAACAACTACAGGCCCTGAAAACAACAGAAGGCACCTCGTCCATGTGAGTCACAGTTCGCTGCCTGCCTGTTGTGTTATTTTGTTTTTGTTGTGCTCCTATATCCCTGCCGGCCTCCGCTGGCCTGGTTTCAGCTTTGTTAATGAATGCCCGTGGACACAACCACCACTAGGAGTTGCCCACCCCGAGAGCTCATTATTGGATATAGCAGGCCAAGGCTTGGTGGCTACGTGCTCTTGTGAGCCCCAAGGGTCCATCCGGAAGTTTCATCGTAATCTTATGAGCTCACGTTTCAGCAGCCTGATGGAGATGGGCTCGTGTTCTGCCGGACACTGCCGGACACTGGTTCGAGTCCACAGCATTCACAGAAGTAAACGCGGGCGGTCCAACGAGTGCCTCGCTTTACCAAGACTCATTACAGCGCCAAGAAGGGATAGCGTGTAGAGTGCGATGCATATTACCACGTGCTCTCTGGTGCAAGCGCATCTCATCCAGGCCTAACCCTGAGATGAGCACGGGCCTCGGGGTACTGTGCCGCATCACTATCAGAGGTGTCACCTGGGCAGGGCGCAGTGTGAGGATGACACCTCGCACCACAGGCCTCTATCAGCCCGATAAGGACCTGAAAGGGATCAAAGGCAGACCCAGCTTATCACACACAGCTCCTTATCTGGCAGACAGAGGCCCTGTTATCTAGGCGCAGATGACCATTTTAAAACCGCATATTATGTGTAATGATTTGATAAAGCCCTTAGCTTAGGCATACGAACACTGTCTGGCCAGCTGGCATATTCCGGCGTTGTCGCTTTTACACAGTGGCCCTGGTTTCAGCGGAGTAACCCAAATTCTGACAGGCTGGTGTTTCTGAAAGGCTGGGGTGGTTGGGAAAGAGTCAGTCACACGCCATCTGCTCATCAGGCGCCACCCTAACAGTCTCTTAGAAGCAATCCGACCTAGTCACAGCCCTGCCAGGCTTTTCAAGGACGCGTCCCTGATATGTGACTAACGAGGTCCCAGCCTCACTGGCATTTTAGTGGCCGCCGGCGATCATGGCATGTAAAGGGCTCTCGTCCAGCTGCTCTACTGCCGAAGCAGTGGATCAGTGTTTACAGCTCATCAATCGAATGAACACTAAGTAATGCATCCTCAGACCCCACTACGTTTTACAGACACTCAACCCACTATGCTATCTTACCCCCTAAAACTGAACAGTAGCATGGAAAATTATGGCACCTACCATTTCCCCTCACGTGTTTACCTTATTTCCAGTTTTTCTGTAGTGCTGCAACACCTATGTTTCTAACTACTATTAGCTCTGGTGAGTGTTGGCACCGGGTGTCTGTAGATTGCTTCGTGATTACAGCTGTTAAATGCCAAGGTGTGCCATTAAATGACAACTATGATATAAGTTTTAAATTGCCATTTTTCATTTCTTTTTTTATTAACTGCCAAACACCCCTACTGTTCCTTAACTCAAGAGATCATTATACGTCTGATGCTGACAGGTCTCAAATCTCCCTGAAAGGGAGTGAATGAATCTAAACTGATACAAAATGTGTCTCCACAAATCCAGCCAAACGCGCTTAAATGGATGCTACATAATTACACACCACATATTTATACTCTACTCAATGCCACATAACTACACTCAACATACTACCACTTAGTACCACATAATTACAAGTCACATAATTACACTCTATTCAATGCCACATAAATACACTCCATATACCACTGTGCCACATAATTACACGCCACATAATGACACTCTACTCAATGCAACATAAATACACTCCACAAAATACCACTCAGTGCGACATAGTTGCACACCACATAATTACACTCTACTCAAAGCAACATACACTCCACATAATACCACTCAGTGCCATATAATTACACGCCACATAACACTCTACTCAATGCAACATACACTCCATATAATACCACTCAGTGCCACATAATTATATGCTACATAATTACACTGCACTCAATGCAACATACACTCCAAATACCGCTCAGTGCCACATAATTACACACCACATAATTACACTCTACTGAATGCAACATACACTCCACACAATACCACTCAGTGCCACATAACTACATGCTAAATAATGCAACACCAATAGCTCAAACTTTAATAATGCGAGACCTATTGCATTGCAAATGCTTGTTTTCCTTTTATCGTTCATAGGGAAATTAATCGATTTCCTCAGAATCACAGGGGTGTTGTGCCAAGACCTAGCAACCATTGGCAAAGCCAATCGGTCTCAACTATTGGCTCTGCCATTGCCTTTTGTTAATGCAGTACAGCATGAGCACTGCCAGCTTTGCCAATGAATTGCAGCCATGCTGTATAGCAGCATGACTGCTGTGCAGTATAGCTAAAAATAATTTAAAAAAAAGACTAAGGTGCATTCAGTGCTAATGCACTTTAAAAAAAAACACAACACACATTAGTCCTGGCTGCGTCATAGTGCCTTCTTAAATTAGTTTTAGCCTCACTGCAAAGCATCCGCACTGCTGGACAGCATGTCTACAAAACATAACCAAAGCCAATAACTTATAGGCGAGACCTATTGGCTTTGCGAATGCTCATTTCCTTTTCCAATTTTGTAGGTCAAGTCTCTTGGTGACCGGCTGTGGGTGTTGTAAAGCCACCAGAGATGGTGGGTTTCGCAGGTAAGCATGCTGTTTTTTGTTTTACACAACAGCCGGTTTGTGAAGCAGTAAGTCTTGACGATTGTGGCCTGCAGGGTGATCTGAATGTACGTCCATCCACAGCTAATGAGCTGCCTATGTTTTCTTTGTGGTCTGCACTCTGTAAACGAGGTAGCTAAGTCGAATGATTTGGCAGACCGAGTCAACTCGGGAAAAAAATCTGCAATGTTCCTGGATGCAAGTCATGACTGAGTTGGTTTGGTCACAAGTAGTAAATTCTAGTTTTACATCGTCGCCAATAATACATATTTCAAACAAATGGAGTAATATTTTTCATTCAGCAGGGACTCCATAATGATGGTAAAATTGATACTGAAGGAAATAAGAAGTAGTACGTTAGAAACGACGGGCTATGAAGAAGGATATTTAAACACAGTGAGGAGACATAGGGTAAAGCATATATCTGCAATGTCTGAACAAGCTCTGACAATGCAATTAGCTCTGATTTATAACTGAAAATGCAGTGTCCGACAGTGAAAGTTTAGGCACTCAGTAAGTAACCATTCTTGCATTTATATATGAAATCATCTACCCAGTCCCTTATTATTCATTCGTTCTTGTGTGTGTCCACTTACCATCCACAATAAAACAGACACACAACCTCAAAAGGCATATGCAAGATAAATTACAAGAATAATAGTAAAGCAAGTGTCCCAGTATGGCTCTTAGGAGCTGTGGGATGCTAAAACTAAAAAAAGTAAAAGGAGGAAAGAAATAAAAGGAAATATTGAAAAACTGAAAGATTGGACCACCAGCTCATGCACTGAAGCACACTCCTTTTCAGACGAACGTACACATATGACCAGGCAAAATGCCATAACTCACAGAACAAGTGCCACCGTCCGTTGAGAAGAAGCAAAATGTGAATGACACTCGAACAGACAGAAGAAAGAGTGCTGAACCAAAGACCCTCTAGGTGAGAACATGTATGCATTTAGAAAATATATCATTTTTTAGTTATTTCTATCCCAGGGGACTGACATAATTGCTCTGCGCGGCCCTCCGAACCCTTTTTAGCAAGAATTGTCACAGTGCAAGGGGTCATCGTTGGGGGTAACCAACACCAAAAACCCCGCTTACCAAGTTAATCTCCGAGATGCCATATAGCAAAATACCAGTATACGGCCTTCAACAAAGTGTATTAACAATCCACTCTTAAAGGCTCATTTGTCTTAATAACTGCATTTCACAAAAAGCATATCAGGTAGACTACCTTATCATCACTTTACATAATAATAAAGAAAGAGAACCTTTGGCACCAGACCTAACTTTTGCCAATGAACCTATCTAGCCTATAGCTTTCATCATTGGCTTTTCACCATAACCAACTGAGGCCTCCTGTATTGCACATCAGCTGGCAACCATCAGGCATAGTGTCAGAAAATTACAACTATATACAATATTCTAGTTGTCAAAATACAAAACCTCTCAAAAGGGGCCTGACAAAAATATTCAAACTGCAAATCTTCAACTCCAAGTGTATGTTGGTAACCAACAACAACCCCTTGCCTTCTACGGAAACTATGAGAATCCATGAAACACAATATCTGCCTACAGCCTTTAACATAGTGTTATGGCAATTCAAACTTAAAAGGTATATTGCCTTTATCAAACACTTTCAACAATTAATTTGTCAGGCCTACTGCCTTGGTCGTTATTTTCCATAAAAGATTAAGCCTATGGTATTTGACATACATTTTCCCAATGGATTAATCAGGCATATATAGCCTTTAACATTGGATTGTCCTTATAACCAACTGAGTGAGGCCTACTGAATTATGCCTAAACTTTTCCACTAGGCAACACTCGGGCATACAGTCAGAAAATTAGAAAAACACATTACACATGGGAAAACGATATTCAGCCCATTGTAGAAGTTAAAGATCATCAAAGTGCAAATCTATCTGAGAAGTTTGTTCAATGGGGAAATCACAAGGGGGAAACTACAACAAAATAGCATACAGTCATATGTGAGAATTCTATAGTGTTCCTGTGACGCAGGTAGACCACGAAGTAAATGCTCAGGGGGGTGGAGAGTTGTTGAATATCTAATAAACAGTTAGTCCTGAAGTAGCAACCCTGTTGTGCTCCTGTGAGTGGCAAGGTAAGAGTTTCAACTGCCTAATAGCTCTCCCTCAGACTTGTGAACAGATTGAGGTCACACATCAAGCACATAATTGTCCTCATGCTGACAGACATTACACACCGCCCACAACAACAAATCACAAATATAAATATCTCTGGTAAAGCATCTACATTTTCTGATGCAAAGGGATTTAATAGTATGTTGACAATACATCTAATACTGAAAATATTCTACGAACCTTGATTGCTGTAAGCCACTCAATCTTAGAGCAGGGAAATTTGTTGATTTGAATATTCCTTTTTAAATCGGAGGTCTACACATAAATATATTTTGCCATTTACACATCTCGTTACAACCAGTGTAGCGACCCATTAGGAAGACTCCATAGGTTCGAAAATATCTTTAATTCAGATTCAAGTTCTTCCCCGACAGCTAAATTTAAAATTATGGGCATTGGTTTGGCATTAGGTTATAAAATGATATGGTGTGAATAACATAATCGTACAATGTTACCACAAAAAAAGGGAAATTCTTCAAAACTGTTTCGAGCCGTGTCAGTACTCTTGCCCACTACCAACATGTGATTTGGTTTGTTTGGATTTAAAACTGTATCCATGAGATCCTTGATCAACCTATCTTAAGACTGAAGAACTTTTCTCCACACAGCTCCCCGAGCACTCTAACTTGCACACAACTGTAATTACATCCTTAAGGGCTGCACCCACGGTTTACTGTACTGCTGGATTATTCCTATGAATAATATGGTCCCTTAAAATTAATTGTGCAGGCTATCAAACCAACAGTTTAAGGATACTTATTTTTGTAGATCTGAAACGAAATAATGTGGTTCCTTATCTTTGTTTCTGTAAGAAAACGTATCAAAGGTGATGCGCACCGTAGACAAATAGTATCAAAATCATTTACAGCTTTTTTTTAATGAATTTATTTAAACACCTTTTTTCCATTTTGTTATATGCCCTTGGAGCTCCAAATGTAAAAAATAAAAGGTTTACAAAAATGTGCTTTTAAAAAGGAGGGCTCTCTCAGCAAATAGCAGCTGCAAGGCCCTTCTAGAATGCTTATGTTTTTTTTGTTTTGTGATGTGGGTGCAACGAAGGTGAGAGGGGTTTGTAGGGTTTACTTACAAATAAAAAATAAAAAGCACACCAGGCCAGAGTGGGGAGGGTATGCAAATAGAGCTGAGGGTGGGAGAACATTGAGAGTGCGGTGGGGAGGGGTGGTGAAGTTGAAGGAGCAAAGGGGAGAGAGAAGAGGAAAAAACACTCCCATGCAGTGCTAATAGGAACAAAAGTAGTTAATTGAATGTAAAAAGCACAAGAAGGCCCTCAGTCATCTAATCAAAGCATGATAAATTAAAAACAAATGTTCCAGAGGTAGGGCAAAAAGAATAGAAAGAAAAAACAAATGAAAAGCAGATACAATAAGTGGATAAGAAAGCCATCCAATCAAGGTGCTGACCTAAAGCCCTCCATATGTATAAATGTTATAAATAAATACTTAGCAGTTATGTTGCCTATATGCAAGATATGAAAAGGGCATTTTGGTGCTGCCTTCGCAGTGGAATATGCAAGGCAATGATAGTAATTTGCCTTTAAGGTGACTAGGAAATTGGGAGGCACAATTGTGAACAAAAACATTGTTAAAAAACCTGTTAAAACAAAGCTGTGTGCAGTCATCGCACATATTTGAGAACTGCCTTCGTCCGCCGCACATTAGTTGGTTGAAAAACAAGAACTAGCTGCACCAGTACCACATCACGCCTTACTTGGCACATTTCATCCATGTGCGAAACCTGGGGACCCGGGTGCACTATTACTCAACATAGCATACAAATGCTACCGCAGATGCCTCTTTCTCACTAAAGGCACCATAACGTACGCCCCAGCCATCCCATTACTGGGGACGCCACGAGGAAGCACATGCACCACGGCAACTGAACTGCGTAGCTGGGACACGGTCGGTGTTCATGACACGGGGGACCTTTTTCTTGAAGGCTCCCTCATCCCGTACTCAGACCTTATATCTGAAGAAAATATGCATCCTGGACAACTCCTACTTCATCGTGCACTCATAGCCTCCCTGTCATCCAAGTGGGGCAATCTGGCCTGGGAATCACCCACACACCACACGATTCAATACCTACATGTGATGGGAGACGTGGGACACCTGACTCGTTGGTTTGCATCCTCATTACGCCAGCACACGGCAGTTGCCCTGACCCCCCTGAGACAGCACTGGGAGGACGATCTGGGACACGCACTAACAGACAAGGAATGGGTGACTGCTTTGGAAGGTCCGACGTATGTCCCGCGCAATCAGCGATTCAATTTTTCATACTGCACCGGACATACCTCGCCCCAGCCCAGATTAATAAGTATTTTCACCTAACTGATGCAGCCTGTCCCAGATGCTACTTACCGAACGCAGACATATTGCACATGTTTGTTATGGCATTGCCCTGCTCTAGGTGAATTCTGGACTAACGTAGCAACTACGTTGGCCAATAGCACAGGACGAGGCATCCCCTTCCGTTGGGAGACATACATTTTACATCTCTTTAGCAGTAATAAGAAAAACAGAGCTACCTCTCGATTTTTAGACTTGGGCCTAGTTACAGCGAAACGCTTGATCACCAAGAGATGGAAGTCCCTGATAGCTCCACACACAATAGCCTGGCAACGATCACTGCTCAACTGGGCTAGGGCAGAGGGGGTGGCCATGCGTTGAGAAGATCTGCTGGGGCTTCGCAAGTTCCCCTTGGTTGGTAACTGGGAAACTATAGTACAGGGCCTAGTGGCAGTCGCGGAGGAATCACAAGTGGGGACGCAACACCAGCCTAACCAACACTTGGATAGAGAGTGTACACTCGGAGAGGCCCAGGAAGAACAGAGCTTTACTGACATAGGCTAGGCCCCGGCATCAAGTGATTTATCAACAGCTACAACTGGCAGGGATCTCACTTGACAGCATAGCAGGCAACAGGTCTCAGGCAATCACCCTCCCCTGTTTTGATTGCTTTGTCCTTATTTTGTTGTATCCTACTTCCACAGTTCTAATAAGTGAGGCATCATGTTCAGAACATAGATACATTGTGTACCACAATGTCTCACCAAAGCCATTATTGCTAACGTAATGAAACTATTAATGTATAACAGAATGCTGTATCATGAGCTGTATTATCCTCATGCTATAATGATGTATGATGCCACTGCACTAATGTTCTTGTTCGTAAAGATTATACAAAAAATGTCAATAAAAAGATTTAAACACAAAAAACAAGAACTAGCTGGAGATCACTCATGTGACATCACAACAGTTGCATTGGTCAAGCCTAACCATGTTACATTAAAGGCTACAAGGAATAGTAATTGATCAAGATTTATCAGTGTGAATAAATAAAAAAACAATACACAAAGCCTCATCATGAAATCTTTTATGAACTGAAAAGGGCAACTAGAACATACATGAGATTCTATGAGCACAACTAAAGGAGGGCAGAATGCGGACTGGGTGGACAAAGGGAAGAGAAAGGGATAGAGTATAACATGTCTATCTCATTCCAGATTTCAATCAAGAGGTTTCAGCAGGTTTTAATCCTGCGAAGCGAATGCAGACTTCCAAGGTTGCTCTGAAAAAGTAATCTACAAGTCATAAGCCAATTCGGTTGCCTTTCCAACTAACGCACACTGTAAATTATTTCAGGAAAATCTACCAAACCGGACTCAAAGAAAGACCATGGCCAAAAAGTTGTTTTAAAAAAAATCAAACAGACGCACACCCAAGCCAGTGCGCCTGGTACTCATGAGAACTCCAAGTCAACATATCATCCGGACATGTTCATAGCTATTTTGATTATAAGAGTGATTGCTAGCATGGGAAGATACCACATACACAATACAAGCATTGGCAAAGCTAATAGTTCTCACCAACGCAACATCTATTGGTGTCAATGTGTTTTAGCCATGTTGAACAGCAGCCCAACAGTTTTATTTTAATTTTAAGTGCTATTACAGTCAACGCTGGCCGTGTCATAGCGCTTTGTTTTACTTTCAACCATCCTGCACAGCAGCCATGCAGCTGTACATGGCTCAAAAAAATTTAAAGGCCATATAGTACAGCTATTTGGCTTTGCCAATGTTTTCTTTGCCATGTTGTACAGCTGTGTTGCTGTTGTGCAGCATGGTTAAAAGTAAAAAAACAAAAACAAAAACCCCCCACAAATAACACCCAAAAAACTATAAAGCTACCAGCGTTGACCATCATAGTGGTTTTTTTTCTTTTAGCCATGCTGCACAGCAGCTGTACTGCTGTACAACAGGACTTAAAAAAACAACACTGACGAAGCCAACAGACCTCACAGAGACAAGACCTATCAGCTTTGTCAATGCTTGTAATGCCACTGGGTTATGCGCGTCAGCCCTGGATACAAGGTCTTGTCCCAGGTGTGACCACCGGAACTGGACACAATCTTCACCATGAGACTTGCAGACACTCAATAGTGTACCCACCGGTTAAAACATGTTTCTCTTTGACTCCCCACTCTTGGTTGGTGGAGGAGCGGTATGGTGGGTAGTAGATGGACTGGGGAGGGATGGGGGGGGCGTTGCACTTATTCTTTAGATTCCTGAAATATTGGCATGGCCCCAGCTCCCTCTGACAGACCTGCGCTGGACACACCTAAGAGACCTGTACATCACTTGAACGTTTGACACACTGTAACATGGTGCGGTAACATCAGTACAAAGGTGCAGGCATTCTACAAATGAAGTCAACCCCGCATTCAGCGTCTGTCAATGACAGGACAACGCACAGATTACTTTACCTTTTCTAGCACTTTTTATCTTATTTGGCATTGTCAAAATATCGCAGGTTAAATATTTGGTAATAGGATGCTATAAAAGCAGTACAATGCACTGGCACACACTCCATGTCATCCTAGTACAACAGTGTGTAGTAATACGTTTTAAGCACAACGACTCCTTTTGAATGTTCTTCAAAAGACTGTGCAAATACCAGTCCAATGTAGGAGACCACACGCATTTCACTGGTTTATTTTGAACCAAAGCACTGTAATAACAGCATACTACATGCTATGGGTACATTATGCACATTACTCCATTGTGTGGTTAAACTATTACAATGCACCAGAGTGACTCTACATAGAGGCTGGGTGGGACAATACAGCAACTGACTAAGGCAACTCTGACCCCCACCCACCCCCCTCCCCATGTGAAAGGCAGCGAGTCTTTTTTTTTTTTAAACCTTTATTTATCATTTTATTGCATGAGTACATCACAATGATCATGGTATACATTCTCAAACGTCTAGTATATATTATAGTTGCGTTACCTGCTTTGTCACACTGACATGCTAATTCAAAGTGTAGTAATCATTAAGAATGGTTAGCATATATCAGCCATCATGGGGATCATTCATCAGTACATGTTGGTCCAATTATACAATGCATCCGTATGCTGTACACAGACAGCGGTCAGATTTCGGTATATTGTATATGTGCGTTTCAAATATGGCGGCCATCTGTCGTATCTGACAAGTAGTCTTGGCTGGACAGTGTCTAGGGCTTGTAGACCTTCATCCCACCCCAGTTGGCACTATGCCTTGTTCGAGTTGTGAGGCTGCAGTGTCGCGCCGTGATGCGAGGTGTGTTTTCAGCGGCCCCCAAATGTCTCTGGGTCTGGAGGATGCGGGAACAGTCGCGGAGTAGTGGTCGCTGTGTGTGTTACAGGTGACCATGCTTGTCAGCCATCCCTGCACCGAAGGTGCTGTCTTCCGGCCCCAGTGGATTGCAACCTCCCTCTTGGCCAGCAATAAACTAAGAGCTGCGAATTTCCGGACTTTTTTGGGGAAGTTTACCATGTATCCCATTAGTGCAATCTCAGGGACTGGATCAAGTGGTATGTGTATAATGTCGCCTAACTCTTTATGCACTTCTTTCCAGTACGGCAGCAGCCGCGGGCAAGTCCACGACAGATGCGCAAAGTCAGCATGTGGATATCCACACTTGCGGCAGCTGTGGGGACGAGACGGGTCTATCCTGTGTACGTTGGCTGGGGTGACGTAGGCCCTGCGGAGAAACTTAAAGTGGAGCAACTTGTGCCTGCTGTTTAGAGAAATGTCTTTAGTGAGTGCGCAGCATGCGGCCCATTGGTCGTCTGTGATCTGGCCTCCCAGGTCTCCCTCCCAATCACTGCGTATTTTTCCGTCGTCGATCGGGACAAGTTTCATGCATGCTTTGTACAGCTTGGAAATGAGGTGGGACCCTTGTGTGCTTTCAATGACTAGCGAGAGGGGGCCAAAGGAGTCCGGCTCCACGGGGAAACTGGGTATTGTGGCACGCAGCGTCGATATAAGACGTCTAATCACGAATCGGTCCATGAATGTAGCGTCGGGGAAGCGGGCGTCATCATTCCCCAGACATGCATGGCCATCCGGGAACAGATCCCCAGCTTTCGTCAGTGCGAATTTGGTTAAGGTGCGTTGCACTAGTGTCTCGCCCGTTAGTGGTAGCCAACGCGCATTGGGGAGTGGAAGAGCCGTAGAGTACAGAAAGGCAGTGCCTGTGATTCGCCTAAGCTTTTCCCAAGCCCAGCTTGTTGCAGAGACTGTTTGGATGTCGTTGGGATCTCTGGGGAAGCCTTTGGGGAGGACTGTAGACAAGAGTCCAGGTAGGACGAGGTCCGCCTCCGGGCGGAAGTATGGGATCCTGGCGTCGGGGTGATACCAGGCATAGGCGTAGCTGCATTGGGCTGCTAAATAATACATGTGGAGATCAGGTACTCCGAAGCCACCGCGGTCATAGGGGAGGGTAAGAACCTGCCATCGAACTCGGGCACGCGCATCACCCCACACCAAGCGTATCAAATGTGAGCGGAGAGTCGCAAAGAAACTGTTGGGGAGAGGGATGGGGATATTGTTGAAGAGGTATAGGAACTTAGGGAGAACAACCATCTTAATTATGGCCACCCTTCCCCTATTGATAGTGGTAACTTTAGCCATTTATCTATTTGTGTTTCCAAGGCAGTAATCGCTTGTCCATAGTTGAGGCGAACTATCATCTCCGCATCCAAATGGATGTGTATGCCCAAGTATTTAACGGAGTCTGTACACCACTCTAGTGGGAACTCTAGCTCCCAGCGGGCAGTGCTGCGAGTCAGGGGGAATATGACAGACTTGTGCCAATTGATGCATAGGCCAGAATACTGGCCAAATCGAAGTATCTCGCGTATGAGGGGGTCTAAGTTGACCCGCGGCTCGCGGACATACAAAATAGTATCGTCGGCGTATAATGAAACGAGGAGGGGGCCTGTATTAACGCCTTCGGTGCGCGGCCGATTTTCGCCCTGTGCGGGGCGTTTCATTAAGCGGGCGGGTTCATGACGAGCTCAGCTCGTCATGCGCACACGAGCACTGCGCAGCATGACGAGCTGAGCTCGTCATGAGCACCGAAGGGGTTAAATTGCAATCCTCTCTGTAGGTGTTTCTCTTGAAAATGCCGGATCAGTGGATCCATGGCGAGGATGAAAAGTAAGGGTGATAGTGGGCATCCCTGCCTGGTGCCCCGTGTCAGCGAGAAGGGGTTAGAGAGTATACCATTCAATCGAAGGCGAGCAGTCGGGTGGCGGTAAAGAAGCGCCGTGGTGGCCATGAAGCCCATCGGCATGCCCATGCGACGCATGATTGACATGAAAAAGGGCCACTCCAGTGAATCAAAAGCCTTTTCCGTGTCAAGCAGAATCGCGGCAGCTGGCGTATCCGGGTCGATCCTGTGTAGTACCGAGAAAAGGGTCCTGAGATTTAATGAAGTTGAGCGGTTAGGAACAAAACCGGATTGCGCAGGGGATATGATAAATTCAAGTAATTGAGAGAGACGCCCAGCAACGATTTTGGCAAGGATTTTGTAATCTAAGTTTAATAAAGATAAAGGCCTGTATGAGCTACAGAGTAGTGGATCTTTACCCGGCTTCGGTAGGAGGATAATGACGGCTTCCCGAAATGTGGGCGGCAACACCTGTCTTTCTAAGGCCTCTGCGTACACTTCAATGAGCTGCGGGGCTAGCAAATCCTTGAATGCCTTGTAGAAGTCGCCCGAGAACCCGTCCAGCCCTGGGGCCGAAGAGGATCGGAGGGAATCAATGGCCCCCAATACGTCGTTCACGGATATGGGTTCAGCCAGGAAGTCCTGCATATCTTTCTCAAGATATACCAACGCTACCTCAGACAAGTAGGATTCCAGGGCGGTATAATCTGTCCCAAGTCTGGAAGTGTACAGCGTTTTGTAGTACATCAGGAATTCATCCCTGATCTCAGCAGTGCCCCGAGAGCGATCGGCCTGTTGACGTTCGGAGCTCGGTAACATAGGCTTTACTGTACGGGGGTGTGAGCAGTTGCGCCAAAACCCTCCCCGGTCTCTCTCCCTCCCCGTATTGTTTTGCCGTGTGGTACTTGCCCATGTATAGAATCTCACGGTCGGCAGCCTCCCTGTACTCTGCAAGCAGGCCCAGCCTTGCCCGTTCAGTTTCGGGGCTATTCGCCTGAGCCAAATTGGTGTCCAAATTAGCGAGTCTGCGCTCCAATCCCGCCAATGTGGCCCGCAGAGCACGTAGCACCCCAGCCTGCTTTGAGATACACACCCCCCGTATGCACGCCTTGAACCCCTCCCAGAGAACAGCCCTGGTGTCGACCATGCCAGTGTTTATAATAAAATAGTCTTCGATCGCCTCGCGGATCTCGTGCTGAAACAGGTCATCCGCCAGCGCGCGGCCGGGGAAGCGCCATTGCCTCTCGAATCCTTCTGGGCGAGGCACCTTAAGCGCTAGCACTATCGGGGAATGATCTGAATATGTACGCAGGAGGGTCTGAGTCTCATGGTACCAGCCGATGACGCCTGGGGATAGTAGCCAATAATCAATTCTGGTTGAGGTGTTGTGGTAACCTGTGTAATGAGTGTATGCTGAGAGGGTTGGGTTGCGCGAGCGCCAGACATCCAGCAGGGACAGCTGATCGCATAAGGACTGCAGCGCGCGCCGCGCGTGGGGTTTAGAGTCCGCAGCAGTGGATGTGCTGTCCAGTGATAGGTCGGGTACAATGTTGAAGTCTCCCCCAGTACAATGGCCATCTGGCCCAGCTTCAAAAGTTGAGCCAGCAGAGAATGGTAAAAATCAGGGGAGTCAGTGTTTGGACCATAGACGCTTACCAAGCCTACAGTCTGTCCCTGTAATGCCCCGACAACGATGGTGTACCTGCCGTCTCTGTCGTGTATAATCGTGCGCGGGCTGAAGGGGACCCTCTTGTGTATCAGGACTGCTGTGCCCCTGGCGTAATTGCTGTAGTTGGTGAAATATCTATGGGCACCCCAACTGGCTGCGAAACGCGAGGGGTCGAAGCGGGCAAATGGGTTTCTTGCAGGAAGGCAATGTCAATATTATGACGCAGGATATAATGCAGGACATGGCGTTTTTGCGATTGTCATTGAGGCCACGGACATTCCATGACAGTAACGACAGGTCTGAGGGCCCACTAACATTACCTATGGTGGCCATGGAGGAGTAAAAGTGAGAACATACAAAGCAGTGTGCAACTTTTCAATAGGAATCGAGACAATGATCAAACATGTGAGCAACCAAGCAAATCTCATCAGTAGCAATCGCCCCCCCCACCCTCCACCCAACCTTACTACCCAACCTGTAAGGCCAAACTATCATTAGCAAATAGGCAAGGAGTGCCAATCGTAAAAACAACTAGGGTCTGAATAACCCAACAAAGGCACTTCAAATAACGAAAAGGACAATATCTGGTATACACCAACGGGGGAGGCAACGCCCCATCGGCACACCAGCAGTATGGAACAATGCAGGTACAAGGAATCATCCCAAAATTACTTAGTGCAATAGGCAGGATAGCAAAGGGCGGATCCCGGGGTCAGTCAGCCATGCCCAGACCCAGAGAACAGTTCCACGCTGGCCTCCGATCCATTCTGCGACAAGGAGCGCCCAGCGCCATCAGCGACCGACTTAGTGTTGTTTTTGTACGTGCGACAAAAGTCCAAGACCTCCGTGGGATTGTCAAAGATGCGGGCTTTACCGTTGATCTCCACGCGCAGTCTAGCCGGGTACAGCATGCCATATCGCAGGCCCAGATTCCTCAGTGTCGCTTTGCGCCAGTGAACTTGCGGCGGGCCTCCTGGACCATGATGGTGAAATCTGGATATAGGGACAGCCTGGAGCCCTGCCAGGTGGCATCTCCTTGCTCACGGGCTAGGCGCAGCGCAGTGTCTCGGTCTCTAAAGTTCATGATTCGGGCGATGATGGGCCGAGGAGGACAGCCGGGGTTAGGTCGGGGGCCCAGGGAGCGATGAGCGCGCTCCACCACAAAGCCGGGAGTGAAGGCTGCCCTCCCGAACATATCGGCCAGTAGGGACTCGACGAAGGTGTCCATTCGACCTGTGGCAGTGGACTCAGGCACCCCAAGAATGCGCAAATTATTTCATCTACTGCGCGCCTCTAAATCTTCGTTCTTCAGCGCTACGTCTTTCAGGACGCGTTCAACCCTCTCCAACCTCTTGAGTGACTGCGCTGTGCCGTCTTCGATATCAGAGATGCGAGCCTCTGCGACGTCAAGCCGCCGGTCATGCGCCTGGAGCTGGACACCGAGGTCAGCAAGGTTCTTGTCCAGGGCATCAAACCTGCCACCCAAGGCCTTGAATCCCGCCCTCATCTCTTGAAGCAGCGATCCATCCTGTCCCGTGGATCCTCCAGGAGGCGGCACATCCTGTCCGCCCTCCGCCATTATGGGGCTCGTCTCCGATGCCGTTTCTGTTAGTTTCTCAAACGGGAGGGTCCTTTGCTTCGGGTCTTTGCGGCCCATGCCGCTGGAAGATTCGGGAGACAGAAGGCCAGGATGCGCAACAAGTGAGGATCGATGACGAAGGTTAGTGAGCAGGTCCTTATCCGTCGAGGCGTCCGCAAGATGGGCCTGCCAGAGGCCTGGAGTCGTTTCGGAGGGAGGGCAGTGTAGGCTCAGCTTGGGAGAGAGGTCGGCGACTGCAGGTGGAGGGGCAACCCACAATCGCCACGCACGTCGTCGCAGTTTACTCAAACTGGGTGCTGGTGCAGGCTCCGTGGACGCCGACACAGAGGCCAGGCCAGAGGCAGGAGCTGCGTAGTGTAGTGTGGCTCAGCGTCGCATCGCCCAAGGCCCGGTCGTCAATGGGGGGTAGGATCTGGAAGGGCCCTCCGGTGTGCACCCCAGAGCCGCAATGGACGCAGGCGAGTTCCCAGTAGCTGCGCAGCGACAGGGATCACCAATGCCGCCAAGGAGACCGCAGCAGGCAGTAGGGAGGCAACCAGGCGCGGGAGAGGCCAACCCAAGTTAATCACGGCAGGCCCAACCCGGCAGGCAACTCCCGCAGTGGGGCCCGAGTGAGACCCGCACCGCGCAGGAGCGCCCCTGCAACCGGCCGGCGTGCGATCTAACGGACCGCCGCCCAAGCCAGCAGCGGATTTTCACGGGCCTGGGTTGGGGGTGGGGGGGGAAGGATTTAGCCTTGCGCCCGGCGCACTCACCTCGGCTCAGCCCCGGAGAGGATGGTGGTTCCCAGGGAGGATCCCAGTGGCGCCAAGCACATCTTCCATGCAATTTTTACAGGTGCATCAGGCTCGCATCACCTGGATGTCTCGCTCCCTCCCTCTCTCCATTTTCGGCAGCCCACAACTGTCAGTCTGCGCCACCGCCATTTTCAGCAACCGGGCTCGCGGCCTCCCGGGTCCGGACCTCCGCAATTCGGGCTGTGATCGTTAAATCAGCGGAATCGCCGGGATCGCAATGGGCTTCCCGATCCGGCGGCGCCGAATTCCCCGCAGTTTGAGCATTTTACTGGGGGATAGCTGTCATGCTGCTGGTGACGCCGGAGGAGCTTCAATGCCGCGCGGCCATTTTGGTCCACGGCTTGGCCACGCCCCCCAAAGGCAGCGAGTCTTCTAAGACCCTCTATGCTGCCCGGTGCAGGGTTCCACCTCTAATTCACTTTGGGTTCGCTATCAAAATAATGAGGCAAGGCGCTGGAAACTGGAAGACAAGAAGAAGGTTTATTTCTCATGAGGAGATCGCGTCAACTGAGACACCGGGATGTCCCAGTGAGGTGTTCTGCTGGCAATGCTTTTGGCTCTTCCTTTTATACAGGTTTTACACAATGTATTTGTTTCATTTATCATGGTTACAAGCTTGGAGTCTCCGCCCCGGGCAGGTTGTCACACAAGCCCGACATTGTTTCATCAACATGGTTACACAAGCCCAACATTAACTCTCCTCCCGCCCGGGTCAAAAACAGACAATTTAATTGCAGCTGGACCTTGCTTCAGGGTCTAAAAATGAGTGAGACCGGCCAGATCTAAGAGTCCGTTCTGTTGACAAAAACAGGTCCCATTGTTGGCAAAAAACAAGTCTTGCTGTGTGCAGTGCAATAAACCATGCTTGCAAGAGTCTGTTTGGTGTTTGTAACCTGTTTGTGCAGGGATGAGAGGAAAGACGAGTTTGAGGCAGCAGGTGATGTTGGTGTTTGTCGTGGAGATAGTTTATAGCCCCCAGCACACATATCGGGTTTGGTCAGAGAGTCAGAAGGCTGAGAGGACAGGGTGAAATGAAGGTGACCAACAGAGTACAAAATGGCTGTGGTCAATCAGAATGACTGTAGTTTATGTGCACGTAGGAACTTTCATCAGACAAGATGGCGCAGAATGTTCATGATTGTTGTTTTGTTCTTAACAGTCGCCCCTTTGAACATAACTAGCCAGCTTGTCAGTCTATTTCGATCTCCATAATGTCCTGTATCTCTTGATCATACATTACTCTCATTTTTGTTAGCTGAGTGTCCATAGTCTTAGGGTGCAAGGTAGTTATGCAAAGATAACACAAAGGTGGTATACAGTGTATACCCAAACAACAACCACATATTGTCAATACTGGGACCAAGAGAATCATTGATATTTTCCAACCCCACTCCTTCAAGATGCCCCAAAGCCAACTTCCAATTGGCCAAGCCTCTGATCCTTGATGAATTTCTGAAGATAGTCTATGGAGATGTTCGATTGCTTCATAGACAGAAGGTGAATTATCAGGCTGCGTCGAGGAACTGTGATGAGGCAGAGTCTGTTTGATCAATGTCTTTAGAACGCTTTTCTTGATGATGCTCTGCAGGGGCTGTGTAGGTTGGTGGTAGAACAAAGGCGATGTAGCACGTGCCCCCTAGTTTCCTGGGAGCCAGGTGTAGGCTTTGGTTCCACAAACAAAGTACATATTGGGTGATGCAACAAGCGCTGGGGGTTGGCAGTGTTCAAAGTCCTTACAATGTTACAAGTGCTGTGACCCACATTCTTAGTCCCACGGCCTTCAATGCATACAAGGCCTGAGACGTTCACCACAGATAGGGCCACAGTCGGTGTTGCAGCAGTTCTTTTCTTCAGGTAGGAAAATGTGGCTCTGACAGGACAGGACTTGTATTTCCACTCGTTCTTTGGAGGGGACATTCATTGGGAATGTCGTATTGGAGGTGTGAGGGCAAAAGGGAGCTGCTGTTCTTCCTGTTTGGTTTAGCCAGAACTCGTTGTAGAACTGAGCGATTGTCCCATCGGAAGTGGCATTGTCTTTGTAACTTTCTTGTAGGAGCATCATCCAGGCAAGGCAAGATCCATGAACAGAAAAGGGTGAAGGGATGAAAGGGATGGAATGTTCAGTGGCATGTGGTAGCAGCCCACAGACCCAACAGTTAGTGGCATTGGTGGCAAGATTGTGCTGGTGCAGCATCTGTACGAAAGAATTATTCCAGAATTCTTTGCGTCGTTCTCGGAGATGTGGCGGTAGTGATACCAGGTAGTGTTCTTTCTTTGTGATTGGTTGCATGGTTGGTGACAATGTTCTGTATGCAGGTGCATTCTCTTCAATGATCCAGAGTGTGACCATTAGCAGGAGGCAGGTGAGAAATGCAGCTACAAGTGCAATTGTCTTTGTACTGTGCAGTTCAAAAGTCTTGGTGTCTTTGCGGTGGCTTTGCAGGTGTTCCGTTTCTTCCATCATCTTCGAGGAGCTCACCAACTGTTAGGACCACAGACTTTTGTCTGGTGTTTTTCCTGGTAGTGTTGTTTGGCTGTGCTACCGATCTGAGACTCTGACTCAGTTAGTGGCCTGGTTGTTGGAGCTCCCCCTTTTCGTCGATCTTAGGTTGTACCCTTTCCTGGATGGCACCGTGGGGTCGGGAAATTCTGACAGTTGGAGGGTGTCTTCTTGTGGGTAGCAACTCAGAGCTGGTCGGTCTTTTGCGAGTACTTCCTCTTGCACCTCCACCCCTTCACAGGTTGCCAGGGTTGGAGGGACTCGTTTGCAATGGAGCGTGCAGTCAGTTTCATTTTATTTCCACTCGGAGGGCAGTTCGGGTGGTGCTCAGGACTTGCCAGGGGCCCGTCCACCTAGGCTCCAGATTCTTTGTTATCAAACATGGTCGCCTGGCTTTATTTCATGTCCCGGGCCCCTGGATAGTCAGGCAAGGCTTGCTGCACCTGTTGGTGGATAATTGTTAGCTCGTTTGTCAATTTATGCAAGTAATCTGCGTAGTTCTGTCTCCTGCCGTGGCTCGGGCAGTAACGTCTGCTAGTGCATTTCCCTGTCCAATGAGATCAGTCACTTTCCTATGTGCTTGGCATTTTATCACTGCTAACTTCTTGGGGAGGAGGACTGCTTGCGTCAAGGCGGAGACTAAATCTCCATGCAGGATGGGTGTACCGTGTGAAGTCAGGAACCCTCTTTCTTTCCATAAGATTCCAAAATGGTGAACCACCCTGAAGGCATATTGGCTGTCGGTGTATATGTTAACTGTCGTGTCAGTAGCTAAGATCGGTCGGGACAAAGGGTTGGTGGAGGGCGTACCGTCAAATCCTATTGAGGTCACATGTGAGCCTGACAAGGGTGCCCTTGAAATCAGTCGTTTGGATAGTGCACTACGTGTTGCTCCAGTGTCTACCAGAAATGGCGACTTTGTGCCCAGGACCTCAGCGGTAACATAAGGGCCTTGCTGATCAACATAGAGCTCGACTGGATCCCTCCCTTGCCCCTGGCTGTCCTATGCAAAGTCGTACGTATTGTCATAATCTGTCTGTTGGTACTGATTCTGTTTGGGATGGTCAAATGTGTTCACTCTTCCTGGCCTTTCCTTGCTTGCTTCACTCGTGTACCCTCTCCCACGTCCTCTTCCTCTCTGTCCACTTGCTATTTCCCTCGCCCCTCTGCCCCTACCAGCTCCTAACAAAGCCGGGCATTGGGTTTTCCAGTGTCCATATTCTTTGCAAAATGTACATTGATCCTGTCCTAGGTCTTGGCGTCCTACATATGATGTCGAAGAATTGTTACTAGGTGGCTGTACTCTAGGGGTATTCTGCTGGTATCCTCCCCTATATTGCTCCCTTCCTGTATTCGCCCCCTGGAGTTGTGCTACCATTACCCTTTCCTTCAAGTCCTTCTTTTTCCTTTCTGTAGCCCTGTCATTTTCGTTTTTCTGATGCTCATAGTACTGGGCCATTTGGAGAATGGCTGCCGGTTTAGATGCTGCCCAACTACTTTCGCTGGCTTGTAATTTCTGTGATACATCTGGCAGTAGTCCTTTTACATAGTTCTGCACAAATAAGTGGTGTCCGGTTGCGGTGGACATGTCTTGTCCACTGTAATCGTAGAACACCGTTTCAAATCTGGAGAAATACTCTGAGACATCCTCTTGTGGTTTCTGGCGGCACGCGGTTACTATGGACCAGTCTATCTTTTTCTCTGGGATCAGCGTTTTCACTTTCTGCACTATTTTGTCAGGGAGGTCCAATATTGCTTTAACCGGTTTTTGACCAGGGTTCCGCTGTTTATCTAGTGTGTTAAGTTGTTCCCAGGTATGACCAAGCAGTTCGGTATGGTCTATTTTCCTAATCTGTTTCCACACATCTGCTGGCAAACATAACCCGAAGAACAAGTCTATGTCGGCAAGTGTCATTATTGTTGATCCCAGAGCGGTACCTAGCTCGGTGTAAAGGCGGTGGGGTTCTTTCGTAAATCCGGTAGAGATTTACGGAACGTCAAAATGTCCTGTCTGTCCCATGGTTGATACACCCAATTGTAGACCAGCCTTCCTCTAGCGTCTTGATGGTTTATATCGTCATTAGTCCCTTGTCCTCTAGGAGGTACCCAGTAAGGGGCAGCTTCTTTTATTGGCATCATGCTATCTGTTTTCTCCACTGGGGGTCCTGCTACCTTAGTTGTCCTGTCCCTATCTATCTGTCCTTGTTCTATGAGGTGACGCAATACTTCTAGTGTGGATGAAAATAGTTCGGCAACATCGTTGTCGCCTTCATCTCCGATGTCTAACTTCCTGTAGAGAGCCACTAATCGCTCGGGCCCTACGTCTTGGTACTTCTCTTCGTATGCAGTAAGGGTGTGGTAACAGAGACGTACAATAAAGTATTGTTTGCGGTTTTCAACATAGGAGTCGCATATGTCAGTTACGTATTCTTCTGTTTCTTTCCTATCTATGAGGGTTTTAACTATTTTATCAATGCCTGCTCGCTCATTTTTACTTAATCGCGGGACCCTGGGCGCTCCTTTTTCTTTTGATCCTACCTCTACTACTGTATCCTTTGATGAGGCATTTGGTGTGGGTGACTCGGTGGGAGCAGAGGCGGTGGAGACTGAGGCGATCGTGCCATCTCCAGCTATACTTTGGTGGTCCTGTCGTTGTACTACAGGATGAGTAGGGTCATAAGGGGGTGGCATGTATATGATTGGGGGACCTAACAATAAATCATCATCTACCCTTTGTTTTGCTGGTAACTTGGGGTAAAGAGTCGAGGGCGTTCTAACAGGGCATTGACCTGATATTTTTGATTCTTGTTCCTTTTGATCGATTTCCTTTTCTTTTAGTTTTTCTTTTAATCTTTTACAGGCTTGGTAAGCTGATTTTCGCATTTCTTTATCTTGTCTAGCCTCGTCCCTTTTCTCTCTCTGAGCTGCCTCTTTTCGCCATACACCAAAACTGTCAAACATGGCTGGTCTAGTTTTCTTTTTGTGGAGAGCTAATTCTAACGTTTCTATTTTAGCGGGATCGAAAGATCCCGTCAGTGGCCACTGATTTACCCGGTCCTTCCTAGTGTACTTATGCCATAGTTTGCTATAAGCTACGGTGGCTAATCCATATTTTACGTACATGTCCTTGTTAGGGGTGCCTTCCGGCGGTGCCGGATGACTGACCTCTAACAAACGGTCCGGTCCAAAACAATCAAACAATCTAGAGAAAACAGGCATGACGTATTTATCGGTCAAAATGAATATCTCAATCAATCAATTTAGACAAAAAGTCTGCACTACCTGTCCTTCGCTGTCTGCAAAGAGAGAATATTCCTATTCTACGTTGTTTGCAAGCAGGGAATGTCTCAAATAACTCGATATCAAAAAAGGAATACTAGTATTTCAATCAAACTATTCAATCAATCAATCAATTTCAGTTGGTTTTTTTTCACGACCTTACCCGGACCATATGGACAGTTCTTAGTCTTCCCCTTCCAGCGCCTGGTTGTCCTCTCACTCCAACAATCAATGCGGCGTTCCTCTAAGGTCCCAGTCAGGACCGCAGGTCACTCGAGAGAGGTCCGTTCGGAACCAGTGAAGTTCAGTCGATCGGCAGCCAGACAAGGGTCTTCTCAGGCAGGTATACCCCAATCGTTTAGTTGTTCACTCCGTCGTTAGGACCTCTCTACCGGACCCGTGCATCGCTGATGGGCCCCTACGCTTGGGCGCCAATTTGTGAAAGGCAGCGAGTCTTCTAAGACCCTCAATGCTGCCCGGTGCAGGGTTCCACCTCTGATTCACTTTGGGTTCGCTATCAAAATAATGAGGCAAGGCGCTGGAAACTGGAAGACAAGAAGAAGGTTTATTTCTCATGAGGAGATCGCGTCAACTGAGACACCGGGATGTCCCAGTGAGGTGTTCTGCTGGCAATGCTTTTGGCTCTTCCTTTTATACAGGTTTTACACAATGTATTTGTTTCATTTATCATGGTTACAAGCTTGGAGTCTCCGCCCCGGGCAGGTTGTCACACAAGCCCGACATTGTTTCATCAACATGGTTACACAAGCCCAACATTAACTCTCCTCCCGCCCGGGTCAAAAACAGACAATTTAATTGCAGCTGGACCTTGCTTCAGGGTCTAAAAATGAGTGAGACCGGCCAGATCTAAGAGTCCGTTCTGTTGACAAAAACAGGTCCCATTGTTGGCAAAAAACAAGTCTTGCTGTGTGCAGTGCAATAAACCATGCTTGCAAGAGTCTGTTTGGTGTTTGTAACCTGTTTGTGCAGGGATGAGAGGAAAGACGAGTTTGAGGCAGCAGGTGATGTTGGTGTTTGTCGTGGAGATAGTTTATAGCCCCCAGCACACATATCAGGTTTGGTCAGAGAGTCAGAAGGCTGAGAGGACAGGGTGAAATGAAGGTGACCAACAGAGTACAAAATGGCTGTGGTCAATCAGAATGACTGTAGTTTATGTGCACGTAGGAACTTTCATCAGACAAGATGGCGCAGAATGTTCATGATTGTTGTTTTGTTCTTATCACCCACCTTCCCCAGACTACATCTATCAGAACACAAATAAGTGGGTGAGGACCAGATGAGACATCTGGGCTATGTATCCGAGCAGGCATCCTGCCTCAATAAGGAAAGCCCTGGGACTCAACATACCAGAACACAAAGGATGAATTGAGAAAGGGATCAGCTCGCCCCTCACCTGGCTAGAAACAGCTTGGTATCTGTGGCACTACGCATCCTAGAATGAACCATGTTTAACTCAGTAAAGTCAATCTACATAATGCAGCATCCTTGTAATGCACCTGTACTTTCAGCCCTGTAGCGGGCCACAAGTCGACGAACAGCACTAGCGGGACAGGACAAGCAACGGCGATATGTCTGCCAGATTATTTATATGATGTCATGTGTGTATGTCTTGGTTTCTGTCTGCGTCCACATGTGCTTGAGTGTATCTGTGTTTGTGTGAAGGCAACGTTACATGTGCATGCGTTTTTTTGCATACGTCTGAGTTTCTGCATGCCTCGCCGTCAGTAACTGGGTGTGTGTTTATGGGTCTGGTTTTTAGGTCTCGCCTACGCAGCGCGCATGCGCTGCTTAGGAGGGCCTTTAGCCGTCGCTCTGCTCATTTTCAAGCACACACTCGTGCTTGTGGCGGCATCCACCTTGCGGGAGCGAGCAGGGGCGCGCCACAAGCACGAGTGCAGTGCTTGAAAATGAGCAGACTGCGCACGCACGCACCACTCCCGGGCTCACCTCCTGCTCCCCCTCTCTCTCACGCGCATTCCTTGTTTTGTCATCTCCCTGATTTCCCGGATCTCCTGTGCCGTACCAACACCATCTCATCCCTCCCACTTGCCCGCCCCCATGAAGGAGAAAACCGATTTTCAAAAAATGTTATTCTGTGTTTGAAGTTCTGCTTATCACACTGCTTTTTTTTCTTTCTTCTAATCTCTTTTATCACTGCCTTTCTCTTTAATCATAATTTAAGTGTGACAGTTTACAGTTCGAGATGAAAGAAATGTCACTTGGCTTAGTACAGGCTATGGTACAAATATTTTAACGCCCCAAAGGTATGGTCATTGTATGTTTTTGTAGATATGTGACCGACATAAAAATTATTTCGCAATGTGTTTCAGCGTAGATGTCTTTTGTTTTAAAAAGTAATCCGGTTGTGAAAATAAATCACCGTTAGCCTGCTAGTTTCTTGTACAGCACTGCCATCTGCTGGCTATGCTTAGCAGTACTAGTCATTTGAGTAGTGCTCTATTTACCGGACATGTGATTTCTCATCTTGAGTGTTGTTGACAATAAACCCCGCTATTTGTTGTGAGGATGTAATCGTACAAGAAAGAAGAGGGAAAACACAGAAAAGTTATTTTATATCTAATGCTTTGACAATAAATGTATCGCAGAAACGTAATAACATCGATACAATACTAAAATTATTAAATCACAAATACTTCCGATATGATGGTGCGAAAATAATTTTATGAAGAAAGGTAGAACGAAAGAACATTGTCAAAGTAAAACGAAAGAGAAACTTCATTGCAGTGATATTTTTGAGTTATTCCATGTCAAAAGAAACGTGTCTGCATTTTACATAAATTCATTCGGTTTTAACAGCGCACACTCTCCATCTCCTTAAGACTAGTAAAGTGCCACATGACTTCGTGTCACCAAAGGAAGGCACAGTGGCCCTGTTATGGCTTTTTGTTTAATAGCCAAATGCATTCTGGTAATTGAAGTTGCGATTTCCCTTAATTGATCCAACTGAATTAATGGACCAGAAAACAATTATCTTTAAAAGAAAAGCTCAAGACGGGAGCACTCCCTCCTTGGTGAGTGTCGGTTGAGTGTCCACGGCTCAGCCCCTCCACCAGCCCCTTAGACACAGCCGATATCTCAGGAACATTCTTTATTTCTATTATTGATTAGGAATACAACAAATCTGCAAGGGTCCCTGTCCTTGCCTCAGGGCCCAGCATGGTCAGCCAGGCACTCCTGCTTGTCCTCAGCCACTTCCTGTACCCTCTTTTGGGGAGTGAGCAATGTACTGAGCAGTGGCGGCTCCTCCGCTAAGGCGGCAGAGCGTCACCCCACTGCTATTTCAGCAGTGCAAAAAAGAAAAGAATAAGATAATAACAGGACGTTATTATTATTTTATTTTCTATGCGGGAGTCGGGGCAGGGCTGGGCTCTGTGCCGCCAGAGCAGGGGAGAAGTGGTTTGCACTCCTCTAAGTGCACATGACGGTTTGGCCGGGCCTCTAGGACTGGCCAAACCATCATGCGCACTTGGCATGTTCTTCATTGGGCTATGTTGCAGAGCCCCATGGAGAACATGCCTAACTAGGCTCCCAGGCACTGCCTGAGCGTCCAAACAGGATGCTCAGACCAATCACAATCACTGCTCCTGCAGCGTCGTGATTGGCTTGAGGAGAGTCCGGAAGCCTGGGTGCTTTCGGTGCTTCCCACAGACCGAGGACGGAGGAGAGGCATGTGGCGGCACGGCGGAGAAGGTATGTTTATTTATTTTTTATCCAACCCTCACACCCTCTCACCCCACAACCCCCATTCCAAGGCAGTCTCCACTGGTACTGAGGGGTCCAATGGCCTCAAACAACAGGGCCTTACCTCCTATTTGATTTAAATGCCTTCTTGTTTGGAAAAACAGATACTGCCTAGGTTAAATTGTCCAATAAATTTCTTCAGTCAGTCTGTGCTTGGAGGAAAAATGCTGTGTGGAGACTTTCGTTGCTTCTGTGGTATCAGGCTTGTTGTTCCTGTTCTTCATGTGATTCCACTTTTGCCACCCTTTGCATTTAGTCTTCACTTCTTTCTCTTCTACTTTCTTGTTCTTGTGTTCAAAAGCGGTAAGAGATTTTGAAATGTGATACTTTGAGTGATGGATTTTCTGGTGCGAGTAGCCAAGATCATGTTGACTTTCTTCTCCATCAGTTAAGAATTCTATGTCATTTGGAGTTTCAGACTTCCTTTTCTGCAGCTGCTTGGCCAGCACCCAGTTTCCTTCTCTTATGTCTATCTCTTGGGTTCCCAGCAAACAAAGAAGGGGAGTTGAGCCAGGGTAACACCTCTCCTAACCATGAATACGTTTTATTATTTAAAAGGACTCTCACCCACTAGTATCCTCCAGTGGCATGCTTCATCATCAAGTTTTCAACTAGAGCACCTAGTATGTCTGGGTGGGCTCAGACCCCCAAAGGGGGAGTTCTTCTAGGAAGAACGTCCAGTGAGATCTGTATTGGAAGTATGAAATTACCTCAAGTCTCTGGGTAAAACCTTTATTGGGTTTCTGGCGACTTGGGTATGGTTATTGTGGGACCTTATAAGTATTTAGTTATGCAGCACAATATCCTTGGTGCAACAACATCAACTGTTGCATGGCTAAACAGTTATATAAGGTCCCAAAGGCGAGACCTATTGGCTATGCCAATGCTGGTTACTTTCTGTCTGTGTCCACATACATCCATGCGTATGCCCGTTTCTTGGTCTGTCTGTGTATGCGTTTATGTGTCTGAGTAAGTCTGTGTGTGGGCATCAGCCATTGTCTGTATGTGTGTGCTTAACATTATTGTAGCATTTTTATAGCGGTTTCCTCTTTGTGAGCCCGACTGTGACAGTATGTGTGGGTATTTTATATGCTGGTGAGATTTATTTTTGCAAAAAAAAAAAAAAAAAGAAGGTTTTGCTTTCTAACAAATCAAACCTATAGTGGACCTTAGGTGGAAGTAGTACCCGCGTAACTATCAGATCGTCTAACGTATACTAACTCTCGTGTCTTTGCATGCAAATTAAATTCGCTCAGGGTCAACACAACTTGACGTTTCCCTTACCAGTGGCTGCACATGTTATATGACCCTTTCCCCACCTCGGTTTGCACAACCGGTGTTCACCTCAAACCACAGCGGGTGATATCAGCAGTCAACTGTCACGTCGGAGCCGGACACAGGTACTGTAAACTAATGAAGCGTTAGAGCAGTGGCCATCAAACTGTGGCATGCTCGCCCCGGGCGGCACGAGTTTTGGGGGTGGCGGCCTCATACCCATACCCACCCCCCATCCGCCCTTACCTGCGGCTGTTGCGGGGCGGCAAACACAAGGACCGCCACGGGCAGCCAAAGATGTAGCTACGCCGCTGTCTCGCTCCAGTAAAGGAAATTCTTTTATCCCATCAATATACAAGTACCCTGACAAAGAAAGGCTTGAAGGACTAAGAGGATATCAAGAATATCTGCACTCTTCGAAATAGCGCGTGCCACCTTGTCCTCCATTGAGAGAAAAGTGCCTCACGGCAACAGCAGGTGAAAACGTGTTGAGTGCCAGCGCGTGGGTACGGAAGGAAGATTTTTGTTTCGTGTTTATGCAAAATGCATATCAATTAGCATTCCCTTATTTCACATTACTATAGACTTCTTAATTGCAGTACTCTATATAGCTATACATATGTATGTAAACACATACATTATATATATATATATATATATACATATATATATACGAACATATATACATAAACACACACAAGCTATATAAGGCTTTTGGAACCTACTTATTACACACAGGAATTCAACCTACTACACCGTTCCAAACATTCTCACGCATACATTTCATTCTAATGTAATTCGGAACACTATTTTGACTATCTCGGTACCCGCTTCATGTCACCTTTAACTTCTCTCAACACAACATCACGCCACCTTTCGACACCATAAGATCTCCCCTATATAATATACAAATATCACTTGATCAATCGATCCGGTCTGAACACTAAATAGACCTCCAAATAAATACACTGACCTCAACTCTAGAGTACTCACCACCTCTTTCAGCCTATGGAATGCACTTTACCACTATAACAAAATACATAATCAAACATCATCCCAATGCCCACAGCTCCAAACTATACTTCGGCAATATTACTGAGACATGGTACAATGCTTACGACTCGCCACACCAGTAGCTCTCCAGACCAACAATTTCACCTTCACTCATACCACAAAGCAACCTCAAAGGCAATGAGCTGGATTTACAATCAAAAACACGTGTACCACCCTTGTGGTGCTCACATCAGCTACACCTACAACCTTGAAGGAATATGTTACTTACCTGTAATCATCTGTTCATTGAATGCAGTGCTGCAGATTCACAAGCTGTGCATACTCCTACCATCTAGTGTTGGGCAAGAGTATGCACAGCAAGTGTATCTTCAGCCACACGTGATACGAACATTTCATTTTTCCTTTCCCATTGGCCCGCACATGGTAAATATTCTAGCACTGAACCACCCACAAGACTCAAATTGTGCTAGCATTGGTGACCTCGGCACTATCCGATCTATTTGAAACCACCACCTCTTAGCCTACGTGGGGATTTCAAATCAGACCACAAAATTTAACCACAGAATGCTCTATTCTCCTAATCACTCTCAGACCAAACCCGATTAAACACACCCACAACTACAAACAAGCTTAGAAACTCACTGCATCTCATCTTAATATTTGATCCCTCGGACTAGTTCTTTTTATATAGTGGCAAATATCTTAATGCCTTAAAGCCTATCTCTATGATTTAAAAAAATAAAAAATAAAATTATTCAAATTCTGTAACTGACTTCCAACACCGAATGCGCAATGACCTTGCACCACCTCAGCATGCTGTTCACAATGATCGGACATCACTCCAGCATGCCACTTTCTTTGGAAGATTAAGCTAAACAGTTCAACAGGCTTTTGACCCTCAATCCCACATATACATTCTACCCACATACTCCACAATCACAATGCTGGATCAAGCCTAACATTCACATACTGAAAAGCAAGATAAAGGCACTCCTATGTAAACGACCTAAGTAGAATACTTAAGAAAACGTTCATACCTACAAACTTGCCAATAGCACACTAACGGACAATGCCAAGTCCACATACTTTCAAACCATCTTCTTATCACAATGGCCTCAGCCAGAAGGTCTCTCACGATCGAACTAAATTGCCTTACTACCACCTACCCACCACTCACTCAACATTCTCAGCCAATGATTTTACACTTAAATTTTTCTCCAAGAGTACACTAAGTAGTAGTAGTTGGTTGATAGCCTGGTCTCTGTGCTTTAATTTGGACGCTTCCTTTCCTGTGTATTTAGTAATAGGACACCTTTCAAGGTATTTGCCATGCTTTATAAATATGGTGACAAAACTAAGAGATATCACTACTGTCTGATGTCGGTCCTCCTCCCTCTCTCGCTTCTACCACTTTCACTGCACCACTCTTTCGAAACTCTCTTCTATTTTACCAATGGAAACCATCTCCATTCTAGAATCAGCTTATCCAACATGTTCACCATTTTACAATTTAGTCCTCAAGCTATTAAATACGTAGCACATTCCTCCAAAGTAATTCTGTTTTACTTCACTATTTAAGCATTCCCAATTAACTGAAGCCTACCGTCATGGTTTCAAATCAGCAGCCATACTACAACTAATGAAAAACAAATCCTACTGCTGATCCCCCTCCAAAAATAATCTATCACTCCTTCCTCTTGGCCCTAAAATACTCGCAAACTTATCTTAACAGACTAGTCTCTTGAAATAACCTTCTCATCCCCTTCCAATCGGTCTTTCAGACCGATCATTCAATGGAAATTGCTACGTCCCCTCTTGCCAACTTTTTCTCAGTTCAGCACAGTAACCAATTTTTATCCTCATTTTTATGGATATATCTGCAGCTGTAGATCACCCACATTCTCCTACCGCCAAACCATTACACGCCTAGATACCCTCAAAGGTGATTAGCGCGCTCTACAAATCAACATAATACATAACCAAAGAAATTAAGAACACAGAAAGTCGCCGATATTGCCTTGTTTCTGTATGTCCACTTTCTCAGTGAAGTGTACCTTCAAAAGATCATGCTGATAATTCTTCCTGGTGGTTTCCCCTTAAGGCTCACTTCTAAGTACTCTCATTCTCTCTACCACAGCTCATCTGCGGACATCAGCTTCTTTTTTAGCTTTTCTTAGCTTCTTTTCAGTGACAACACAGATCTTTCATCCACCTTGTCTCTCTACCTCCAATCCGGCATCTGACACTGCAATTCAATAGAAGATGAACTTCAGGTAATGCATGCTGAACTCCTCCAAAAATGTGGTTCTGTTATCTCCCGAGTGCCTGTCATTTGCTTCTGCAAGAGACGCTGGTGTACTTTTCAACTCTTTGGTGCATATGGAAGCGTTTATTGCTACCACAGCAGCAGGATAGAAAGTAATAACATAAGAAAAATCCACACATAGCCCGCATTCTGCCCTGCTCAGGCACTGGCATGCATGCGTGTCAGCCTCTCTCACTACTCCTCCTTCACATATGACATTGCGCTTTAGACATTTGTTCGAATTGCCTAGACTCAATGCCACTGCTCCCTCTTTACCAAAAAACTGGATGGCTCTCGGCAAAAACCATGACTACTACAAGCAATCTCTCCATCTTTTAGGTTCCCATCAATTTAATGCAGTGCCTCCACATATCTGATCTAACCACTTGACAAGTGTAACACCAACCTTAAGAGTCATCGCATGAAATCATAGACTAAAAAAAGCATATTATGCTTAAATTGTAAATAGGTCCATTCAATGTAAATTACCTATTTGTTTTCGTTGATCACTCAAATTAGTGTCGAAGTAACCAATCAATCATGCACTATGGTTTGTGTTTCTCTTCCTGTCTGTGCATCATATTAGGAACCAACTTTATCCATTTGTGTGGCATGTCAGCTGCAAAGGTCATGCTATGGATATCAAATAAATAAAATACCAAAAGGACACTAAGACCAGTCCACAGGCTGGCAGGTTATTCGGATGTTCAACAAGTCTATACATCGATATACAGGTACTGGTTTTCATCATACTCCTCTGATAAACGAATCTGCATAATTACCATTTAATGGAACCCCAAAGGCAAGAGTGGATAGAAACAGAAATTTCGTCAATATGCCATACCTGTGCCCATGCCAGACTCCCAAAGCTACACTTGCCTGACTTCCGGCATTTCTAAAATTCACTGTGCTACCAATAATCTCCTTGGCAGAAGCAGCCAAGGCAACTTCAGTAAGACAGTAATCCACTGTCAGGAATGATCTTACAGGGCAGCGTTCAGTGAAATGGTCAGTGCCATGATGCAGCAGGGCTCTAACGTGGCTGATACAGACAGACAGCTGTGTCTGCACAAAGACGAGGCTCCCTCTTCAGCAAGCATTGTCCTATCAGCCTAGTAGGGGCTCTGCAGCAGTGCATAGGGACTGTTTGACTTCAGCTACGGTGAGGAGCAAAAATGTTAGTCACTGAGATACACCTATTGCTTCGAATCAAAGTACGGTAGCCACAGACAATATGTGATGCTCTTGAAGTCTGCACTGTAAGCAACAATTCATTGTGCTGAGGCCTGGTAGTACTGAAAGCCATTAATTGTATTAGTGTTTAAGGTATATTCCGCTTTTCTGTATTCGAATGTCATGTACGGAATACCAAGTACGAATAAATGCAATTTGGGGCTAGGAAGGGGGCTGCTTACAATGCCCACATTCTGCGCTCATACACTGATTTGTTACATAGACCATGTAAACATTTTGTATATTCATATATGTGCTTTGAATTGGAGCCCGTTGCAATTAGTGATTAGATACCAGTTTCTTATAAAACTGCTGCTCCTGTCAATTGACAAGTATAGTCAATCTGTCCTACAGCATGATCTGCGGGAAGGAGCATGGTGGTAATTAACCCGAGACCCCGAGGCATTGGAGAAGTGTTTTGGAACGTGAATGAGGAATTGTCACTAAATTCTTGCAGACCAGCCATTGTTTCCTCGAGGAAGTCCAACTTCTACTAATCAATGGTCAATTTGCGGTTAGAGTAGGATTTTCATTACTCACACATGCAAGTTATACAAGAGGTTCCAGAGGCGTGGTGATAGAGAAGCAAAACTATTCTGTTTGCCAACCCTTCACACTTCTCCACACAACTGGGGCGCCAATTTACCATTATTAGAAGTCCATTGCATATTCCTGGGCAGACCAACGGAACAAGATCCATTTGCTTGTAACTACTTTTCAGCTAGAGATCATAAAGACAGGTGCCTCGTTTATGACTAGGAGTCATGTAAATCGAACCAGGACACTCCATATCTTGAGCAAATATGAGGAGGCGGTGACCCAGAATGAAAAATGCTGAAAATTGAACACATTTATTACTCCACCCCTAAAATCATTGGCAACCGACAGTAAGATTTTCAGACTAAGAAACATACACATTTTTTTTTTGTTTTGGATCAAAAATATCCCTTAGACGTGGCATTTCAGGAGATTAAATGATAATTGCGGAATATTTATCTAGCTATGGTGTAGGTCAACACATAGCTTCTTATACAAGATGCAGCTCAATGCTTTACAAGAGGTGTATTCCCAAAGAACGCTATAATCAAACGGAAAATATTTTACTTTCACTTAATGATTTCATTTGCCATGGAGTCAGCGGACCGCTATATATTGCCTTATCCCAGAGTACAGGTTTTTATAAAAACAAGCACAATAGCACCGTTACTGGAAAACAGTTCTTGTAATAAAACACATAGCTGGCATTCTCCTAATCACAACGCATTACAACATGTCTCCTTGAACTCAGTGTCAAGTTTACTCAGAGTTCATGCTATGGGGATTCTGAACTGCAATCTGAGATCCAGTAATATTAATCTGCTTGTCCAGGCGGATTTAACAGAACCGGCTATGGTGGGTGGATATCTATGCCAGAGTACTACACTGTGATGCCCTGTGTCCAAGCCTCAGGAGTCCACCTAAGAACGTAAAAATACACCAACAAGCATTTTCAATGCAATAGGTCTCGCATTTACGAGAGTTTGAGCTATTGACATTGCAAATAACAATGCCTTTTATTTTTGTTTTGGTTTTTAAAACATAAATAAAAGGCATTATCATTTACAATGCCAATAGCTTAAACTCGCGTAAATGCGAGACCTATTGCATTGCAAATGCTTGTTCCAGTTTGCAGACGGGCTGCGTTATCTCGGTGACGGGTGGGAGGAAAGGCGCGGCAGCCCTGGCATTTATAAATTGTGCTTCTAAAAGGGCACGATGACTCGGCAACTCTGGGACTGCGACATGCCTAACATGATACCGCGGATCAATAATACAGTTCCCTTACTGTAACTGCTGCTATTTACAGAAATAGGCCTCCGAAACGTAAAGGCCCGGGCGACAGTCAGGAGTTTTTTTGCCCTCGACAAAGTGAAATGATGATGCCCACTCGTGACCTAGTTGCCCATGCAAGATTAAATCCCAGTCTTCAAATCCACAGTTTGAAGTCAGACAGCAGGCAGGATAGACTGAATCTGAACAAGGACCGCCTCCTGGAAGAAGAAAAGGCTCAGTTGTGACTGATATCCAGATCCATCCCTTCGTTTTCCAAGCACCCCTGCAGCTGTCGGGCTCGTAGCACCCCCTTTGTGTGCGACTGGGGGGTATGCACAGACTGACAGCCTTTCTCGGACTCGGCCGCTGCGCTCAGGGGAAACCCCGACCTAACGAAGGTTTCCCTCAAGGAAAAAAAAACCTGGGCTCTTCTGAGAAGAAACGGCGAGGCCGACATCCCACCAAAAGTCACGAAGGGGGGCAGTAGCCATGCGCATGAAAGTTGGAGCAGCGCTGGAAAGTCCCTAAAACAAGCTGTGTGCTGGAAATGACAGCGTCATGTGACCTCCCTGGGCCAACCAATGTGTCAGTTGGAGAGGGGAGTACAGTTCGTGATAAATGTGGGTGTGTGGCTGCAGGGACAGACAGGACAGCGCGCTACGCGAACCCACTTAACACTCAGAGGAAGTGTCTTTCTTTCAGTTGGTTACGTTCGTCACGCACACGTGCATCAAAAGGGGGAGAGAGGGCAAGAAACAGTAAAATGGAGGTAATGTACGAAGGCAAAAAGAACGGGGAGAGCAAACAAAACAGAAACACAGGAAGAACGTATCACATAAAAATCAGAGGAAGTGATGGGAAACGGAGAAAACGAGGTGCAGAGTCCCAACCGCATGCTTTGGTAAGAACTATAATTTCTTCAATGTTCAAACTTAAAAAGTAAGCTGTAAAACTAAAAGGTTTGCCTTAAAATGGCACTTGGTAATTAAGAAGCTTGGTAAGACGCACATTTAAACTTCCTGCATGGATATAACAACAGTGTTTAGGTCCAATAAATAAAACAATACCGCGTGTGGGGCGCGCGCACTGAAAGGAATGTTAAGTATGCTGCTTTTAAGTGAGGTGGTGTTTGTGAGGCAGACAAGGCTGCAAGGAGCGTGCGCTATCACAAAGCAGCGTCCCGAGAGTGGTAAAGACACGCCGTGCGCGTGCCCATGTGCTGTCCGGGACCAAGCTGAGAGACACGCCGTGAGCGTGCACATCGGCGGTCTGGGAAAGTGCACATCTCCTGTCCCCCTTCCAAACTCAAGTCGACGACAATAGATCTCGCTAGCGAGCAGCTTCGCTGCGTCGCTAGGCGAGACCTAAAAAAAGAGTCCTCTCGAAGAAGCTTTTCCAACCATCCATTCTCCTTCTGCAAGGGACAGTGCTCTGTATACAGTTTGATCCGGACAAACATCGAAACCCAAAAGCCTGCAGTCATAAACCCTCACAACCACCATCAATGGGAACACTGAGAAATGTGGCTTACACTTACCAACGCTACGAAGCAGCAATCCATCACAATCCAGCACTTCACAAAACAAATAACCCTTAGGAGTTTTCTATATTCAGAAAGCCCTTTTCAAGTAACTACTGCTTAGAAAACATTATGGAGCAAAACGCTTTCATAAGAAAAAATAATTTGTTTCACTTTTAAGTATATATAAATATGCAGTTTTTTTTCCGTTTCATGGTGAAAGCAGGACGTCTCACCCCAACCGTCCATTAGGGCGACTAAGACCTGGTTGAATTTCTTATTACTTCAGTGCCCACATACAGCAGATGTGGCCTAGGTCACAGCTGTCGACATTGCAACTGGAAAACCAGGTTCGAGTCCCGGCGAGGGCTTAACATGCTGCGATTCTGGGAAAATCATTTAATCTCCCTGTGTAAAAAAAACAACAAAAAAATCACTGCCTGATCTTGCATATTGTGATCTGGTGGTCATGTAAAAGCGCTTGCCCTTGGGTCAAGTTCATGCTAAATAAAAAAAACTGCACTTAACTTTTGCAATGTGCATACACTGAGTTCTTAGTAACATCCATCTGTTTGAGCTACAAGCATTTTTTTTTTATGTGAAAGCAGAATTTTCCTTAAAAGATGCTCTGAAGCAGGCGGGCGTGGCTTGGACGGCAGAGCCGATGGCTGTCTGATCCCGTCGCTCCGTCGGGCGTGCCATTGCAGCGATTGCTTTCCCCGTCGATAAAGCATTAAAATGCTTTTGAATGCTGGATACCGCTGTCTGAAGGTTTGAGGCATGCAGGGCTACCAGTGTTTACCGCAACTCGACAGCAGAAGTAGATAAATCGAGTGTTTTGCCCCGTGATCGGGAAGACATTCACAAAATGGCGGACGAAGGGGAATCGTAATACGCTGTGTCGGAGGCGAAGGAGGAACTCATGGTAACTGGAGAAAGTTAGGTGTTTATCTCTAAATATACAGCGCCGGAGGATTTGTAGACTTAAGGAAGCGGGTCATGGTTGGAACGCGTGCAGCCAAAAGAAGTTACTTAATAGCGCTCGTCTGACTTCAAAATGGCGGCTCTACGCACTTAGGGGTGAAGCTCTTTGTCCCTTGAACGTGTGTTTTCGCCGGAGCTGGCTTCGAACCTTCGTGCTACGGGAGTGCGCTAAGGACCAGGCTGTCTCCCAAACGTGGCGACGGTGAGCTGCAGGAATGCCAGCGTGATGTAAGGAAGCGTGTGCGCTGTATTTAAATAGCGCTACCAAGCGAGATGGTACCTTCATGTACGTGAGACAGTGCTTGGCTTAACAAATTTGGTAAGCGTTTGAGTGTGCTGTCTATACGCCCAGTGCATGACATTTTGAAAGGTTGCTGGCGAGTGAGGTCATTGCGCTGCAAGGAGTTTGAAGTAATGATCGCAGGAGGATGTTCAAAGCGAATATGGACTAGACTGTCAGACGTTTCCCCTTACAGGTTGCTGGTGAGTCTATGCAAGGCTTATTTTAACATGAAAGGCCACTGCTTGGGGAGAAGCATGTCCAGTGCCGGCCAGTTCGATGGAATTAAGCAAGAGGGGGCATCGTGTTGCAGTGTCTGCTGAATTATAACCCTCCTTTGTATGAAGGTCTGTTGAACTGTGGCTGATGCTCTTTTGGACTATCACCGGACTGCGAGTTCTCAACTTGGGGCTTTGGAGTCTGGATGATGCAGGTGTTTAACCTCTTCAAGTGGTATTTCCGGCAGGCAAAGCTGACCAGAAGCTGAAGTGATACGGATGCCTGGGGGGTAACATTTGCAGTTGGGACATCACAATGAGGAGCCAGATATCATTGTTGGAATCTAATACTATTAAGCCAGTACATTGAGCTGAGTTGACTTTGGTATAAATGCTGCTTGTTTCCTTAACCATTGTAATAAGGGCGTTGTTGTTTTAGCCATTGTTCATAATGACGTAAGTAATGATTCTCCGCTCAAGTGTTAATTTCTGATGACTGCTAGTGAGTGCATTATTTTTGATATCAGAGGTTGAGTACTACAGTCAATTATTTGAAGTAGGGGTTCCTTTCATAGCCAGTTCAGGACGAATAATCTGAGGCAGGAATAGTCTGATATAGCGATTCATATACGGATTCAGAATTCTAAAGATAGTACCTGCGGTGCTTAACCCTTTCTATACATTTAAACTGATTTGAGAAGACATCCTTCTAACTGCTCATTTTAATAATGGCTGAAAAAGAATCCAGAATGCAATTTAAAGAAAACAAAGGGGATCCCTTACCATCGGACTCTCCTATAAAAGCAAAAGCAGATGTAGGCAGTACTATGGAAATGATTCTTAAAAAACTTGCGGAGGTACATGACCTTGCCAAGTCCACTAAACAAAATACAGATACTATGCAGTTAGAACTTACAGTGATTAGGGTGGACATGAGTGCAATTAACACTAAAGTGGCAGCTGCAGAGCAGAGAATCAGTGACGTTGAAGATATGTCCATTAAAACCAATAAAGAGATGAAGTCTCTCATCACTAGCACAGCCAACCTTATGAAACAGACAGCTGAGTTGGAAGACAGAAATAGAAGAGGTAACATAAGGATTTTGGGGATTCCGGAGGGGTCTGAAGATGCCGCTGAGTCCTGCAGAGCGTTCCTTTAGGAATGGATTCCTCAGTTTACTGGTATAAAATTTACGAGCCCTTTTGAGTTAGATCGCGCCCATAGGATACCTATCTTTAACTCGTCATCACAACAGATAATCCGTCCTATCATTTGCAAACCTCTGAGATTTCAACACACTGAGGCTATTCTCAGTTATTACCTGCAAAAGCCGACAATTGATCTGGAAAGATCAAAAAATAATCTTTACGCAGGACTTTTCAAAGCCTACAGTTGATACCAGGAAGGGGTTTCTCAACATGAGGGATAAGCTTAGAGCTAATAACATTCAGTTCTCCTTTGTAGGTCCAAGTAAATTTAGAATTATAGTCCATGACCGCCGACACTACTTCACTGATCCGAAAGAGCTATGGAACTTTCTGGAGGGGTCTCCTTCTCAAGACATGGACTTTTCCCAGACTACATCCAACAAAAGGAAATCTTGATGTGTATAGGTCTGTTGTATCAGGATAACAGATAATACTGGATAACTTTGTAGACAGAGCTTAGTAGGATATTTATTGTGGTTATGGGTCACTTACTTGTTCAATTTGTATGTTGGTTATAACTTTGCATTGATTAAGCTTGGAAGTGCACATTCTCAAGTGAGAAAATGTCTTATAGCCTCAGGAATCTAAGGAAATGGTAACTGATGCAGGTACACGTGCGAGGGAAATGTTGTTTATGATAATTGATAGTTAGAAGATATGTTTAAACTAAATGTAAAGACATGGGGAAAGTACAATATTGTTCAGCTATGCCATTACCGCCTGGTGGGAAGACGCTCCTGCCGTCGCACCTCCCACATTCGAGGTTTGAGGGGTTGGAGGGGGGGAAGAGGGTGGAGGGTTGTGTGGAGTGTTGGGGTTTTTGGGGCTCTTAATCTTACTTATTATTATTTCTTTGCTGTCATTTTGTTTTCTCTTTACTACACTTAAGGCGCACTCTTGGCCCTATCAGACAGGAGGTCCTGGAAAGGGTGTTGCAGCTAAACGTATATTATTGGTATATGAAGTTTGATACAGGGTTAGGCAGTACTATATCGTGGGACAATGCCATGACCCTGATGCTGATGTGGGGTGGAAATTGCTTATTATTTTCAGGGACATGTGATTATATGATCCTTTTCAAGTATATAGATGACAAGTCAACTTAAGGCAAGCAGGATTGTTGAAGATCTTAAAGTAGTATCTCTAAACGTTAAAGGTCTTAATCATCCAATCAAACGTAGGAAAATATTCGATTATTTGGCTAAAACCAAGGGAGACATAATATTATTACAAGAAACAAAACTGTCTAGAGAAGATGCCTCTTCTATTAAGCATAACTGGATCTCACAAATTGCCTGTTCGCCGGCAGATCATAAGAGGAAAGGTGTTATTACATTGATAGCCAAGAAAGCAAATGTCTCGTTGGAATCTCAATCTCACGATAGCGATGGTAGACTCGTGGTTACACATTTGAAGAAAGGAGAACAATCTATACATGTTGTAAATATATATGGTCCTAACATAGATGATTCGGAGTTTTGGGAAGGTATATCGAGAACTATTGGGGACCTCCCACAGGAGGATCTAATTATAGTGGGTGGAGACTTTAATATGCCATTGGATCCTATAATTGATAGACAATCCAGTTGTAGATACCAACCTACAAAATCTCACGCTATAGTCCATACTATTTGCTCTAAGTTTAATCTGAAGGATGCATGGAGACTTCAACATCCAGATTCTAGAGATTATACTTTCTATTCAAACCCGCATAATTCTTATTCTAGAATTGATTATATCCTTATCTCAGGTTCGTTCACACAGCTAATTGAGCATTCAGATATATCCCCTAGGTTAGTGTCAGACCACTCGTGCATTAGTCTTAAAATAAAAGGTAGTTGTAATGATCCGTCTCCAAAAAGATGGCGTTTTAACGATGTCTTGACAGATCCTGAGGATAAAAAGAAAATCGAAGAAGCGATATTGGACTATCTCGCTCATAATGATAATGCTGATATTAATCTGAACACGCTATGGGATGCATTGAAAGCCACAATTAGAGGTATAATTATTGAAATTAAATCAAAGATAAATAAGCGCACTAATGCGGAAATACTTGGTTTAGAGTTAGATATCAAATCCTTGGAGTCAATGCATGCTAACTCGCTAAATGATAAATCGCTCCTTGCTACTATTACACAGAAAAAATATGCATATAACAAAATTTTCAGTGAGCGAGCCGGGGTATGGATTAATAAATTTAAAGCTCTTAATCTTTGTGAGGCTAATAAGGCTGGTAAACTACTTGCCTCATATTTCAAACATAAGCAAAATCAAAATGTTATTTCTGCCATCAAAGATACCAATGATAAGGTCCACACTAAACGGGAGAACATATTAAATACATTTAAATCTTTTTACGAAGATTTATACAAAAAGGGTCAGGTTCTTAATGTAGAGAATTGCAACCTATACCTGGATAGAATTAATCTGCCCCAACTGACTGAACAGGATAAACTAACTTTAGGTAAATCGTTCAATTCGGAGGAGATTATACAAGCGATTAAAACCCTGAAGGATAATAAAGCCACTAACTTTAGGTAAATCGTTCAATTCGGAGGAGATTATACAAGCGATTAAAACCCTGAAGGATAATAAAGCCCCAGGTCCAGACGGTTTTACAGTTGGGTTCTATAAAACGTTTTTGAACCAATTGCAACCCACTATGTTGAGAGTTTTTAACCATATAGCTAGTGAAGGACGCACCACTGAATCCATGACTGAAGCGAATATTGTGGTTATACCTAAAGAGGGTAAGGATCCATTACTCACAAAGAACTATAGACCAATTTCTCTCATTAATGTCGATTGTAAAATTTACTCGAAAATATTAGCCATAAGACTCAACAGGGTTTTACCAGGTTTAATAAGTAACTCTCAAGTAGGGTTCCTTAAAAGTCGTATGTCCAATGACAACACCCGTTTGTTGTGTCATGTGCTTGAGAATGCTGCCTTTAACCCAGCCCCTGCCATCGCTATCGCACTGGATGCTGAAAAAGCTTTTGATAGAGTTTCTTGGGAGTTCTTAAAGCAATGCATGCAGTCATTTAATCTGGGAGATGCATATATAAAAATGGTAATGTCTCTCTATCGTACCCCTTCGGCTCGGATTGCGATTAATGGGTCCCTTTCGGAGTCCTTCCCTCTTCACCAAGGCACTAGACAAAGTTGGCCCTTGTCTCCATCGTGGTTTTTGCTAGCCTTAGAGCCATTAATACAGGACATTAAATTGAACCCGGATATAAAGGGTGTAGATTTTGGTGATATTCAGGTCAAATTGGCAGCGTACGCAGATGATATATTAATCATGACTGAAAACCCGGGCTCCTCAATAACGGCGTTGATGGCAACTATTGCGGAATATTCTACTCATTCGGGCTATAAGCTTAATAGAGACAAATCAGAGTTGAAGCCCTTGAATGTTCATTGTACAAAGGAGATTTTAGGCAATTCAGGTTTGGCGTGGCAACCAGGATATATTAAATATTTAGGCATAGAATTTGGAGGGAATATTATTGATGCTCTACATCACAACAAGAAACTAACTTTGGAAAAAATTACGAAACTTCTAGATTCTTGGTCCCCTAAGTTTATTACTTGGTGGGGAAGAATAGAAACCATTAAAATGATGATCACACCCTTGGTTAATTACCTCATAAATATGCTTCCTCTCTTACTGACGGAGGATTTTCATCATAAATTAGATACTCTTCTTACTAAGTTTTTATGGCAGGGAAAAAAAGCTTGTATCGCCATTAAGAAATTGAGGCTTGGAAAATCCTTGGGGGGAGTTAATTTGGCGGATTTTAGATTGTATCAAACAGCATTTCTTGCAAAAAAGGGTACTTATTGGATTTCACCGCCGGCTTTTTATAACCCGGTATGGTTGGAGGTTGAAAAATCTATCCTAAGCAACCTTAACCCTCTTGTTTTACTCACTTCCAACCAGCTTTACCCAAATAGATCTAAATCTATTTTTAAATACACAAAATTGTCTCTACTACGAATAGATAAGAACTTGGAGATAGGTATCAGGGGTTCCAAATTGGAATCCTTATGGCTTAATCGGAAGCTATCCATACAAAGGTAAACCACTAATGCTTGAGAACTGGATTAATAGAGGGATCTTCTTTCCACACCAACTGGAACGTTCTTCATACCCACTGCCTTTTGCAGAACTTCAAACCAGCTATAACTTAAATAACTAAGAATTTTATAATTTTCTAAAATTAAGAGCGGCAATTACTAGAGCCAACTTACATAATCGAACTCCCTCTTTACCACTTTTTGTCTCAAACATCAATAAATTAGGACACCAAGTTGCTCATATATATAAATTGCTTAGACCGAAATCTACTAAACTTAATGATTAACTGGTAGAATTTTGGGAATCCCAATCTACTGACCCTATAGCGGAACCTGCATGGCCACTGATATGGAACTCGATAACAGGGCAACAAAATCTCCCCAATATTATCCCAAACCAAATATTGGCTGTTAAATAAAACATTTTGGACTCCGGCTCGTCTCCATACTCTGGGCATTCGGGAAGATCCACTGTGCTGGAACTGTAAGGAGGAAACCAGCGATCTAGCTCATCTTATTTTACATTGCAAAGTTGTTTCGACCTTTTGGGACCAGGTGTTCGCTTTTGTATCTAAACTTTTTCATTGTGATTTACAAAGAGTTCTCTGTACTAATTGTGGGTTTTTTAAACAATACTTTAGGTAATGATGCAGATAGAGATTTATTAGATCTGTTGTTATCAGCAGCAGTTAAGATGGTTCTCAATAATTAAAAGGACACACGCAAGACCTCATATAAAGGATGGATAAATTGGTTACTTATCTTAGGGGGGCAGACAATATTGCATTACAAAACTCTCCCTGGAAGCCATCTTCTAGATCAGTGTGGAGCTCTCTGGACATCTATTTCAATTCACATAAACCGCCATGAATGATCTCTGACCGATTATATTCTGTAATTCATGCATGGATATGACATAGATAGAACCTAGTAGGACTCTCCTGAGGTTTATCATGTCTTTCTTTCTCTTTTCCCCTCTTTCTTTTTCTCTTTTTTCTTTTGTTTCCTTTGTTTCTTCTTCACCGTCATTTATTTGATTACTTATGGATCTATCAGGGCATGCTAATTCATGACGCTATTATGGCTTTTGTATCCTTGTATTAGTATTGACGGTATGTTATTTTATTCTGTAATGTTTTATTGTTATTTGTTGTTTTTCACTGAAAACTAATAAAAATATTTGAAATAAAAAAAGATGCTCTGAAGCCATCTTGGAATTACAAGATATGCGGCATGAGACTGGTGTGAAGGAATCACCTCCGAGTTTCCCAAACCTATTCTACTGTAAAAGGTGAGATAGTGCCAGAGACTGGCAAATCAGCCATTGGTAATCAAGGGCCTTGACATTCCCATCAAACCAGATTTAGGTTACACTCTATAATGCAATATCTTCGACAAAGACGTGATAGCTTAATGCCCAAAAACCTCACTGCAACAAGAGCTTGGCAAGCGTCTTGCTAATGGCGGAGAGAATCTGGGAAAGAGCAGGTCGACGTTCAGAAGTGGGGGTACAGATAAACATCCACTATAAAGAATGCTGAAAGACTATGTATTTCAGCTAAAATGTTCTCCCACCAACAGAGCAGGGGGGGCCCGCCTGCCGATCACATCATAGATGTGAATCTATAGGCTTGTGAAGCCTGCAAAAACATTTGTACACAATTACAAATCTTGATTAAAAAGCCATTTTAATGTGCTGTACAATCAATGCTCTTGCTTCCATTCATCACAGTTCATTTAACTACCTCTCAATGCTACCACATCACCAACTATGTCCTTGTGTACATTTGTTTCAAATGCTTCATCTCAAATACAATGAAAGCCCATATTTGTCCAGGACCTTCTCTCTTGGAAAGCGAGCATACCAACCTAAGTTTCAGCCTTACCCAATCCAAGAGAATGAGAAGCCATGCAACCTAGTGCTAGCTATCCTGCCAACAGACTCCCCCTAAAGTTCCTAAAGGTTTGCAGTCCAAAAGGAGCACTGCAAGGTGTGCCTAAGAGATACTTGTGTCCAGCCACTGATCATACAGGTCAACTCTGGCTAAAAGTCTGGCTGCCCTACACTGGAACAAGGAAAGTCGAATGCCAGGGAAAATAATCTCACGAATGTTTCTCAGCACTGTAGAACTGGACTTGTCTTTCATTATCCTTTAAGTGTACTACTGGCTGATGTCGAGTCCGCATTACAGTTTGTCTAAGAACTTTGACTTGTACATTGAAACAGAGAGAACACAATAGCAGATATCGGAAGTACACCTCCAGGTAATTTTCATTTCCAGTTCAGGCACCACTGCTGGCTGACCTCTTGAGTCCAGTCATCAAGCTTGAATTCAGAACCCAATTAAGGCCCTCTAATGGACAGCCGTTTTAAGATTCTCTCTTTTTTTTAAATTAAATAAACGTTTCTCGTAACGGTTTAATAAAACGTGATCCGATCTTTATACTAAGAGAGCTGTTTTTGGTGCTTTACCTTTTTATCTTTTTTTGATACAGCAATAGCTACTTTTATACTGGTTTTTATTCTCACCATTGAATCTCAGTCTTGACAAATATATAGATTGTCTACCTTTAAATCTGATATTATGAAGACCACGCGCCCTTTACCCTAAATCTTTCCAGCACTGGTAGATGCATCCCCAGTAGTGTTGCAGTCTTATGCTTTGAACTAGAGACCAAGCTGCCTCAAGGATCAGCCAGTGGGAATTTGGAGCTGCAACTCTCTTGCACCTCCATTCTGTCAGTGAATTTCTCACCCAATCCACCTTCATTGCATTTCATGTGTTTCCATGGTTTGTCAGTGCTTGGTTGGGTCAGTTCATCAAGGCAATGGAATTACGTGGATTGCTAGATTATCCCTTTTGTAGTGCCATTAAGTTTTGACAGTGTGGAAACAAGTAGTTCTTTAGTTAGACTATAAACCAGTGTGTGCTCTCACTGATGTATTTACGTTACTGACACAGCAATACTTTAATAGTTATTTAATGGTTTTTACCCAGGAAATGTATGTTGTCTGGATAACTTACCCTGTCATAATGATAGTGATATTCAGTGATCTCTCCTGTGCGTTAATTTAATTTGCTTTGCAGTCATAAGCTATTTCGTTCACAAAGGTGTGCACACAATGGCTTTCTTAAAGATGGAACACAAAATACTGGCTCAATATCAAAAGTATCTACTATACAATAGTTTGCCATGCCTGCCTTTAATGTTCACCGCATGTAGCCCAGGATGCTAGTTCATTATAGGATTTTGTTTCTAGGACAGCTGGTTGTAACTCTAAACAGTCATCCAACTATTACCAAATAGTTCCACTAAAAAAGTCATACCTATTGGCTTTGCCAATACTCCGTTTTAGTGTAACTGCAACAAATGATGGGCGGAATGCTGAATGATTCAAACATTCTACCCCAGTCAAGAGATCTGGGTTAAATCCATTGTTCTTTTGCCCACTACGCCACCTCAGTTTGGCCCCAGCCATATGCAAATCAGTCTTGACCCTGTGCCTCATGGGAACAGTCCAGACCGAACTGCCAAGCCAGGTCCTCCCTGGACTGGAAACAAGCATCCTGGGACTGGTTTCTGTGTATGTCACCCTTCATCAGCCAGGCTAGCTTGAATCCAGTGCACAGCGAGCAAGGGACCCACGACTGGGCATACTCGTCCCACTCAGGGCGAAAGGTGTAACTGCAACAAATGGACGGAATGCTAAATGAGTCAAACATTCTCCCCAAGTCAAGAGAACTGGGTTAAATCCATCGTTCTTTTGCCCACTACGCCACGCCAGTTTGGCCCCAGCCATATGCAAATCAGTCTTGACCCTGTGCCTCATGGGAACAGTTCAGACCGAACTGCCAAGCCAGGTCCTCACTGGACCGGAAACAAGCATCTGAAGGGTGTTACCCCGAAACCGGATCCAGGATGTTCGTTTCCAGTCCAGGGAAGACATGGCTTGGCAGTTCAGTTCAGGCTGGGCTGTTCCCATGAGGCACAGGGTCAAGACTGATTTGCATATGGCTGGGTCTGAACTGAGGTGGCAAAGTGAGCTAAAGAACGATGATGGATTCAACCCAGATCTGTGACTGGGTGAGTGTCTGAAAATTTTCAGCGCTCCGTTCATCATCTCCTTGTGTTTGCTTTGTTCGCCCTAAGTTGGCAGGGTATGCCCAGACGTGGGTCCCTTGCTCACTTTGCTTCTGGATTCAAGCTAGCCTGGCTGATGAAGGGTGGTACCCCGAAACCGGTCCCAGGATGCTTGTTTCCAGTCCAGGGAAGACATGGCTTGGCAGTTCGGGCTTGACTGTTCCCATGAGGCACAGGGTCAAGACTAATTTGCATATAGCTGTGTCTGAACTGGGGTGGTGAAGTGAGCTAAAGAACTATGATGGATTCAACCCACATCTGTGACTGGGGGTGAGTGTCTGAAAAGTTTCAGCGCTCCGTCCATCATCTCCTTGTGTTTGCTTTGACGGAAATTAGGGCACTGTATTTCATTAGTACAACACCAGTGGTCAAGTGTCGAACATGCACAGTTTGCCCAAATTTGCCCACTAAATTTTTAGGATGGTTTAAGCTACAATGCATATTGGTACAATCGAGGCACACTGATCCCTTTACACAATGGATGTTGACACCTTGTGGCTAGACGAGTTCCCAGGCTTGTGTAAGGAAAGGATCGCTGAGCTCACAGAGCCCAAGCAGAGACTTTCTATCATGGACTGCAAAATGTAAAATGATAGACAGGCAAACTACAGTTACCAGAAACAGTGTGTCCCTCCAACATCTTCCCACTCACGGAGAAAAGTATAAGATGTCCTCAGCACCTAAGATTCTGTTCAGTTGCCTTCAGGCACTCTAGCCACCAACTGCAGCACCATTCAGCCAGCCGCACTTGCATTACTAGTAGCTTCAGCCAAGAAATGGTGGTATGCTGGTATTTTCCAAGTCCCAAGACTAGAGTCACAAACTGCTAAGTTTCAGATAGAACAGCATGCTCACAACAGCTGCAAAATCACCCTTAAGATATTTTTTTTCTCCTGCCATTAAAGTGTTACAGATTCTGCCTTTTATTTATTAAAGAAATCAATAAGCTATTCTAAAAAACAAATATATAAATATTTTTTTTTTTCAAGGAAAAAACAAAGGTTAAAGCTTAGTTAGGAAAACTTTTTCTCACTATACAAACCAAGCTTCTTAAAACTTCAAAAATGTAACAAATTCTACAGTTATAACTTATATTTACAATTTATCCACCACCTTCACATTATTATAAGTAGCACACCTTGTTACACACTCTTTTCAGCTCACTCACCAGACAACACTAACAATAACTGAATAGTGGAATAGAGTGTTGTACAATGGAGTGTATGGGCATAGAGTGGAGTATAAAATAGGACAATGGAGTGTACAGGGTTAGAGTGGAGTTGAATGTTGTAGAGTTCCATAAAGTGTGGTAGACTACCTGCCTTATCTGGGGGTCCGGGTCTATCACGCGGCTGCCGATCTACTAGAAGGCAATGTTGCACGGGCAATACGATCCACCAAGAGTAACTTCGAGTTTTGGGGATCTCTGCCGCTTTCGGTGGCAGGGCGGGTGGCGCTTCTAAAGATGGTCACACTGCCGTGCTTGCTCTATTATTTTGGCTCCTTACCGCTCTGGATTCCGCGGAAATTTTTTACCCAACTTAATACCATGATTACGGGGTTTTTATGGGGCTCTGGAAGACGCAGGGTGGCGCTTGCCACCATGATGCGACCCAGGCGAGAGGGGGGCTTTGCAGTGCCTGATTTTGAGGCCTACTACCATGCAGCGCAACTGCAATGGTTCACGAAATGGATGGCTGGGAGGCTTCGCGCTGAGGAGGTCCGGGAGTGCACGGATCCAGATCCGCGGCAGCTTTCTCGGGTGTTATTGCGGCTCCCTTTGAGTGAAAGAGAGAGACTCCGGGGGACTTATGGGAGATGCGTCAGTGTTGGAGCCGGGTTGGCAGGAGAGCCCAGCGGTGTACCCCTTATGCACCTGAGATTCCACTGTTGGTTTGCGAGGCCCTACCTCATGGGGGAGACTGGCAGGGACTGCGGGCCTGGGTAGAAGCGGGGATCTCCACGATTGGGGACCTATACGAGGCTGACACCCTGCTACCTTTTAATGACTTGACCGAGCGTTATGACCTGCCTAGAGGAGACTTCCTTTTACACGCGGCTCTGACGGCAGCTATCCGCAAGCACTGGCGGACAGGGATGGTAGAACCACCGGTTTCCCTGCCGTGCCAGTATGTGGTGTCAGCGGCTGGGACGTTTAAGGCGGTCACCTGCCTCTATAGGCGCCTTACCCAGGAGACGAGATGCCCCTTGGAGAGCTTGCGGCTTAAGTGGGAGACAGACCTTGGGTTGCCCATTGAGGAGAAACCATGGGAGGCAATAGTGGAGAGGGCATGGAAAAGCTCCAGAAATGCGCGCTTCCAACTTATTCACTTTTTTGTTCTCCATAGGGCCTACCTCACGCCACACAAGATACATGAGTATTTTGGAGCGCAGTCAACCTGTCCGCGATGTACACTTGACAACGCCGACTTTTTGCATATGTTCTGGGATTGCCCACGGCTAGACGGGTTCTGGAAGGAGGTATCGCATACCCTGAAAGCCGTAACAGACAGACGTTCAGCAGATGCCGGGTTATTGCTTGTTACATTGGTTCCCCCACACTGCCCGAAATAAAGTCACTAGTAAATTCATTGACTTGGGTTTAATATTGGCAAAGCGGGAGATTACCAGTCATTGGAAGGCAATGTGTGCCCCTAGTGCTCCACGATGGCTGAGGGAATTTATCAAGTGGGCAGACTATGACGGGATCCTTAGGTTACAATTGGCCCAGAGACAGGACAATGACAAGATGTTGGAAGAGGCGAGAGCATGGGTGGCACTGGTAGAGTTGCTTAAGAGCCCGCCTGACGATGATGCGCCCCCCCCCCCCCGAGTGAGTGAAGCAGCCCGTGCAAGTAGAACTGGTGTCCTGCCCTGACGCACAGACTGGGAGACTGGAGGCGCTTAGGGCGTGGTGGCTCCCCCTCATTGGACCTCTGCTTATCGGACTCATAGTACTTGATGCCTTCCGTGCTTGGTTATACTTTCTGCAGCGATGGGGAGGGCAGAGCGACATGCCTGAGAGGGTGGGGGAGGGGGGAGTTCTGGCAGGGGGGAGGGGGGTAGTTCCTTGATCTTTCATTGCTTACTGTGGTATTTGTGATGCAGTACTGGGATGGGTTGTGGAGATGGAGTACCCCTACTAGAGGGGCGTAGCCAAAGCCCGCTGGGGCACTGCTCCATTGTGTGGGGTATGTTGGGGACAGTTGGTACGTGGACCACGACCGCTGATAAACTGCAACTAATGCTGGACATTTATCAACCACAGGTCTCTGCGCTCAATGTCAGCTGTATGATGTGAATGCCCAATTATCAAAGCACTGTTCTTATGTACCTGCAGATACTCGAATAAAATCTGTTTTCAAAAAATAAAGTGTGGTAGACTTTGATAGTGTGGAGAAGTGTCATACAGTGGAGCGGTGTGGAGTGGAGTAGAGAGGATTACCGTACAGTGTAGTAGCATACAGTGGAATACTGTACAGGGGAGTGTAGAAGAGTGGAGTGGCAGAGTAGAGTGGCATAGAATGGAGTGGAGTGGCGCAGAGTGAAGTAGGATACAGTGGATTAGCGTACAGAGGGATGGAGTATGTTGAAGTAGTGTAGAGTTGTGCAAACTGTTATAAATTGGAGTTGTATCTTATACAGTAGAGTGGAGTGTAGTGGAGTGCTGTATTGTACATTGTTGGAAACGGTTGTTGAGTGTTCTACAATAGAGTCTAAGGGCATAGACTAGAGTACAAATTTGGACAGTGGAATGGACGGGGATAGCGTAGAGTAGAGTCTAAGAGGGGCACAAAGTGTAGTAGAGTTTTGTAGAGTGGAGAAGAGTAGACTGGAGTGGCATAAAGTGGAATAGAGTGGAGTGGCATAAAGTGGAATAGAGTGGAGTGGCATAAAGTGGAACAGCGTAGAGTGGAGTAGCATACAGTGGAGTGGCGTAAAGTGTAACAGCGTATAGTGTGTTATGTTCCATATAGGTACCCTAATATAGGCTCAGGTAGTTACCTAACCTCTCACCTATATTCTCCCTACCATTACACTGCATAACGGCTCTTAGTACTGACCTTTTACCTAGTTACGGTAATGTCCAGAGATGACATGGGGTTTTCTCCGAAAAGCTTAAGCCTCATTCATTATGCATGAGGATTCTTGGAATCGCAGCAGGCCTACCATCTCCTGCATAATAACTATGTATACGGTTCATTCCTTCAGTCAACCCAGTCCGACATGACAGCGAGGTATATCCCCAGGGAGTCTAACTTTGGGTATATATACACCATCTCTTGCTGAGGTAGTCAGAGGAGAAAAGGACTTCCATGCAGACACACTGACACGAGACGCTGAGGCTCCTGCATGCAGACACTCCAGCTCGCAGTGGTCTAACATCCCTTGCGGGGTGTTCATCTCGAGACCAAGACGGGGTCCCACAGTCTCTCACTTCAGGTAATGGGGTCGACTTTATCCTAGAGGGATTCTTGGCTTTACACCCACATATATGCTAGGTACACTTAGGTACATCTAGTTAGGGATGCATCGTAGGAGTACGCATTTTACTGTCATGTATTTTATATACTTGCCTGTATTCATTGTTTTAGCACGATGGTAGAAATCTACCATCCTTTTACTCTGTTAGTGCTTATAATCATTTATATCTGTTACTGTCTAATGGTTGTTTCAGCACACCTACTACACTAGAATGACGCTGGTTCAATAAATACTTATTGAGAAACGTCCCCACCGTTTATTCTGTGCATCTCTCTGAGACAAAGTGAGCACGCGTGACTGAGTCAAAAGTACACTGTTTCCACGATCCCGGAGGGATCAGCGCTGTCATGTTCGATAGTTGCCAAGAACTATTCTCTCCTTGGTAAGAGGGGTTTCTAGTAGCACTGTGAGCTAGCTGGTATACAGGCCAACATACCTGGTAGGGGTGTCTAGAATCAGTCTGACACGATCCTATAGTGTATGTTGTCTAAATGCGCAGATCCTGTATAGGTTTATAGGAACTACACGACATGTCGCCGTCAACGTTGGTTGGGTACTTATTTAGCAGTAAAATCTGAGTAGTTCAGTCGTGCTTTTCTCAGAGACCCCTACTCACATTTCCCCAGAGACGGATGGGGTGGGAAGGGAACTATCCGCCACAGCTGAGTTATCTAAATTCCTATTTATTGGCTGTAGGTTTATCAAGCTTGAAGGACAAACGGTTCCTACTGTGCATAAAACCTTCTCAGTTTCCTTGAAATTCTTCCTTGAAAATATTTTTCAACAATGACAGAAGACGACGCTGTGCCAGCACAGCGCGTTTTAGTACAGGAAGAAGAAGGGGAAATTAACATTTCAGAAAATGTCGGAAATGCCCTTACTCAAAAGTTAACAGACTACGAAGTCACAGCTAGGGGTGGGACAGTAACGTTCGTGATTGAGGCTCACGAATCATATAGAACAGAGATATTCTATTCATGGGTTAAATTCCCACAAGCAGATACATCAAATACATTTCATTCTTACACTGAAGATAAGACACCAGAGGTAGGTGAGCGGACATTGAAATTCCGCTCACCTACCAAGAGCACAAACTGGTTTAAAGGCGCCCTCCCCCATACAAGAAACAAAGTAAGACTAGGTCCGCTCGGAAGAGACGGGGCCACTTGGCATGTCCTTGCGGCTCACACACCGCATCCAGACATTGACACAATGCTAGTAGCAGACTTACGTACACTTCAGAAAGAAATAATAAAACTCTATAGGAACATGACACAGTTCGTGATGAGAACACTCACACTTTAGCCAACAAGAGCTGCACAAACAAATCAAGTTCCGAGTTCAACAACTAAAATTACTCCACAAACGCTATACGCAGTTATGGGTAGAATGCCCACTAAACTTGAGCAAATGCCATTCTGGATAGCTCAAAAAATAGCACAGCTAGAGGCAGTATTTACACACACAAGCCCTCAAGAAAAACACAGAATGCTAACAATCTGCTTGCCAATGGGGATAGCTCCCCAGATAGGGGATTGTACCACTTGGGGTACGGTTTTCGCTGCCATATATACCAGAACTCATGGTATCCCTTCATTAGCAGTAATACCAGACGTATTAAGACAGATACAGACTGAGTATGGAGCAGAACCTGCTCTGAAGATAGGGATGAAATTGTTAGGAAATTTTGCCCTGTTATCAGCTATATTAGCAAATATAAAAGGGGAGGCAGCAGCAGTGGCAATACGCCAACGCCTGAGGGATTTCACTCCTTTACAACAGGAATGTGAATTACCTAAAATTATCACCAACACCTATGCTGAATTAGGCAGAGATAGTTTGGGAGCTAGAGCAACAAAACCACAACTCATGGGTGGTCCTGAAAAGGATAACTCCAAGCAAGCACCAGATTCTTCCAAGAAGAAATGGGATATTAACAATAAAAACAAGAAAATTTGAGAAAGTAGATCTCAATCCAGGAGTGGGTCTCCTCAACAGGAGCCCTCCGAAAGGAAATATAACCTAAGAAATAAGGATAACATTAAAAAACCTGACAGGTATCAGGATACTGATACACGTACCTCTCGTTCCTTTCAGGGTTCACCAAGAATCTCCGAGAGAGAAGGACCATCAGAACACAGACAAGAAGAGCGTACGAACTCCAGAGGCACGCCTTATGCTTCAAGCTACCCTTCTAAAAAAGAAGACAAGCCACAATCTAAACCTCAATTTAAAAAGAAGAAAGTAGCAGGTCTCAAAGTTAGACATGCCCAAAATTCTGAGGACTCAACTTCTGAACGGGAATGGGCTCCGACGATGCTAGACAGCGCAGCAGAAGTAACAATAGATCGCTAGAACCTGATGGAATTTCTGGTGACAGCGGAGTTGAATGAGCACATCACGGTGGAAACGCCCGATACGAGAGTAAGTGTCCCACATAGGTTAAATGAGATAACACTCCAAATGGAGGGGGACAAACCCAGAAAAGTTAAAGGTCCCTTTTGGGAGAACTTGACTTTCGGCTATGACATCCTTTTAGCTGAACAAGTATGGCCGCCTGAAATTGTTATGGATTGCCCACAGGGAGAAACAGTAATTTTACCATAATTTTCTGACCACTTTCCAATTTACTTAAGACACACACGCGCGGGAGTGGGCGGTAGCCCTTGCTCCAGCACTTTATCGCAACCATGTTGGGTGGGATGCTGATTCAACACACCACGTAATCCCAGTAAAAACTAGTCCAACTCCACAGAGACAATACCCAATAAACAAGAAGCGAAAAAACAGGTCAGGGAGATCTTAGATAAACCTGAATACCAGGGTGTAATTGAAACTTGCACCTCTCCAATGAATAATCCTTTGTTTCCCGTAATGAAACACGACAATTCATATCGTCTAGTCTCAGATTACAGACATCTAAACACATGCACAAAGACATTTGCAGTACAGAATGCACATAATGCCGCACTAATGAATAACTGTGTGGAAAAAATACAAAACACCACTAGATATCTCAAATGGATTCTTCTGCCAAAATATAGCGCTTGAAAGCAGGTACTTAACAGCATTCTCAGCGCTAGGTTCCCAGCGTCAATTTTGTCGACTCCCTCAAGGGTATAAGAATAGCCCCGGGTTGTTCAGCGCTAGGGTAACAGAATTGCTTCAGAATTTGGATGAAGAGGCATTGTCCTTTGTAGATGGTATTTATCTGATGGATGATGATTTACAGGATCACTTGACCAGGGTGAGCACCATAATTTTGGGGTTTGCCTCTGAGGGCTACAAGTTTAACTTTAAAAAATCAAAAATAGCCCACCTCAATGTCCTATTTTTAGGATACAAGTTATCAAGTGAAGGAAAAAGCCTGGCAGCTAACTTTAGAAAAGTGTGCGCTGCTCCAACCTCCTAAATCTTTGAAAAACTTACAATCCATATTGGGATTTTTAAACTTTGGCAGAAAATACATTTTGGATTACGCAGAAAGAGTAAAACTTTTCTACGACTTAATAAGACCTGATTTCTCGGTTAGGCATTGGACACAGGAACACACAGATATCCTTCGTTCCCTACAAGCTGGCATTATAGCTTCAAAACACTTGCAGAAACGCGTAAACGTACGCAATCTGGTGATCCGCATTGTAGCGGGTCAATCTGGGTACACTCACCTAACCTTCAATGAAGGCGAAACAGTACCCATAGATTACAAATCACATTTGTACACAAACGCTGAAATGCGCTTTGCTTCTACAGAGAAAATCCTGACAGCAGTTCAGACCGCTGTAGTAAGAGAAAGAGCACTGGCTCAGGGGAAATGAATAATTGTCGTAACTCCAGTACCAGCCTTAGAGGCTGCTACAAAAGCAAGCGTTCCAAAGCCTTACATCCAAGATGGATACAATGGGCTAATTCTCTCACTGTAACGGATGTAGAATACAGATATGACCCAAGGTTGTAAACACAAGCATTCCTGCAATATGAACAAGAATATCCTCTCCCAAATGAAAGAATGTCTCTAGATCAGTATGAATACATTATTTACACTGACGGATCTGCTCAGCCGGCCATAGGGAGTAAACAGCAATACAGCGCCGCTTGTGCGATTGTAAAAGGTCGTATGTGGGATGGCAAGTTCAATCCCAGCGATACGAAGACACAGTCTCTAAGAGACTGCATGGCTGAGCTTTCAGAATTAAAAGCCCTGTTACTGGCACTAATAAATTCCCCACGCTCCTAGTGTGCGATTCATTTTACTGTGTCCAGTCATGCAACGAATATCTTTACTACTGGGGTCAGAACGGGTTTAGAGACTCTAAAGGTTGCACAATTAAGCATAAAATGCTATGGGAACAGGTAGCTGAGTTGACAAACAAACTACCAAGAGCTCACGTGATACACACGCTGAGTCATCAACGTGATGGCATTCACGCTGAAGGGAATTCATTGGCTGGCCGCAAAAGGGGCAGTACGTACTGCTTCCGTAGCTGCAATCACTCGTTCAAAAACAAGAATAGACGGACAGATAATGGTAGCTGTCATTGCTTCACGCAAAAACAGCACAGCCTTAACAAAAGGATTTACACTTAAATACTCGTACAAATTAGATGCAAACAACATTCCGTATGCTCAGATTCCAGGAGAGGGGGATAGAGTAATACCAAACATGGATTGCAGATTGGGTTTAATACTAGCTGCACACGAGGGTCTAGGTTCTGCACACGCAGGGATTACAGCAACAGTTTCATTATTGAAAGAACTCTATTGGTGGCCTGGTTTAATAAAACAGACGAAGAATTGTGTCTTAATATGCAACATCTGTCAGCAGATGAAGGGTTCCACCGTATCGCGTCCAGCGCAGACACCTTTACTAAAATCCGATAGACCACTAGCGTGTATCTATCTGGACCACTGTGTCCCCCTGGATTCGGATGGGGCTTACAAGTATACCTTGGTGGAAGTGGATTCATGCTCAAGATTCCTATGGGTATAGCCTCAGCGCTCGGCTGACGCTCGAACTGTTATAAAAGATTTGCAAGTCTTTATAGGGACATACGTAGTTGCACACTACATTCTGACCATGGCCCCTCGTTTAGCTCTCGGGCTGACAGGGAAGCCATGGAAGGTTTGGGTGTAGCATTGCGGTACTCCTCTCTGTACCATCCCGAGGGAAATTCGGTAGTGGAGAGGAAAAACCGGGACTTAAAGCAGTCTTTAACAGCAAGAGTATTAGGTTCGGTGGTAGTTGGGTCAATCACCTATATGGGGTAAAGTGTTCCCTCAACAATATGCCAAGAAGTTCTCTACGGGGTGTCACTACTTATGAAGTCCTATTTGGGACGAGAATGTGGGTACCTGATCTCGATTGTGAAGGCACAGTGGCGGCTGAAAAACCATTTGACATCAATAAACGTTTGGCTGTTTTACAGGATCTAAATGAATACCGAGCACTACTAAGCAACGTGCAGGTCAAGCGCACCGCCACTGGGGAAGTCAAATCAGTCACGGCAAGACCTGTCTGGATCCCAAAAGTCAGGGATTTGGTCAGAGAAAAGATCGAGGACAAGAAAGAATTTGGGCCATTATACAGAAAGCCTGTTCCTGTCCTGGCTGTCGAAGCAACAAGAACAGTACTTCTTCCGCCTCTTGCCGGCAAAAAAGAAAAAAGATTTGTCTCCATTGATCTGATTAAACCACACTATGTGGCAGATACTGAATAGTAGGCCTCGTGGGCTCCTTGGTAGCAGACGCTCTCCTCTCGCTACCATTATGGAAGTACAGACAGAAAGATTCATAACATTCAAAGAGTAACCAATTTGAAATGATGGAATTTCCAACAATGAAATGGAACTTGTTCCACTGGAAACGGAGCTTCAAGAAACAGATGAAAGACAAATATCAATTCGGCCAAACACCAATGTCTACATCAATATGCCTTGACAAGAGACACCTGCCGGTTCAACACAACCTGCCGAGCTACCAAAGATTGATCGAACTGCATCCGGCTACTTCATCGATTTTGATACCTTCTCTCTTGATCCCAGTGAAGCAGAGACCACGCCAGCTCCAGTTTCCCGTAAGCAACAAATGTGTGAATTTTACACTTTTCTAAAAAAAGACTTACTTGGTATCACCTTGGCTCCAGCTCTGGATAATATCTGCAATATTGTTTTTTCTGTTTTGGATTGGCCTGGTAACTGTTTTTTACTTACTGATAAATGGAAAATATCTCCCAGAACGCTCTGCAGTATCTAATGTGAACTTGGTCCTGAAGCCTCATACATCATCTCATCGTGAACAAAGAGACTTTTTTTCCGTGAACATTACAGCCGTTCCAATTCCTGATGGTATACTTTGGGACAAATCTGATTATGATGTATTTGGCTGCACTGAACTTTTAAAAATAGCACATTTATTTAAAAATTCTCTAAATGATATTACCTCCAGTACATTTTCTAATGATTGGGATTTTGAAACTGTCAATAATATGTTGTCTGATTTAGAAAAATCTGCTGCATTTTCAAACAATGAAATGTTAGAAGACACATCTGGCTTTGATAGTATGTACTGTTACCACCATTATGGTCATCACTTTTTACACAAATCCAGTATCCCACGTAATGTTTTTCCTTACCACCAATGGGAACATTGCCCGACACCACCTAAAGGTAGTTCCAAAACGTTTGCACAGAAATTCTCATATTTTTCAGGATTTAACTCTTCTGACCCGACCTCATATTACAATAAGGTTGCACCTACACCTGCACAGAAAAATATCCTGACTAACACCAAACCGATTTATTCGGCATCCTTTATTGCACAACTGTCTGAACAGGGTTTCGACTCATGGAAGGACACAATAGACACAAAATCAGTCTGGGGTTCTAAGGAATGGCTAGTTCAGGGAACAGAAGCACTATTTAGTGAGTGCCTCATTCCGCAACAAATTATATTTCTGAATGAAACTGTGCAACAAACTTCCTGTCTTGGACTAGCCAAGAACAAGGATTTGAACACACCACCGTTTCCCACACCTTCACACATCAATTTTACATCACGTGGAGGGGCCACAATAGATGACATCATGCAGTACAACACATCAGACCCCAATTGGAAGGGGCGGTTAGTTTGGCCCACAGACACAAACATATGTCAATCAAGATTCAGGGGTACAACCGAAGGGTTTAGTATCAATAGGCCAGACCCACAATATGTACAAAGAGAACATCCGGGGGTAGTGACATCATACAGTGTTGGGAAGTTGTGCCTCGATTGGCTAGAAACCTCAACATTGTCCCAGGTGAAACAGCACTTATCCTTACTCTCAGATGAGGTGGATCTAAGGGATTTTTTACTAGGTCCCCGAAAGCCACGTCAGAAACGTTTCTATTACGCTGTCTATAATGAAATCTGGAAAATCTCTCAACAAGAAGCTGCAGAGAGACTTCGTGAAATAGATAATATTAACCTAGATAAGGCATTAGCAGTAGTTGACAACGGTCTGACTACATTAACATCCAGGATTTATTCACTGGGCAACACTGTATCTTCTGTTATTGATATACTAGAACAGGACTTGTCCATACTACAACACGGACAATCTCAACTACGTTCTATTATGTTATTAAGCTGGGCGCTGCTATCATTGCACACTGGTTATGTGCCTTGGCGATTTATCAATAGTACGTCTCTATTTTCAGCATACAATCTAAATGAAAAACAGATTACAATGGCACAAAGGGGAGCAAAATATACAATGCTGCGTACTGAAAAACTGGACAAGTTACCTTATACTGTGGCAGAGTCACCGTCCACGGAATGGTTAATCCATGGCCATATAACACTACCAGGCAGGCAGATATGAAGCGATGGGTAGGGAATTAATCAGGGAATCTTGGGAGTTGCCGTACAGATTTCGATGTAAGAATGGGGACACTGAAGTGTTTCTTTGCGGTACCAACTGCGAGAATTCCTTAAGTGGATCTCTCATATGCCAGGATATCATGCTTCATGGGGCTTGTAATGGTTCGGTTGCTAACTTATCCTGTCACTTGAAAGGTTCCCCAGCTGCCATGATTAATCCAGTGTTCAGGTTGCTTTCAAATGGGAGTTACTTGATGCTGAATGATCAAGGTTGTTGTGGGATGCTCCCAGGCATCGCATATCTTGTCACTGTAAGCTCCAGGGTTACTTGCTGTATGTTAGTATTGTTTCCACCGACCCACACAATCAGGGAGGCGCCGTTATGGCCTTTGTTTAATGTTTCCTTTATACGGTTTGATACTCAGAGCCGAATGAAAGCCATGCTTTTACAGCAAACTGTGCCCTTAGCCTCCGCCCAAGAAACTGATGATCGCCAGGTTGCAAGGTCCTCGGCTGAGATACAGGCACTGGTACGAACAAACTGCCCTTTCCATTTCACAGAAATGGTACAACGTATCTTTAATATGTCTGATACGACGGGTATTGTCCACCTATTTAAGACCATAGGTTCAGGACTGTTAAGCACCTTTCAGACAATCCTCAGAGTTGCTCCCAACTTTATACACTCTGTATTTGGAAGCATTTTTGGAGGGTTTCCACCGATCCCGTTTCTAATAGCAGGTATCCTGATTGTCCTTTTTCTGCTACGCAATGGACGTCCCCGTCACAAAGGAGATGGAACGCACGCTCTTGGAGCGCCGATACCGTGATCGCATGGTAATCCATCTGGGCACACCGCATCTTCGAGAACTGAGCGAGTCTTGGTTCTTGTCATTTAGACCAGTTTGGATTGACTGTATTCTGCCTGTCCTCTGATGCCTGTTCTGTGGACAAGAATGTGTGTTGGATCTCTGTCTAACACATCCAACAATTGCGCCACCGGACGTTGATGCTTTACTGGACCCGATAACGGCCCATGTTCTGCAGTGTACTCAGCGTATTCTAATGTTGATGTCTGCATTCTTAGAGCCACCACGGGATGCTTCAGCTCCTGTCGGGAAGGATACCGGCTCCACAACAAATATTCATGCCTCGGATGACACTAGTACATCCCCAGCAGCAGCTGTGGTGAATACGGAGGAACATCTGTGCTCGATTAACCTGATCTGCGAGGTGTTGCAGGGACCGTCGTCTGCGATTGCAGGCAACAGCGATGTTGCGTCTCCCAGCTTGGACACAAACATTTGGCTCATCTTGTGCTGGAAAAATTCGGCCTTTTTTCAAAACAACCAAATTTGGAATTTTAAACAATAGACACTAGTTCTAAACCACATGGCTTTCAGTCTCTCATTGTTTGGACTATATATACGAACTTATTTAATACAGACTTCTATCACACATGCACTATTTTTTTTAGCATTTTTTAGAAATTTTACTTTTCAAGTATTATTTTTGATTGACTTATTAATAGTTGCGTACCACGTTATAGCCATACATAGAATTTTTTGTATGCGGTCCAGTCAGATGAGGAGTGGGTGTTCTGTTCAATATAGGTACCCTAATAAAGGCTCAGGTAGCCACCTAACCTCTCACCTATATTCTCCCTACCATTACACTGCATGACGGTTCTTAGTACTGACCTTTTACCTAGTTACAGTAATATCCAGAGATGACATGGGGTTTCCTCCTAAAAGCTTAAGCCTCATTCATTATGCATGAGGATTCTTGTAATCACAGCAGGCCTACCATCTCCTGCATAATAACTATGTATAAGGGTCATTCCTTCCGTCATCCCAGGCCGACATGACACAGCGAGGTCTATCCCTAGGGAGTCTCACTTTGGGTATATATATACACACCATCTCTTGCTAAGGTAGTCGGAGGAGAAAAGGACTTCCATGCCGACACACTGACGCGAGACGCTGAGGCTCCTGCACGCAGACACTCCAGCTCGCAGTGGTCGAACATCCATTGCGGGGTGTTCATCTAGAGTCCCACAGTCTCTCACTTCAGGTAATGGGGTCGACTTTATCCTAGAGGCAGCGGCGGCTCCTCCATTGGGGCGTGGGGGCGTTGCTCCACTGCTTTCTCGCAGTGCGAGATGCACATACATACCATTTTATGTTTCTGCTTCTCACACTGCGAGAAAGCAGAAGTGCCTGGTTGGGGGAGGGCGGGTGACGGTCCTGCTCGAGGGCAGGGGGGGAGTGGCTTGCCCACTGTTGTGGGCCCCGACTCTTTCGTCGGCCCTCTGGGGCTGACCAAACCAGTCATGCGCACTGTCCCTTTTTCTCTATGTAGGCTGCAAGCAGCCTACATAGAGAAAATGGCTTCCCTCCAGGCGCCTGGTTGGGCGCCGTCCGCACCAATCACAAAGCTGCCATTGCAGCGTTGTGATTGGCGATGGCAGAGAGGAAGCCTGCTTCCTGACGCAGGACCCAGCCAGGAGCAGCAGGAACTGAGGCGACGGCACGTGACCCGGGGGAAGATAAGTTTTTATTTTATTTTATTACCGTCCCGGGCCGCGAACCCCCCCTCCAACCCTGCAAACCCGGGTGACCCATCCCACCCACCCCCCGTCAAGCCGGCCGCGACTGCCCTAAGGACTGAAAAGAAGACTGTGCGAAACACTTGTATTATTCATTGTTCAGTTGCCCTCTTCAAAAGCAGACTATTTTGCTGATCTTTACCGGTGCGGGAACACTTTATATTTCGAAGTGCATTATCTTCCCAAATGCTGTATGTGTAATAGAACGTGGCAGAGTGTCAGACCTTTCAACGGATTTAAAGTGCCATGCAGTGTTAAGCTTTCCACTTCCCGCCCTGCGGGTCGAACCTCAGACTGAGGCACATTGCAGTGTGTGTCAGTTCTTTGAAGCAAGGAGTTGTCTGGAGATGTTTAGCGTAGTAGTGTTGCATTTTATTTAGGTTGATGCATTACCTTATGAACCTTTTCTGCAGTGTGCTGCTGCTATTGAAAGCAACACGAACTACACAAAGAGACGTACTACAGCTCAGCACTTGCAGCTTCTAGTGTTATTTTATTTTCGCCTTTAGCGTATGATTCTGTTGGAGGGTTGTAGACAGTGTCGCCCCCCGAAAACCTTACCATACATGTCGGAGGTACTTGGCCAAGTATGTATGTAGCGGTATTTGTATAGCGTGCACATAACAGTGGTGAAAGCTTCCTTGGTTACGTGGACAAGTTAGGTGTTGCTTATGAATCCCCTACCATTGCTTCCGGATTTGGCGCCTATCTGGCACAGTTAAGTACAAAGATCAAATAATATTTGTATTATGACTGGATTTTCGAAGTGTAACAGTAGGATCAGATTCCTGACCTAAGTGCCAGTCATTTAGTGATGAAGTGCGGGCGCTTTGAACATGGTGTCTGCGCATCAGGTCCAGTGCCTTCATTGGAGCCTCTGTGGTGGTAGCTCCGCCTAATCTGGAGCAGAGTTCTAAATATGAAGGACTGTATTCAGCATCCTTCCCTGACACTGGTGGAACAGGGTACACCTTTGTAGGGCTAAACATCTGTGAAAACGTTTTGGCGCTACTTCGCCCTCACACAAATGCATGCCAAAAATAAAAGTAAAGGCTGTTTTTTTATGTGCTGCATTTTTCGGTCGGTTGAACATTACTTTGTGCAACATAAACCGAAGTGCAAGGTGATACAAAGTGTCAGGGTATATTTCCTCTTGGCTTTATCCCCGGCTGGTTGCACAATGTCGCTCGTCTCCTAATATTTATACCACACTGTAATCCACGAGGCACCCCGACTAATCCATTCACTAAAGGAATCGGCGCTCCAGACTGCGAGCATGTTCACTCGCTATTATTGTAATGCAAATAATACGGATTTGTCTGTTACCTATGCACTCCCTATCTATACAGTCTCCTTTTTGGTAATGCAAATCGTCTGTCTGGAGCTAAACAAATGTTCCTTCTAAGTGGCCAACTTCACCACTGAATATTAGCAAGGAAAATCCTCAATACTAGACATTTTATCCATACAAAGGGCTTGGCAAAGGGTTGCAAACCGCATAATGAACCTGCTGGCGGGGGTTAATTGGATACTTTTATTTGCCTTTATTTCACGACTGGAAAGGCCTAAAAATAAAGTTAACAAGCATTGGCATAGCCAATAGGTCTCGCCTTTGGGACCTTATAAGTGTTTAGCCTTGCAACACTTGATGTTGTTGCACCAAGGATATTGTGCTGGATAACTAAACACTTATAAGGTCCCAAAGGCGAGACCTATTGGTTATGCCAATGCTTGTTTTTATCTGGAAAGAGCAGCACAGTATTCCTAATTACAGAAAAAACACCACAGACCTAACTTGCTGCATAAGAACAAAAATGTGTATGTGTCTGTGAAGTAGTGAACCCCCACTTACCCAGCTTAAGTGGCGAGGTCTGGACCTGGGTGCCAGGGGCAGGAAAATTGGGTATCACTAAAACATTAACTAGTTGTTTATGGGCGTCTTCTGTCTGCAGCTCTGCAGACAAAAAGCTCATAAATAACACTGTTAGGAAATACCATGACAGAGGTGTGGAAGGTGGGCTTAAATGTACAGGGAAGGAAACAAAAATTAAAAAAAAATGATGACATGCAGACAACAGGGGAAAATACAGAGGGATGAGCAAATTAAAAAAAAAAAAAAAGTGACAGAAAGATAAGCAAAAAGTAAGGGTAAGGCAAAAGGGTAGGTAAGAGCAAAATTGAAAGAACTGGAGGGTGAAAGGAAGAGTAGAATGATAAAATGAGGAAGAAAAAGTAAACTAGCATAAAAGGGTGAATGGATAGGGTGAAAAGCTGGATAGATGGGTATGCGAATATATATCGATGGGTGGATGCTTGGAAGGATGAATATAGATATTTGAATAGGTGGAATGTTGAATGGGTGGATGGAAAGGTGATGGGCTGGCCAGATGAATGGATGACTAGATGGAAAGGTGAAAGGATGGATAGATAGATGTATTGACACCGTGAAAGGCTGAAGGGAAGTCTCTCAATAAGGGTAGGTTTGCTTGCTTCACGTGCTCAGTGCGCTTAGAGGTATAGCTCAAGTGGGGTGTATTTTAATTTTCTAGCTACTTCCCTTAGTGTGTGCGATGGGATTAACACCAGGATAGCCACTGGTGAACAGCTGAGGGCTTCATGAAAATGCACGGTTCTTTAAGGAGTTTGCAAACACATTTTGGCATATATTGACGACAGCCACCAAATGTTTAAATAAAAAAATTTTAAAACTCAGGCTCATAGAAAGATGGAGCATAAAGCGCTAGTGCTTACAAGGAACATGATTAAAGTCTATACAGGCCAGATTTGTGTGTACTGCTTATGATTAGGCAAATACGTAACAATTTTGAAAAAAACAACGCAGACATTTTATATGAGACATAGTAGCAATGCTTTCATAGTGAGCAAGCAGAAGCCAGATTGTGTGATTCCAGAAAAAGGGTAACATTTCCGGAGCAGGTTGTAAACGTATTACCGCAGCAACCGCTGAATGTGAACAAGCTGTGACATCAGCACACTGCGCAACAACATTGTTGTTAGTCAGCTGCCATGTGCAATGTTCATAAAAATGACAGGCCCTCCTCCTGTAGAATGTGCGCCATGACAGCTTATTCAGAACGTAGTAAAAACTGTACTGCGTGGTTCCCAGACAAGGTGCTGTAATACAATCTGTTCGCCAATTTCAAGCATTCTGTGAAAAATGTTGATAGTAGAACAGTGTGAGACTCCTTCCAGACGGGGTTGGAGTCAATATTTAAAGTGGTTGTCTGCAGTTTCATGAGTCACTGGATGTGCACACCAGGGTCAGTAGTTACACGTTGATGCACAAATTAGCAAATGTGCCCTCCATTACTACTCACACGGATATGTGAATGGGACAACCCCATGCTTTATTAATGCTTTGTGATGTCTGGTAACAACCTTTCATCCACTGCGTATGCCAGATAAAGTCTGCATCGAGTGGTTGAACTGTTACTAGCCCGTGCTATGAAACGGGGAAAAACTGTTTTTTAAAGAGGCGTATTCTGTGCCTTTCGCCCCACTAATTTAGACATCCATTAAGTTAGGCCGATTTTATAATTGTTCTATTAGGTCAGCTTTGGAAAGTGAAAGCACGCATGAATGAACCTCCGCGATTTGTTCAAAGAAAGCCAGATAAATATAAAGCAAGCCCGGGAGTGGTGCGTGCGTGAGCGCGCAGTCTTCACTTTTAAAGCACTGCACTCGTGCTTGTGGCGCGCCCCTGCTCGCTCCCGCAAGGTGGATGCCGCCAAAAGCACGAGTGCAGTGCTTGAAAATGAGCAGAGCGACAGCTAAAGGCCCTCCTATGCGCGCTGCGTAGGCGAGACCTAAAAATCTGTACAGCGATATAGTCAGCGATCCTGGACTTTACTGCTCATGTCACCTGCTTACATGTATTTCACAAAGTGACTTTATTGGCGTGCCTACGGTACTTCTGAAATACTAACACTCGGCACCTCTGCTTGTACTGGGATCTGATGTACAGTCTGGGCTTGATACCGTCATCACGACATAGGAATCTGCAAGGAAGGACCAGTTTGATCATGGCTGTCTCTTTTAATATTCTATGTTGGCCTTTATGCTTTAAGGAGTCCGGGTTTTCCACTAAGCTCCAAGATAGAAAATATACATAATTTTTCTGGGAGTTAACGTGCACCCTTTGAAAAATCCCATCACTTCATGTGACATGTCTAGCCCATTCACGCCTTGTTTCGTTTTTTTCAACACAAAATCGTTGAATTTTCTTAGCGGATAACGAGGCATGCCGTTTTGTAAGCAGTAGTCAGCATTTATAAGGTATAACAATGTATATTAGATATGCTTAAAATCGATTCACATGACGCTGGTGTTCTTGAAAACAGAAAATGAATTTAAGGAAATAGTGTCATCATATTGATGTACAGCACTACACAGTCAATGAATGTATTTATTGTATAGTTAAAACCATTACAAGTTTATCAGTGTGTTCAAAAGTTAATATGGGCAAATGATAACATCAGCATAAAGGAGAGGGAAGGGAGCAAGACCTAGGCAAAAGGAGCCCATAAGGGGGAGGCTCTCCAAGATTGACAGGGGAGACCTGCATGCTATGGATATACATGTTACAGGATCACAATGCAACTCAGAAAGATATATCAGGATAACATAGGGAACAGCAGCGCTGGGGAGGGTGGGGGGGGGTCGTTGGGGAAAGGTTGGAGGAGGGGGGGTTAAAGCAGGTATTGCCACATATGTTCTAGGCTTAATAGTAGCACACTACAGAGTTCATGGACCTACCATGCAATGAATGTCTAACATGAGACGAAGGAATCAATATGGACTATGTAAGAGAACTGTAGATATCGCATGAGCGTTGTTAAATACAAAAAGCAATAAAATATGTTTTAAAAAAAATATCAGCATACGCAAAGATTGTCCTCTATAGCTCCTAAAAATTGGCAATTTCTTAAATGATAAATAATTCAATCGTATTGCTTTATTAACCGTCCTCAAATTTGCTTGAAAATGCACCATTTATCCACTCTTTTTTCAAAATTTTCCTCGGGGGGGGGGGGGGGAGAACCCCCCAGAACCCTCCAGAGGTTGTTCGGGCTCGCTCGCTACACTCGCAGCAGTGCAGTACGGCAATCATTTTACGCCCCACCACTTTCAAATGTCACCAGCTGCCACTGCCTAGAGGGATTCTTGGCTTTACACCCACATATATGCTAGGTACATCTAGTTAGGGACACATCATAGGAGTACGCATTTTACTGTCATGTATTTTATATACTTGCCTGTTTTCATTGTTTTAGCACGATGGTAGAAATCTACCATCCTTTCTCTCGGTTAGTGCTTATAATCATTTATATCTGTTACTGTCTAATGGTTGTTTCAGCACACCTATTTTACACTAGAATGACGCTGGTTCAATAAATACTTATTGAGAAACGTCCTTGTTTATTCTGTGCATTTCTCTGAGACAAAGTGAGCACGAGTGACTGAGGGAAAAGTACACTGTTTCCACGATCCCTGAGGGATCAGGGTTGTCATGTTCGATAGTTGCCAAGAACTATTCTCTCCTTGGTAAGAGGAGTTTCTAGTGGCACTGTGAGCTAGCTGGTATACAGGCTAACATACCCGGTAGGGGTGTCTAGAATCAGTCTGACACCAATCCTATAGTGTTTGTCTAAACGCGCAGATCCTATATAGGTTTATAGGAACTACACGACAAGTGTAGTAGCATACAGTGGAGTGGTGTAGACTGAAGTGGTATATTGTGGGGTAGCGTGCAACAGCACACAGTGGAGTAGTGGTTTATGTGGGGTAGAGTGGAGTACCATACAGTAGAGTGGCAAAGATTGAAGTTGCGTACAGTGTAATAGCGTGGAGTGGCGTACAGTAGAATAGGACCAGGCAGGTTCTTGTCAGCCATCAAAAGTATCTTAAATATAAGCATCCAAACCACCCCAGGTCTTATATTTATGTAGGCAGCCTCTGGATTGATAAACTGATACCTCCAGACCATAACATCGGTCCACACCGCATTTACATTACACCAAAATGGGATGATCACTTTCCTTCAATTTTGCTCAATATCCCTTTTCCCCAGTGTTACCCAAACCTTAGAAGCGTCTTTTCAGAACTCATGAAACTTGCATCTACCAATATGTTTAGGAGTGCTACCTTCTGGCCAAAATCTAGCGGCCTCTGTAACACTAAGCGATAAACTAGAAAAATCCCCTCCAAGAAAGTCTTCAACCCTGGGCCCGTCCAGATTGTATGAATAAAATCCCCACCTCAGCCCCACATCGTAGACATTACGGTCCAGGACCTCCCTGGAAGCACCTCAGACATGTAGGAGTAAATTAGACTCTGAAGATACATAAAATGTATCTAACGTAGCATATTCGGGATTGCTGCTTCCTTTGGAGCCATGAGCACTAACATCCCTCTCTTATCTTCCAAAGGACCTATGGCCATCTCTCATTTTTCCAGTAGTTTATTAAAGGTATCCGGAGAATTAACAATCAAGGTTATATAAAGAGTATACATTTCCCCCGCAAGGGGTAGGGGAGACATAGTTTGGCCTTTAGGGGGCTATGTTTGGCATCTACAAAATGGTCTAATAGTATGTTGCAACTGTAGGCATCTGTAAAATTGTGAGTATAACCCAATCCTCTGATTTCTAAAAAGGTTTTTAATGTCTTACCCATCACCACATTGCTTAATGTGGAGATTGCAAGGGAGTTACAAACTAGGCACTGAGAATGGTGGAGAACCATTACCAGTCCTGGAAGGTGGAGAGGTCCTCCCGAACAAATTCCACAAAAACGTATAGGTATCCCACCTAGTGTCACGACAACGTGGTGTGGGGGTGGAGAGCTCGCCCTAACGACACTAGGCGTGGGAAAGGAAAATATTCCTTTTCTTTAAATAACCCTCACACACTAGTAGTGTCATGCTTCATCATCGGGTTAACCCTGACTCCTAAAGGTCAGGGTGGGCTCAACCGTGTTCTAGGGAACTCTTAAAAGGCATGTACTAGGCGGCCTAACTATAGATTAAAAATCCCTTGCTCGCTCCAAGGTATCCCTTTATTCGCGGGATGGTCGGGATGATAAAACTAGATATTAAGGGTGTTTAGGATACTATGGTCCTAAGACCCTTCATTGTCCAACATGTTTCAGCCCTACTTTCAAAGGCCTCAACAGGTACGGGGCTTTTGTCCGGGTGATACGACTCATCTACCCAGTTTTCCAGCTATTTGCACTGTTCTTATTTAAATAAAGCATGCAAAATAAAAATGCATGTATAGGCAGTAAATATGCCTGCCCCTTTCTTATGATCCGACCCAATATGTATGAGTTTCTTGTTCCTCGAGGGCAGAAGGTAATAGGGTGGCCCTGTAGTCAAACCTTTGTCAAGGGTCCCTCCTCACCTGTGCACCTACTCGGCTCTGCTCTCCCTGGCTTGTGGCTCACACCTCTGCCGCGGTTCCGCAAAGACAAGTGGAAACGGGGGACGTTGGAGGCATCATTACCTCACCTGCTTTAAGGGAAGAAGCAGTTGGTGGAGCCAGATTGTTTTCTACCTTTCACTCTTCTCACGGAGACCACAGATGGGACCATCAACCCCCATTCTACTGCATCAGTTTTATGGAGAAGCAGGCAGGCGGTGCCTTCCTAAGAACCAGCTTCAGAATGAGGTTTATAACTAATATTTTACAGAAGCATACAAACAATACACAATTGATACAAAAGTTCTTCGCTATGAAAAGGTTAAAACTATCACTTTTGTCCATATCTGCATTTTGAATGTTTGATCAATATAAATGCACAGATTCTGAAATTAAAATTGATAAGTGCAGTTTCAATTCTTTTTGCCTCAATTGATTGAAGACTTTGTACAAAGATGAACTTCAATTGACTTTGCCCAAATGATTCTAAGGATCTCAGTAAAGGTCCTGGGCAGGGAAGGATCAAGTGTGGCCACAGGGTGACAGAGAAATAAGGGTGGTCCATTGCTGACAGGGACCAAATCTTTCACAGGAGCAGAGTCAATCAAATTCAGAGTTTTATCTCAGTAGGGAGACAGAATTCTCATTTGCGAAGGCCGAGGAGCGCTCACAAGTAACCGAAAGGGGAATAAAAGCAGTAAAGCCAGCAATGCCCTGCCCCAGCAAACACATTCTTCGATGTTCACGTGTCACTGGATAGAACGTACAGGGAGGACTTTCACAAAGATGACAGCGTCATTCATGTTGGATCCACCTGGACCACAATAATATAGCAACACTTTCAAACGGGTTATGTGCGCCTTAAGACCGAAAAGGGAGTAGCAGATGCATTGAGTTGCCTTATAATACCAGCATGGTTGATTTTAAAATGATAGCATAAGTGTCTGTCTTTGAGATCAGTTAACCAGCGACCAGTGCTAACAATGCCAATGCACTGTTCTTCTGACTGGATAGTCCAGAATCTCAGAAAATCGACGTTGCTACAATGCACACAAATATATGATCTTTCCATCAGGTGGGGGGGCTTCAAGTACAAAATTAAGACTTCTGCATCGCAGTTTTGTGTAGAGGAGAACAAGGGTCCTAGAGGACAGTAAATAAAACTATTCCTGATGCCACTCATGGCAGCAAGAGGCAGAGAGGAAAACGCTAGCCCTTAGCACCGATGCTATGCACCTCCTGACAGAAGAAATCTTTTTCCCCTCACTTGCAAAACTTCCAGAGACATGGAAGAGATAGCAAACAGTTCTCAGACAGCACCATTCTGGTGAACTCGTAGCCACGCTAGGACCAAAAACTTAAGCCGAGAGCCTGGGTCGGCATCAGGATGAATGTAAGTAAAGAAAGTGAGAGCAGGAGGTCGATCGTTCTCATATCTGGCAGCTAAGCACTGGAACGAACTACCTCAAGCACTGCGTCTTACTGTGGACTATCTAACATTTAGGAAAAACCTTAAAACTCAGCTGTTTCCCAAGGATTAAGTACCGACAGTCTATATGCACCCAGTATTACCTCAACCATGCATTTCCTGCAACCCAGCGCCGTGATATCCAATAGGATGAATGTCACGCTCTATCAATAAATAAATAAGTGCACATCATGGCTGCGCCGCCCCCCACTACCCCCCACAGAAAAAAGAAAATGGGTAGGGGAGACAAGGCAGCAGGAAAGCACATTGATACGCCCGATAGAGACAAACCATGCAGTCCACTTGTACCAGCATGAAGGTTCTCGTTGCCTGACCAGGAAGGGGAGGTGAGGCCAGGCACAAAAGCAGATAACAGAGCCCTTCAGCAAAGAGGGGGTGTTTGGGGAAGGTTCGGAGGTGGCTCACAAACCTCACCCCTTCCAGGTCAAAGGACATGGAGGTGGTACACTGAGGCAGTCACCCACCCCCATCCTAATAAAGGAGGCCACATTGATTAGTCTGAAGAGTAATCGCTGCAGTTTATTGGCTGCTTTTGCTTACAAGTGATGCCTTTAAAACTCATGTTGTATTGTATATTAAAGAGAAGGCAGCTTTGTAATTCCTCTCCGTTGGCTGTGCTTCAATGGTCACAATTTTACATACTTTGTTAACTCAAGTCTATCAGTCTTGCCAGTTGGCAGTCCACTTCCAGTAGCCATGCTTCAGACAATCAGACACTCATGGTGGCTTTCCACTTCCAGTGGCCATGCTTCACTCACCTTCACTTTGGACACAGATACCAAATGACCATACTACTCCCTATCCACTCCTGCCCCTACACTGCTGACATTATATCCCTTGCCTTATATTTCTGTTATTCTCTTCTTGACTATGACATTGCGACTCACTGAATGGCCAAGGTTCCTCCCTCACATGCCTGGGCTGGCGGCAGAGCTTGCAGCTACAGTACAGTCTTCTAAGTTGTGTTTAGCAACTGCTATGACCAAAAAATAAATTTAAAAAATAGGTTAATTCCATAAGATCATTGGTATTCTGCACTTTATCCCCTCTTTCCAAGCTTTTATGGCAGGTGAGTGGCATTGTGCCACCTTGCAGGAAACAAAACTGAGTTCTGGAAGGTGAGGGGCTTAAATATCCTCCCCATAAGTCCTGCCAAGGGTGCACGACCAGTCTTTGGAGCAGCTGATTATTATGGGGAGTTGGCACCATTTCTTCCTTAGTTTGCAGCAGTTCTGCCTTCCATACTGGATTCTAGACGGGAGGTGGCTTTCCACAGTGGACCCTACTATTACCCTAACCCTTTAATTATCCCTGCAGGGACAGGCTGGGAGCACAGCAGAGGTGGCAGCCCAAAACCCCACGCATCAAGCACAACAGACTATGCAGGAGGGTCAGCAGGCCTAGTTGATAGAGCAGGGGCAGACTCGTTCTACACCATGGATTTATGGGCCCACCTCATTGGAAATATAGGGAAGGCAGAATGGGAGGGGGGGGGGGCTCAAAAGAGTTCTAATTGCTGCTTTCACACTCAACCGGAGTGTTGTGAGCTTGATAAAGCCAAGACAACTGCACACCACTGGCACGTTTGGGTACAACATCGGTTGGGGATAAATGCCAGGAACACCTTGGTAGGAGGGCAAACTGGTTTCCACACAGTCAACATAGCTGAGGAAGCCAATGAGATACTTGGACGCAAAAGCAGGGCTTCCAAGTTTGAGGTGGAACATTTTCTACAAATGGCAAGAGATGCATCTAGCTAGCATGGAAGAAAATGCAACAAATTCATAAAATATGCAGAACCAGATTATGGATATAACAGGGTTGCTGGAGACCACACTTTCTAGTGCACTGATTAATGTAGCTTACAGCCAGCAGCAAAGCACTGCAAATATGGAAACCCAAAAGTAGCAGTTAGCCAGCCAACATGATACGAGTAATAAACAACAGTAGGCTAGGGGAGCAGGGAAAACCTCTGTGTTAGTTCATGGAGGGGGGTGAAGGGGATGATTCAGCCATGCCATGGTCCATGGCCAACGACTTCTGGGTCCCCAGAGTATGCAGCTGTAAGCCAACCCAGTCAGCAATATGGATCTAACAGTGGCATGGGAAGAGAACGCTACCTTACCCACCCATCACACCGTAAACCTTACAAAACCATCACCAGGTTCCCGCCCATGGTGGTTAAATCCACCAGTCTCCTTTAGTCAAAGAAAGCATCTGGGGGAAAGAGTTCAAGATCTATTTTCACTGCTGGATGTGCATATTGAGGGCTTCATTCTCCTGAGTAACAACAAGAAAGAGGAAGAAAAAAAAGGAGAGGGTGAGGAAGAAGAGGAACATAGATAACTGGGATTGATGCATTCAGGGTCCTTGAATGCATTTGTCTGAAATATTTCCAGACACCACTACTGATCTATTAATTGCTATAAGCGAAAGTCTCATGAAGCATGCAGAATTTACGAGGCTGATGCATGGCTGAACTAAGACCAAGGCTTCAGACTGAAAATGCAAACGTGGCCCGCGATGTGAAGGTTTCATGAGGATCCCGCAGTTCCAAAATGGTGGAAAAAAGGGAGGACATGAGTATGCCCAAGGATTACTTCAGACAATCAACTGCCAAAGGAAACCTAGTGAAGTTCAAGAAATAATACAAAGCTAGGAAGTTCACATGAGCAAAGGGAAACATGAGAAGCAAAGGAAGTAGTGAAACATGCTGGAATTGTGAGAAGGGAGTATTAACATAGGGAGCAGCTTGTAAATCCAGCCACACCTGCAGCAGCTGGGGAGGTTGGCATCCAGCCAGTAAGTATAGCTGAGAAAAGGTTTTTAGTGGTCAAAAAGGCTGGCCTAAGAAGCCATGTTAAGGTGCGTCACCATTCCTTGGCGCCAGTGCCAACAGATAGAACAAAAGTATTTGTTTTAAATAGTACCACAGTGAAGAGGACAGAAGGAAACCAATAGAAATATTCAAAGGTGGCTTCAAATCACCATACAGTGGTCCTCTGGTGGCCTGGTTTAGCAAGAACATTAAGTCAGATGCCCAGCACCCCCATTGGCAGTGAGAAAATAGTTTAACAAAAGAGGCTTGGGAGAATAAAGGCCTCGTTTGAGAGACCTGCAATGAGTAATTTCATAGTAACTGCTTTAGGTGCATTCCCCAAGTAAGAGCCAGGTCAGTTCAGACTAATGCGCCATTTGAATTTCCCGGAGGCAACTGGTGTACTGACCAGGATTGATCAGGGACATTGCTCATAGCGCAGATCTCAATTGAACACACATTGGAAATATGAGAGCAGTCAGTAAGGGTGGATCTTATGGTCAAAGCCAACTTAGAGACAACGTTTAGGTTACTGCCAGTCCATCCAAAAACTTCAATCTCCTAGGCTTTCAGTTTGAGGCAAGTACTACTATGTCCAGGGCCATTTGAATTATATGCCATAATGTAGCATATTTTGTGATTGTATTATTTCATTATTTCGAATTTTTATACCTGGCAATACTGTCTGCTCAATGGTTTCACCTCATTAATAAAGGTTCAACACCCACATGCAGAAATAAGCAACTGAAAGGTGTACATTCAACCTTTGCAAAGGGCACTCCACTGTGCTGCAACGTGTTACTTTTTTTCAGTAACTTTTGATCCATTTGAGCTAGAAACATTTTTATCTTTTATTAAAATCTGTGGATTATGCAGCAGATAATGGATTATATGGCAAATGTGGCAATTGTAAAATGATGCGGAAAATGCTGCCGCAGAATGACCATTCCAGTGGTCTGGACTAATTCCTAACCATGGGTTGCTGTAATTCAGGTTCATATTTTGTGATGTTTAGTACGTTCTTAGACTGGACCTTTCATAAGTAACGATACCAATGGGTAAACTGCTCTATCTGGCTCACTTTTAGTTCATGAGCAAGGCCCAATCGAGCAACGTACCAAACGGCTGCCACATTTATACATTTAGCATACAAACTGGGATTTCTAATGCAGCAGACAAAACAGTGGGTCCTTCCACCATGCTGACTTTCTTGGAAATACAGCTGGACTATAAAGGGAGCACAGAGACTCCTGGAAGACAAACTGGGTCATCCGAGGTAAGCTACTGTGTACAAATTCAGACAACCAGCATCTCATGCTGACTCGCAGGTAACACCTTTTCCAAAGACAGCTGGCAAATATCTAAAATCCGGAAATCTTCATAGAATTCTCAGCAATTCATGAGCTTGGCACTGGTGCCACGCTAGGGCTAGCGGAAGAGATTCATATTTTGGGCATTCAGGGTAAGAAAGAGCAGGCAAGGACACAGGTAACCTCATGGTGGTTGCCCATTTTGAGAATTTAGAGGTGTGAACAGACCCTACAAGGCGTTACCATCTATGTGATGCGATGAAGGTTCAGGGGGGGTTGAGGGCAGGCCAGGCTGCCTATTGATTTCATTTGGTGTACAACCATAATTAAGGCAACAGTTCTATAACGTGCCTCACGTTTTGAGGTGGTTCTTTCAAAGGGGCTTTTGGTCCTGCCTTTTTTGCAGCACTTCGCATTGAGTGTACTGGTCTCACCTTTCAAAACTGTGAAAGGTGATTCCAGTTTAAGGGCAAAAGTCGCAGAATTAGAGGAGAACAGACTATGCCTAAAGTTAGGAAACCAAAGATGGATCAGGAATGTAAAGGGAAGTTGGTCCAGCTGGACTGCATAGATGACCCACAGAACCATCCCATATGCACCCTGACAGCATTTGCAAACATCAGGCTACATGGTAATGGGCTTCTCTTCAAACTGGGATGGCTTACACTCAAATAAGTGCCACTCTGCTGCTCTAATGCGCAAAGCCTTACACACAGCAGAACTACTAGATTCCGAATTTGACACCCACTGGTTCAGTTTCTTGGCAGCCACAACAGCAGCTGTACACAAAGTGTAGAAGGAATGAATAATGTACGTGGGCAGGTGAAAACCAAACACATAAGAGTTATATCAGGCAAAACATGCTGTGACACAGTACTCTTTATCGAGAGGTCAGGTAGACAGACACGAAGATAGTATGGGTCATAAATAGCAAGGGTGCAGCGCTGGGCAGCCAAGAGGCAGCCTTTCAAGGGATTCCTATGGACTAACACAAATACAAGGGATTCAGTGGGAGCAACTCATCCCGACAGTTAGGGGCCTGCTCTCAAACCACACAAGGCCATACATACTCGTCATACACACGGGGGTGATTGGGGGGGGGGGACACCCTGACAGAACGGAGCAGATGGTACCTACTAAAGGACATAGAAAGAGACTGAACCACCATTGCCAGGACATGGCAAAGGGCCCTAAAACAGTGATCTAGATCAAATCACACTCCGGTTCAACTAGACAAGAGCAGTCTCTCAGCGCAGTGGAGAAATTCTGGAGAAACCTAATATTGCCCAAAGTGGTGAGAGGAGTATCAAATGGTCAGAAGCAGGAGATTAACACACCATTGGAAAACAAAGGCGAAATGGTGGCTGTATTCAGAGGGCCTTGAGATGCTTGGGATGTCCCGCTCTCCCACAAATCGGACACGGCACTCGCAATCCAAAGCTTGGCATGAGCCTAGCTAGAATGGGCAAGTGATCTGGTTAGGGAATTAAGCCAAAAATCTGTTATTTCAACCAAAAAAAGGAGAGGAGGGCGCTGGAAAAGAACGGAAGCGCAGAATAAAAGAAAGTTAGATATCTAATTGTTAAGTTTTGTATGAAACCGTGTTTAATGCTCTGCCCCCTTGGAAGTGGATTTCATAAACAAGATTATCATTTAGTAAACTGCATCCTTTTTATCTCAAACCACAACCTAAGGCATTTATTGGGAATAGTGGGGTTAGGCCCAGTGGCTAAAATGTAGCGACTAATCTGCTATCACTAATGGCAGCCTTATGCAATCTTCTGTGTATTGGCCACGCTAATTAGCCAACACTGTCCCCTCGCTACACAACCGTTCCCCGTTCCGTAGTCAGACTTAGCTTACATTTCACCTCAAGAGTCAGGAAACGTCGTCCACTTTAGCGAAGTGCAAAGTTTCCCGAATCTGCATGCAAAGTTGAAAACTCAGGCCACCGCCAAGCTACACACATATGGAGACAAAGGTGAACTCAACGGGTTTGCCAAAACGCCACAATTCAAGGCGACGTGCATAATATCTCACCTAACGATATCATTCTGTCACTAACCTGTGATTAAAACATATCACAGAAGAGCCGATACTGGCGAAAATGTAGATTTCATCATGACGTTATCAAACTGAGGGCCACTTTAACTAGTCAAATTATTAGCTCAACTCGGAAGCCACATAAGTAACACTCCGCAAGATGGCGCCTCTGCGTCACAAACTTAACCCCTGGCACCCATCCCTTTGACCACTCCCGTCTGCTACAAGTTAAGCACTCGGGGCTCTGCTGCTACTATTTTGCTTGGCCCGGCGCTTTCTTTGAGATTTGGTGTTTTGTGCTTCGTACACTTGCTGCAAATCTGCACACGCCAATCTCCCTCCTCCCTTCATGCCGAAGTGGCGGAGTGGTGAGATACAAACCTTTGAAATGAGGGATGAGGAGTTCCCTGGTCGGGTCCTCAGTGAGTATCAGGAAGACAAGAGATTGGATTTCTCAGGGAGTTCATCCATGAACGTAGAGCTGATTTTGGTCTTCATACTTTTCAATAGAGGCAGATCATGAGAAACTGATATAAAGAGTTAATGACTAGGTTGTGACTTCTGACAAACTCTGGGGACATTTTCTGAAAACCCTTGAATTGGACTATTCCTCTAACACACCTAAACCGAGATGTGAACTGCTCATCACTACTTGTGGTGGAGTCTTGACTCAGAACATCCAAACTCTTCCTCACATTTGGACACAGGAAGAGAGATGACAATACCCAGTTGTTTTGTACCAAGATGACCATGACGGTTAAGATCAAAGATCGTGTTGTATGTGTATAAGGTCCAACAGTTGTTGTATTGTCTAGGACTGAAAATCCTAGCTTCTTTTTACCCTTTCTTTAATGTTTTACTACATCATGGCTTGCTTTTGAACTCATGCTTGAGCAAACCACATTTTATTACGGTTTCTCTAGCCGCTTCGACGCGGCTGGAATTCCCCCGCTGTGCGGGAGAATTCCACGCGTGCGCGGAACGGACGGCCCCCGGCCGTCCTCCGCACACGCCCACAGTGACGTGCATGGAAGAGGCTAGATACTGCATATGCAATTTGTGACAATATTCGTTTATTTTATATTTGTATTTCAAGACATCCTGTGCAGTAATTTAATTGTGCAAAATATCTTCAAGGCTGAAAACATAACTGTTTGAAAAAAGTTCTACACCATACATGAAAAAAATTCATTATATCAAGACTGTCATTTCCACCTTCAAGACTGAAACAGACATTATAAAACATGTGCAATGTTACACTCAGCAGAAAACAAACATAACGGTACATACTCCTTACAATTAAAAGGCGGGCCTCTTCAATTCCACTCAGAGTTAAATTTATGTTCTAGAATTTGTCTTACATTATGAATATGCCTTGTGTTTAGGCTACAGGGCCGCTGGACGTACCTCATCACATTAAGAGGCAGCCCTGTAGAACATTAAAGTTTATTCTATATCTATATCGCATCTCACTCGGACAAATATTTGGAAGCAAGATTGGACACATCAACAAAACAAGCATTGAAAATGCAATAGGTCTCGCCTTTGATTAAGTTAAAGCCATTTGCTTTGCTAATGGTATTGTATAGCAAAGCAAATGGCTTTAACTTAATGAAAGGTGAGACCTATTGCATTTTTAATGCTTGTTCTATTCGTCTAACTCTCCCATGTCCTCTCCCCCTACAATCCTTGCCAAACATCCCTTCTACCTGCACCTGCGACTATCTTTAGTGAGGGCCGAACAGCCTTAATCTACTCTGTAAAGCCTCGACGTGGTGGACGTGGTGGTGGTGGACGTGGTGGTGGTGGTGGTGGTGGTGGTGGACGTGGTGGTGGTGGTGGTGGTGGACGTGGTGGTGGACGTGGTGGTGGACGTGGTGGTGGACGTGGTGGTGGACGTGGTGGTGGTGGTGGACGTGGTGGTGGTGGACGTGGTGGACGTGGTGGTGGTGGACGTGGTGGTGGTGGACGTGGTGGACGTGGTGGACGTGGTGGTGGTGGACGTGGTGGTGGTGGTGGACGTGGTGGACGTGGTGGTGGTGGACGTGGTGGACGTGGTGGTGGTGGACGTGGTGGTGGTGGACGTGGTGGTGGTGGATTTGCTGGTGGACATTGTGGTGGTGGACGTGGTGGCGGTGGACGTGGTGGTGGACGTGGTGGTGGTGGCGGACGTGGTGGTGGACGTGGTGGTGGACGTGGTGGTGGACGTGGTGGTGGTGGCGGACGTGGTGGAGGCGGACGTGGTGGAGGCGGACGTGGTGGAGGCGGACGTGGTGGAGGCGGACGTGGTGGAGGCGGACGTGGTGGAGGCGGACGTGGTGGAGGCGGACGTGGTGGTGGTGGACGTGGTGGTGGACGTGGTGGTGGACGTGGTGGTGGACGTGGTGGTGGTGGTGGACGTGGTGGTGGTGGACGTGGTGGTGGTGGACGTGGTGGTGGTGGACGTGGTGGTGGTGGTGGAGGACATGGTGGTGGTGGACATGGTGGTGGTGGACATGGTGGTGGTGGACATGGTGGTGGTGGTGGACGTGGTGGACGTGGTGGTGATGGTGGACGTGGTGGTGGACGTGGTGGTGATGGTGGACGTGGTGGTGGACGTGGTGGTGGACGACGTGGTGGTGGTGGACGTGGTGGTGGTGGACGTGGTGGACGTGGTGGTGGACGACATGGTGGTGGTGGACGTGGTGGTGGTGGACGTGGTGGAGGTGGACGTGGTGGTGGTGGACGTGGTGGACGTGGTGGTGGTGGACGTGGTGGTGGACGTTAAATGTGCAGCAGCAGGGATGACAAGTGCCGGTACTGTCCCATTAAATATACAGCAGCAGGGATGAGAAGTGCCGGTACTCTCCCAATAAATGTACAGCAGCAGGGATGAGAAGTGCCTGTACTCTCCCATTTAACATACAGCAGCAGGGATGAGAAGTGCCGGTAGGCATTAGTCACTCAGAGGAGTTGTAATTTAGTACTTTCGGAAGCTCGCGTATTTAAAAAAAAAAATGTTTTATATAGTTAGCGGTTCGAGAAGTGCGGATTGCAGCCTCTTGGCGGCTGATTACCGAGGAGAAAGTTGAGGGGATGAAGGGGCGGGGGATGAGGGTGGGAGGGGCACAAGGGCATCACCCGCTCCTTGAATACCCACCACACAGATAGACTTGGGCAGAGTTTTACTAATGAGCCTCTCTCAGCTGTGGTTGGTGCTCCCAGTTCTTTTTCATTTCTTTGCGCTGTGGTCCGGTCCTGGAAGTTTCTTTTACTCCATTGTCGTTCTATTATTCAGAATTGTGCCCGTCGCGTTACCGTATTTATTAGTTGCGTTTTCTATAGCGCCTAGAGACTGCCTTTAGTTACTTCCGAACTTGGTCTTCGCCCCCACGCCCCCGATAAATGCGTGGTGAAACTGGTTACCGGCTCTTCGTGTTTGTCAAGAAGCGTTTGATTGGCTTTTCGGCGCTATATAAACGCAACGTTGGAGATGAGCTTAGATCCCCCAGCCGACATCCCCTCCCTCCGCTGCCCTATCAGTCTAAGCTCCAAACATTATAGCCACGCTTTATCTGTGTGGGTGCTTTGCCTCAGCACCCCCTCTCCGCCCCACCCCCACTGCGTGCCCTCGAAACACTGCTGTACAAAGTTTCCAACTACACCTGAAAGGATTGAGCAAAGAGTGAGTGCAGAGGGCGAGCACTAGAGAAGGGGGATGTGAGGAGGGTAGAGCGGATGAACATGTCCTGGAGGAGACAAGAAGCAGAGACAGATCGGGGGTGAAGTCTTGGAGGGAAAGAAAAGGATGGGAAATCAGAGGGGAGAGGAGGTGATGGGGAATGAGACAGCCTGGGAAGGGTGAGCAGTGAGCAGAAGGCCGGTCAGAGAGGTCCCGAAAGAGCATGAAGGAGTTGATGGACGTAGAATGAGAAGGGAAGGAGAGACGAGGAAAGAGAGCGACAGAGAGAGGCGGAGAGGAGACAGCAACGCAGAGAGAGAGAGGGGGAGTGCCCATTACAGAAGTTATTGCAATGCTTTTTATATAGCGCTTACTGCCCCTAGACGAGGCACCGAAGAAGGAGATCGGGGGAGAGAGAATAACAAGCGCGGTCCCGAAAGTGAAAGAGGACCGCGCTGCAACCGGAGCATGGGGATCTCTTGTCTTTATGGGGCCATGTGTTTCTAACACATGGCCCCAAAAAGATAAGAAACTGCTTTGCGACAGACGCAAAGCAGGCCACCGAGTCAGGCTCGGAGGCCAAAGGGCGTCCACCAAAAACCCTAATTTCCAATATCAGGCCACCGTTTAACATAAACGTGACGCCAGCCAATGGAAATAAGGGGCTGGGCTTAAAGCCCTTTTCTAAAACTCCTCATCTGCAATAAATCTCGCCGAGCGAGATGCGCATGTGCGCAGCAACGCTAGTCGAGACCTAAATAGCTAAAGCCACTAGGTCTGTTTTTAATATACCAACAAATGTAGACAGGCGTTTGCAAATGCGGTTTTGCATGTATTGTATGCAAAAAATTGTATTTATTACATTAAAGTCTGCCCTACTAGCTTTGCTAATGCTTGTAAAACGTACACCAAAAATGTGTTTTCTGTGTAGAATGCATACAGGAGAAAAATAACTGAAGATGACAAACAGCAGAGTTCAGTTTATTTTTCAGATTTAGATGAATCCCTCTCTTGTATGCTAATGGAAGCGGCGCTTCGTGAAAAGGGAAATAATACATCGCCAGCTGATAGCATGAGGTGCGAGTAATAATCCTCTCTGGAGCCAAGCCAAAGGCCATTCCATGCATATTTTAAAGGATTGATAACAATACATATTCAGACTGCACTGTTAAACTTGACCTAAAAAGGGACGCTTACACCATACCTATGTGGGCCATTATTTGGAACATTTTTAGAATAATCCTGCACTAACATTTGACTTAATTTGTCATTCACAGGCATATGACTTTGGAGTCATTTAGAATATGTAGAAGGCTGTCTATAAATATGGAGAAATGAGTGGAAAGTTGCTTTCAGTGCATTTAAGGCTATTTTCCAATTAAGAGTAAAGACTGAATTCCATGCCTGTAAGTATTAGAGCACAAGGAAATCGCTGGTGCTAATTTTACACCAATAGTTGCAGAAAGAGACAAACAATGGCTGCACATTTATTTCCATAATTTGCAGTAATGTTATGACAACTGGTGATAACAGTATTACCGAATTGTGATATCACAGCAAAACATCTGACATTGGGTAAATTACTCCATTAGTGGGGCAGTGCTCATTTCTTTGAAAGGGCAATGCAGCACTGCTCCAATGTGCATAAACAGAATGTAGTTCTGAAAGTGCCACTACTGATGCCCTAAAAGCATTCTTCTAACTCTTTAAAGAGGTAAGCTTTTCCATGTTGCTCAATTTCACTATGGGCCTTATGGACGACGTACCCCATAACACCTGGTAACTCATTCCGAGACTTCCCAATATTGGGGGCATTGATAACTGCAGGGAGGGTGGTGAAAAAAATAACAGGGATCACAAGTGGAACACTGAGGGTCACCTCAGAAAAGAAGAATTGGGGGAGAATCAGTAGTTTGATTCAAATTCTACTCAGAATTTCACCCGTAAGCCCCAAGTGAGCGTTGAAATGTAGTAAGGAGTTACTAGTGTTCAGGGAAAAGTAGCAGTAAGGGAAATAACGGGTGGATACTATTAAGGAGTAGTAATGGGTAGTGTTAAGGGGTAGGTGGTGTTTTCAGGTTTCACAGATTGTTTAGCTTTAAGGGGCTGTATGGTTTTGTAGGGTTTAGAGAACTGTAGCTGTAAGGATTATTACGTTTTTCCAGTTCAGGGAAAGGTAACACTAAACAGTAGTAGGGGATCTGAGAAGGTTAGCATTAAGGGAGGGGAACAGCGATTTTTATTTTTTAAAGAGATCAGGGAAGGGTAGCGTTAAGGGCTAGCAAGGAAGGAGTCGGCTAAGTGGCCAGAAAGGGTTTTTACGATTCAGGAAAGGTCAGGTTAAGTAGTAGTGAGGTTTTTAGGGTTCATGGAAGGGTAGTGTTAGGGGGTTTTAGAGCTCAGGGTTGAGTAATATTAAGGGGTAGCAAGAAATCTGTAGGGCTCGTGAATGGTAGTGTTAAGGGGCAATAACAGATTTATAGGATTCAGGAAAAGGTACTTAAAAAAGTAAACTACATTTAATACATACAAATATTTAATTTGACGTTAATGTAATCTATTAGTAATGCATTTTTAAAAAAATAAACAAATTACCATTAACTACATTACCTTTTGGGAGCTTAGAAAAAGTCTCTCCAGCCCATAAATCTTAAAACTAAGAATTAGAAGGAAAAAACGTCATTCTTTCAAGCAGGGTCATCTTAAGGTATCCCTAAATTTGATAATTGAGGTGGCTGGGACTACAATACAGCAACACATTCCTTCCGACTGTCATATTCCCATTTGTGCTGGTGCCAGAGAAGAACAAACACCATCATTATCTAGAAGACATACATCATTGCAGCTGCATGTATCTGACCTAAAGGTCAAGCTCAGTTGTAATTCAATAGCTAGACTTGATAAAGAGACCTTGTTCAAGAAACTTCATAAACAAATTATTACATCTCTTGGAGGATAAGAACGTTTTCTGTGGAAACAACGAACTTCTGCCCAATCAAAACATGTACTCCTGTCCACCAACATATGGGCAGAGCTGTAGCCCCTTTCTGTAATACTCCAGAAAGCTATTTTTTAGAATGATCACACAAGGTCTGGTGACAGCTGCACTTTCTTAAGGCTGATCAAATAAGGCATAGCGACACCTGTGCTGACAAGCCAGACGTAAAAAGGGATGCAATATGCTTAAAATTCTTCTGAAAGCAACAATTTCAAGAGAATGCTCAGATTTAAAAACAATGTGTAAAGTAAGCAAGAATCTGTGTGAACTGTAAACATTTTCATGAAAAAACAAATCAAACAAATCAACCTTTCTACTCTGTTTTTACGTCAAGCCTACCAGACAGCTCAGCTGTCTGCTTGAAAAAGACATATTGTGGGCTTACAAAGAACACAGTCCTGTCCATTGCTTACCATTGGTTGGATTTCCTGTTACTCATCTGCCTGCTTCTTATTTGTCTCCAAGCTTGTTAATCTTGGGTTTGTCTCTCCCATGGAGTATAGCCTCTTTACCATCTCTGTTGGTTGTCAGGCTTCTATGCTTCCACTGCTTGCTTTTCAAACACTTTCTTTCTGGTTAGGCACTCCACAAGAGTGCATGCGTTTTCTAGCAGTCTCCCTCATGCACTTCTCTTTTCCTGCACTCCATGTTGCTCACTATTGCCAGTGTGGTTCTTCCTGCTTCCTTGCATGTTACGCTCACTCTCGTGCCCTCCCTGCATTGCTTCCTCACCCTCTCCATGCTACTATCCTGCCCGTTGTTTCTTCTCCCCAGCCCACCACTCAGGTTGCTTCCCTCCACCCGCACCTTCCTTCTGCTGCCACTACGTCTCCCTCCGACTCTCCAGTGTTGCTTTCAGGGGTCAGTGTCCCGTCCCCCCCCTTACTCATGCTTAAAAAAGCCCTCTTGAAATGCCTTTTTCTTTTTACTTGGCAATCCAACTCTGATCAGCAAATAAAAAAAACTGCCACATGCATAGTGCACACAAGCCTATAAAATGACGCAGCTGGCCACATGGAAGGCTTTTTTTAAATGTGTTTAGCCGTGCTGCACACCATCAGGGACATTGAACAGCATGAGTAAAAACACTGACAAAGCCAAACGGTCTCAAAGACAAGACGTACTGTGTTTGCCAATGCTTGTTTTTCAGGTATCTTTAGTGAATTTCAGTAAGCACGTTCGGCCAACAACTACAACGGCTGAACCATGGGCATAAAGATTATTTTACCACAGTACATGAAAACAAGAAAATGATATTGGGACAAGAAAAAAAAATGTAGGGTGCTGCGGTCTGATACAGTTCAGCATTACAACTCCTAAGGCCTGCTGGTTTCAACTACACAGGACACAAGCATGGCAGCAACGTGAGCATTAATAATGTCTTCTGCCTCCTCTGTTGGGGATCTCACTGTATCCGTTGATATCCGTGCAAGTGCCAGTCCCCCCTCCGTAACTCAGGGATGCGACAAACCCCAGCGCGGTTACAGCGAGAGACGGTTCAGGTCCACTCACAAGAATGGGCAGGGAGCCACAGCCATCAACCTCTCCTTCAATATCACATCCCAAGCCAGTGACAACTCTATGTTTAACAGTCTAACTCTGAAGGGTCTGAGCACTTTACCCTCTGCCTCCACCAATCGAATGACTACCTCTCCACACTCCAAATGGTTTTGTGTATTCTGCTGCAGAGAAAACGCATTCCCCCAGGTCCTTCAACTCATGTTGTTTAAATGATCCGAACAAAAGGTGTCATGTCATCGTATACAGCAGTGGGTAGCTAAGAGGGGACAAGACAACTTTTGCAAAGCACAGATTGTAATACAGCTTAATATGCTTTTATTCAAATCTGCAATCTACGCATTAGAAAAGATAGCAAATTAATTTAAAATGAAAATGTTGTAGAATCAAGTTTTTCCAGTGGCCCACATAAAACTCACTTGCACTTAACCATTGCTTCTTCCCTCCACCGTATTTACATTCATTAACGGTACAACCCTGACTTGCCCCGACTACCTTTTTAGGTCTTGCCTAAAGATCTTTTGTGGACCATGTGAAAAACCTGGTGAGCTTAGAGCCCTACCACTGCTTACCATTGGTTGGCTTTATTGATACTGCTTGCCTACCTACATCTTCTTGTGTTTGTCCCGCCCCTAAAGCAAAGCCACTTTACCATACTTTTTATTGTCTGACTTGTATGCTTCCACTGCTCACATTTAGGAGATTACTTTTTTCCATTTACTACCCTGTGAGAAAGTGTATTTTCTTGCTCTCATGTTCTGTTTAACCCCCCCACCTCAAATATCCACCCCCGTTGCTTACTCTTCACCCGCTCCTCAGTTGCACTCTACTCCTCATAAGACTTCCAACAGACGTCTTAAATTAATTTAACCTTTTTTTGTTGCATTTGCTGCCAGGCCTCTCCGCCTTCTAAAAAGTGATTTCTCCCCCATTCTCTTTTCGCCCTCTACCCCACTTGCCCTGACGACTCGGTCATTACCATACTTTTTCTTTTACATTACATTATTTGGAGGGCCCAGCAGCTACCATTTACTGCAGGGCGAGTCAGTTCGCCGAAAAGCACTTTTCGGGTAGAAAAATTGATCTAAGTGGCGTTCACCTAGGCTGACCAGAAGTCCCTCATTTCCCAGTTTTCAGAGGACTGTCCCAGTGTCTAAACGCTTTACTCAATTTTAAATGCAGATCATGGTTTTTGGGAGAAACGTGAAGCCATACTGCGAAGCAAAACTGAAACGTAGGCTCTCATTTTCACCAGTGCCTCAAGACCGAGATAACTTAAGTAAATTATCCTTCTCTTTCAGGTAGCGAAGGAGGGGGTCAGCTGAATGGTTCCAGAAGAGGGGGCGAGGCGGGGGGGGCAGAAGGGAGGCTCTGCCATAGCTAAAGCTATGTCAAGGTAGCCCCGTGAGTTTTCAGTTTGAAAGTCCCTGCCACACATTGTGAGTGCCCATCTTATAAACACCTTCATCACTCTCGGTCTTTATGCCCACTTTTTTGTCTGACCTGTCTCAGTTTTTGCTTCTTAAAATCTGGTCATCCTAAAGCCACCACTGTATATCGGTAAAGAAACACATGTGTGTAAACGTCATCACATGCGTGCGGCTACAGAATTACACTCTACAGCAGCAGCCAAGCAATTAAACCATTTTTGTCGATGTGGCATAGCATCGGGAAAAAGCATTTATAACGCCAAAAGGTCAACGAGGTCGAGATCTATTGAAATGCTCGTTACCTCTTAGGGGCATTAATGTAAAGCTGCATGAAGGCACTAAATCCGGTTGGTGCTGACCCAAGAAGCAGCTTCCTGCTATTTTAGTCTTAGTCCAGCACTGTTCTACTGGCTGCCAGAGCGTTCCTTTCGGTAAGTCGCCATTTAGCTGTGCAAATGAACACGTCCTACCTGCAGCGCTGGCTGGATAGTAACGCATGCTAGCCCTGTGCACAGATCAATCTGATGCCCATTTTCTACAATGTGTTTTGCTCTTACTGCTGAAGCGTTTAAGGAGATGTTAAGTGGAATATCAACTTAAGGATAGAAGTTGCATTAGGTGTTTTAATTTAATTCCCTAAGGGCAGGGCTTTAAGTGGGCAGGGTCTGAGCACCGGCAGTTTTTTTTGGGGGCCCTCGAAACGGGTCTCTATCGGGCTCTATTTTCGCGGCTGGCAAAGGTAGTCTTTTTTTTTTCTTTCTTTCTGGACTGCAGTGAGAGCTTAGTTTCCTCACTGAGTAGTGGAGGTCACGGTATGACGTCCACGGCACGACGGCATGACGTCATGCCAGGTGAGCGTTGTTGGAGGAAGGGAAACCCTTTAAGAGAGCCATTTTCTCTCAGGAATTCCCTTCTCTTTTTCCAGCGCAGGAGCAACGTCGTGGTGGTGCCAGCGTGGGACCTTCTCTTTTTCCAGCTCAGGAGCAACGTCGTCGTGGTGCCAGCGTGGGATGGTGAAAACCGAGACTTTTAGAAACAGGTATTACCTTCATTTTCCTGCTTTCGTTTATTTGCTCCCCTGTGAAATGGATCCAAAAAGAAAAACACCTTTGCTGGAAACGTCCTCTTTTTCTGACTTTTTTCAATTTCTAAGTGCAGCCTCGGGTTGGAGAGAACTAAAACATTCAAAATATGAAAAGTAACTAGCTAAAGCAAGACAGAGTGGTTGCAAGGTGGCCAGATTGATTTATTCACACCTAAACACATTAGCACCACTTTACAGTGTTTGCCAGTGAAGCGCTACTTTTGTTTTCTCGTCTCTCTTTGAACAACATTGTTTTCCCTTGGTGGGAAAATGCACTATTCCTGGAGGTACTGAAATACCTACTTGATGGGTGAATTGGAAAACAAAATGTGTACAGCGGCTGTGTGTTCACGAATGTGGTCTTTTTAAACCATACTGCTTACGTTTTGGAAGGATATAAGCAATGGGCATTGAAACGGGTCCCTTCTGGGCCCTGTAGTCATGGCCTTAACTTTTCAGGCAAAAGCACTCACTAATTTCTGAATAACGAGTGTAAAAAGAAAAAGGTAACCATGTTCTTCCTGCTTACATTTCACATGCTTTACTTAATCTTGCATTCTCTATGAGCGTTTGCTTTTTCTAGGATGTTAATTTTTTTTTTAGGCAGCATATTGCTCTTGTCTAGTGCGTAATTTGAATTGAGTCACATCCAGCTGTTTCTAGCGGGTCAGTGCAGTGCAAGTTTCTCTCAGTGGGGCAGTATGGTGTTCAGTGGGGGAGAGGATGTGGCACTATAGTCAGAGCTGCGGAATTCGGAACTTGGGAACCAGGTTCAGCCTTCATGACCAGTCCACCAGACCACTCCCGCTGAGGGAGCACATTCCCATGCTAGACCTTAGAAGGCCCCGCAAGATCTTAAAAGCCCTGGTGTCTTAGCACCAGCAGGTGGACCTAGCAGTGGCATGTGTGGGTTAACCTTGAAGGCCTGTCCGCCACAATTTATTCTGAAGTTCACCTCCAGTCTTGCAGGCAGGCCTATGAAGCAGCACACCATAGAGTGACAGTGACTCTGTCACTGAGGTCAAAGGACCCTTGAGCAGGGTGGCTCTAGGGCAGTGCGACCGCACCAGGCGCTGACCACCCGCGATCCGTGCGTCATTACAAAATAACGCTATTTACAGCAAATTATAAACAATGTGTAATGCCATGGTGACAAATTACAATGCTGGTGCATGCTGGGGCCTGCAGTTTCACTAGAGGCCTCGTGACCACATGGTCTACTATTACTCACCTGTGAAAAAGGCGCGGTGACGCCGAAACCGGTCAGGATTGATGAGTTTTAATGCTGCCTGAAATGAAACGAATAAAGTTTCCTGCTTACACAGAAGTCGGAGTGGAGCTCTGTTTCTTCGAAATCTTACCCATACAGGATTCTCCACTCCTGCAATTTGAGCCCGCCCTGCAGAGTCGGTGGCCCCCAGCAAAACGGAGGATGGTTTGGCATACACATATATATATATATATATATATATATATATACACACACACACACACACACACACACACACACACATACATACATATATATTTGTTTTTTAATTAATCATTTTTATTAGATTTTGCACATAAAAGGAAAAAAACAAGCTGACAGTCAGGAACTGTGATGTAACAGTAAAATACTGGGCATTTACACAGAATGTATGTCCCTGTAGGAGTCACCCTGCCCTGATCTCCTATCACCTTCCCTCCCCACATTCTCAGACCGTATGAATTGCAAGCCCTCGCGTGTCCACATCTGATGATCAGGGCAGTTTTCAACACATCTTAAGCTGGATTCCTCTGTACAGTGGCCAGTCCTTCCAGATCGTACCATGTATTAATGAGGACAACCCCGAGCGATGTATATGGGTATCACCAAACTGAGACATCAGCCCCTTCCTCCATCCCTCGAATGAAGGTGCTGTGATATCCTTCCATGCATTTGCAATATCCCATTTCACCAAGACCAGGCCCAACCACAGGATGACTCTTCTATAAATGTTGCCCTCTATGTCATCTGCAAAAAGAGTCGTGACGTGACTTGACTACCCCATCCTTAACATCTCCCTCATAAGTTAGGACTGATGTAGATTTTTCAGTTTAATAGCACGTAACAGAAGCAATAGCAGCTTCCCTAGGGGATGTCCAGGCTTTCCACCAGTCATGGTCTATGAGTGTGTTCAGGCTCCAGACTCTGTCGTTCGAAGGAGTCCGGTATGTTAACCATGAGAGTGTGTGTGTAAGAGCGGGAGAGATAGAAATAAATATATATACACACACACATCTATATCTCTATATATAGATACATATATGACATCAAGGTGTTCAGATGTAGACGATCCCTAGCTAGGAAATGCCGGTGAGGTCCCAACAACTAAAGGCAGACAACTGTGCCACCTGCAGGAGCCAAGTGCCTGTCCACAGCAGGGATTCATGTGTCATGGGGCAGGACTAGCCAAGGGCCCATAGTGTCCCACCCCAGAGCTTAAGCACCACCTGAGTGGTAGGAGGGAGAGTCTGGGGGATGGTGCGCCCATGTACATTTTTTTCAGAAAGTTTGATTCCTCCTACTGCCCAGCCCTCAGAGGAATAGGCCAGGTCCCAGAAACCATCAAACAACCATTCATTCAAAATTACCATGTGTGAGGCCCTGCAGAATTTCAAAATGTCTAGAGTTACTATGCCCCTGTTAAATGTGGACTTGAAATATTTGGTCAACGTGATCCTGGGAGCCTGTTCCACAGCAAACCCTGCACTAGTGCCGTCAGACGCCGAAAAAAGTTTCCCGGTATGAGGTTTGGAAAATTCTGAAGTTAGTACAGCAAGTGTGGAAGGGATAACATGTTAAAGATGGTGCGCCTCCTCAGAAAGGAAAGCGGGAGCTTGGACCACAACTTGGTCTTTCATGAGCCTATCGAGCTATGGTTGTAGGTTCTAATCCCAGGCCATCTGTCGGTCCCCTGTCTTGTACACTCCTTAATATTGAAACCCATTTCTTAGGACCTTTAGGTCACTTGCCTAGGTCATATGTGGGGGACAGGTACCAATTGGGTACATGAACAATTTCACTGCATTTACCTGGAGTCTGAAAAAACTGCCCAATATAGACAGAGTTTGTAAAACTTGTGTGCCGGGCCATTGTGGCTCATCCACATTGATTAGAATGTCATCAGCATATAAAGCAATCCTATCCTGTACTCCCAGTGCCCATTTGAATCCCTGGCACTTGGGCATTAATCCTCAGCTTTTCCGCCAGTGGCTCAATGGTGAAGGTGAAAAGCAAGTGGGACAACGGGCATCTCGGTTGTGTCCCTTTCTCTATCAGAAAGGGCTCAGACGCCGCACCCTCCTACGCGAATCCATGCTGTTAAGAGCCGCGTAGAGTGACCTCAAATAGCCAATATACTGGGGTCCAAAGTTCATTTTGGCCAGCTCTGCAAACGGATACACCCAACTCCGAGTCAACCATAAACAGCACCCTGTTACTGGGCAACCTGTCCGACAGGGCTATTATATTATGAACTCTCCGTATGATGTGCCTGGTGGCTCGCTGGGGCACAAAGCCCGACTGCTCGGGATGGACCAAGGAGAGCACCACCCCCAGCATGCGATTTGCCAGGGCCTTTGCCCATATCTTCATCTCAATATTGAGAAGAGAAATGGGCTGGTAGGAGTCACAGTGCATTGAGAATTGACCAGTTTGTTAAATAACCACAATGTCTACCAGCATCATGTCATGTGGGAGAAGTCCAACCTCTAGGGCTTCGCAGAAGACCTCTAGCAGCGGCACTCCTTAAGGAGACAATGATGTTTTGTAAAATTCCACCAGGAACCCATTCGGTCCAAAGTCCTGCCCGACAAGAGCTGAGCCTAAGCCTCCCCCCAGTTCTTCCACCGTAACTTTGGTCTCAAAGAAAGTTCTCTTCTCCGTCCCCAATCGACAAGTAGGGAGATCAGCCATGAAAGAGGTCAACTCAGGTACAGGGTTGCGCATATAGGTCAGTATAATAGGTTGCAAATAAACGTGCTATGGGGAGGTCCTCAACTACTTGAGTGCCTGGTTTATTCGTGACATAGGTGTTGGGGTCTCTCAAGAAGTTATTGGAATTGTGCCAGTATAGGATTTTGCTCACCTCATCTCACCATTGATAGATACAGCTCTGAAGGCTAACCACATGGCTCGTGCCAAGTTTAGTAGGGTCAGTTGAATGAACGATTAGATGTGCAGCGAGTCTCGCAGAAGGGATGGATTAGGAGATGTTCAGTATTGCGATTCTAATTCTAGGATGTGGGACTCTAAATCAGTGAACTCCTGTTGCGCTTTGATCCATGCTGTAAATGATGATCCCACCCCATACTGTGTCCTTGAGCGCCTCCCACAATGTCCCAGGGGAATCTACCCAACCAGTGTTCATCTCAAGGTGCGAGAGCCCTCTGTGAGCCCTTGAGCCCCTGAGAAAAAGGTAAAATATTTTTCAGTTGAGTGACGGAGCCCCTGAGAAAAAGGTAAAATATTTTTCTGTTGAGTGACGGAGTCACCGGTTATTGATCACATCGATACATCTCAGAATCCCAGCAATATGTTGGGCCTGCCGCTCCTGCCGCTGCTGGTACTTGAGACTGGTCCAATTTAGATTCCCACACTCCGTTCAAGTCACCCTCCAGCACCTAAGGTCCAACCAGGAGTTGTAAAAACACTTCCCTTAAGAGTCAAAGAAAATCCACAGTCAGTGGTGGAGGAGCATAGACACTGAGCAAAGAGGAGGTTTGAAAAATTCTTGCTACTGCCTCATGCTGACCCAGCTTTTCATACCAAGTCTGAGTAACCTTAAAGGTCACGTGGCCTCTAATCATGATGGCAACCCCCCTTGGGTCCCTGGTGAACCCCGCGTGTAAAACACATTCTCGCCAGGAAGGGGCACCTATTTTCTACTAGGCAGGTTTCTTGAAGAAAGAGTATATCAGGCCCCAAACAGCGAGTCACCTTTAGAAGTGCCCCCGCTTCACTTTATCTAGTATTCCGTTTATACTCCAGGTAAGTTGTCGCAACTGGTCCCTTGATCTTGATAGTCCGCCATTCCCAAGGGATCTTCTGCATGTGATCGAACTCTGTGGGTCATGGCTCAGTGGGCCATCTATCAATTGTAGAAGATGCATGCTGTGTAGTTCAATTCGAACAGCAGATGTGTGGAAACCCTCCCCCTCACACCCACAGGCCCCGGCACCCTATACTTCAAAAACTGGAAGCATCTGTCAGTGTGCCAACTAGGGACTTTCACCAACAGGGCAACTGTGAAACCGAAACAATCCCTTGGTACCATAAGACCCTAGAAACCCCTCAAAACGCAACCCTCAAAATATAGAGTAGTAATTGGAGCTAGGTCTGTCAATTGTGACCGCCTCTACCCAAGTTAAGATAATGAAATATCATGTTAGACAGCATAAATGTTTAGTAGGGTTTATTCCCAATGTGGACCTATGTCCGTGAATCATCCAATTCAATGGTTGGAGGTCTGCTCAGACACCGGAAGGCGGCAGTCGGAACCTTGACTGATCTTATCTGCTGAGCGAATCCTACGTCTATTCTCCTGGCCCCTTCTCAGTTGTTACTGCAAGGCTTTGGCGTCATCTCCCCGGCCCGTGCCCGTGTGAGGAGATTGTCGTCCTAGTATGTTCGGCTGCTTCTCAACCCAGTCCCATGCACTTTCGGAGTCATCAAAAAATAGTTTTCTCTCCTAAGAAAACGTTAATGCAGGCAGGGAAGAGCAACTGCTTGACTTAAAGGAAGGAGTGACGCTATTGTTGTACCTGCAACGTGTAATTGAGGAACACCATAATGCGGGGCTAGCTATATTTTAGGGTTTCCATTTTGCGGGAGGGCCTCAGCATCACACCTCTGTCGGTACAGTTAAAGATGCGGGCTATGAATGGTCAGGGAGGAGCCAGAGGTGGCAGCCAGGGGCTAAAGATCTGTGGGCTCTTCTCATCAGGAAAGAATGCAGAGACATCCTCTGTCGGTACCCCAGATTTGAGCCAGTTCATGATGAACAGTGTTGCGGTTGAGCCCTCTGAACCTTCAAGGATCCTAACAATACAGATGTTTTGTGGCAAGGTGCCCTTCAGCATCATCTGCCCGTGCTTCGAGTTGGCACACGGTCTTTTGACGGGCTGTGACTGGAGTCAGATAGCCCTCAAGATTCTCCCCTTCGTTTCTGTGACCCTATTTACTGTTTCTCAGGTCCTGGCAGAGCAGGGACACTTCAGCACGGAGTTTACCAATCTGCCCCTCCAGCAAGGCTCTTATGTCAAGCATTGCCTGCAGGATCGATGGTATGCTAGGTGATTGGCCCTGCAGGAGTTGACGATTGCCCACACACTTGCCCATCAGAAGCTGGTTTAGTAAACTTGTCTATCTTGCCTTGTGAGGAGGAGACTGTGTGTTTTTGTCTTTCCCCATGGTAGTCTCCAAACCGGATACTGAGAGGCTCCAAGGAATAGGTATGTGGGCAACAAGACAGGTCAGGCGGACAGAGGGAAAGGAGTGAAAGAGAAGCCAGCATGGCTCTCCCTTCAGACGAGGTGGAGGGGGGGGGGGAGGGGGGCCACCAAACAGGCACTCCCGAGCTACCCTCCGACTCGGCTCCAGGACTGATGTCTCGGTCGTCCCCGATCCCCACGGCCTCAAGTATTGAAACGTCAACAAAGGAGGGAAGTCTCAGAAGCAGAACGAAGTCAGCCACTGAGGAAAAAGCGTATCCATGCAGTTACTCCATGAACTTCATTTTTTCCCCCTGGCGTTACCCCTTATCAACGGCGGTTCAACCTTCCCACTGGGTCAGCATCCACCCCTCCCCTCCGTGACCCAGTATGGCCACCAAAACCACAGGCCTCGCTGCAGCAGGTATCAGGAAATCCTCAGGAGAACAATGAGCACCACTTGCTGGGATGCACTTCTTAGTTCTGTGTCTGTCAACCACCTTCCTAACAGCGTCTTCTCGTCTTCGAGCGATGCCTGCTTCCCACAGGAGATTTTGGGCCTCCACTCCAGCAGCACTGACCGGCTCAGGGATTCAGGATTACGCTGGGGCTTCTCCGATGTCTAGTCACCCCGTCGGGAGATCATAATCCCGGCCTTTGCATCTACCCCACCACGGCCAGCCACCAAACTATCCCTTGGCCTCATTGAGCGCTTATGGGTCTGTCTCTAACTTCATGTGGGTGTATTTCAGTGGGGCCTGGGTACACGCTGTACTCTGCTCACTCGACGTCATCAGGGAGTCCGGCGGTGGCCATGGCAGGCAGAATTACATTGTCTCATTGGGGGGCTGGAAGGTCACTCCACATCATGCAGGCATTCAGGCCTCTAGAGACTGGGAGGGTAGGCAGGCTCCAATCCGGGCACTCACAGCCCTCCATTCATCTGTTCTCTTCTGGAAGTCTCGGGGAACCTGTGGTGACCAGCGCCACAATGCCTTATCGGAGGGCAAGGGCTGTACTCCTACCCGTGCAGAAATTCAGGCCTTCAGAAGCCATGTGAGTAACTACCTCAGCCATCTCCTCCTCTCCTCCTCCCCCCCCCTCTTCGAGCAAGAACATGTCTTCCCAGACAAAACCTCAGCTGCTGATCCTCTCTGGTACACAGGCCAACCAGTCCCCGCGCCACCAGTGACTGTGCTCACTTCCTGAGACACCATCGGCATCAGCTAAAACCCGGGTCACCGCACTGGGTGCACAAATGTGTGCAGATCAGGCGTCTGCCATCTGATGGTAACAGATGACAGCTGGCTAGATGGAGGAGCTCAACAGAGTGCAGCTGCCATCTTCGGTGGCCGAGTCACACCAAGGAGGAGCATATTCAAGCAATACTAGATAAGCACGAATTCTGAATGTTGTCAATGATAATAGTGCCTTAAAAAGTTCCTTAAGACAGTGCATGCCAAAAATGAAGACCATCAGACAACAGAACGCAAAAAGAGCATGTGCATCAAGTGTGTGCCTGAATCAACCTAAATCGAGAACAAGGAAGCATTTCTTCCGGATAAGTTGAAAGAATGGCTTGATGATGCTCGTTCAATCTGCAATTCATAAAAGTAAAAACAGATTACTGGCTTTCAAACCATCACTTGATCATAGATCCAACAAGGCATCATTAGCCTATGTTACTAAAAGTGCTCTTCATAGCTTTGAGATTAGGGAGAGAACAGCTAAAATTGAAACTTCAGTGGTCCAATTTAGTGAACCACCATTTTATGCACAATTACAGTCTGCCAAGTAGGGCTTCAACAAGGTGAAAAATTACGAGAGATCAGAAAGCAAAGTGTACTAGGTAGAATGCTGTGAGACTGCACAGTGAACATGTTTGGAAAGTGCATTTCATATGCATGCATGAGCCAGCACAGGAAATCCTACTGAGAAACTTTCCCTCTTCAGTGTAGCCCTGGGCCAAATAATACAGCTCGCTAGTTTAAATAGGCTTTAGACAGAGAGAAAGATATTCATTACAGCACAAGTATGTGTTTTTAATTTTAGTGTAAGAAGAGTTAGGGCAGGCAACTTACGTACATAGCTCCAACGTTTATGTGCTTCACACTTTCATTATGGTTAGCCGGTACTACGAGGCTCTCCAAGTGGAAATGCTGTGTCAAAAACCGAGTGTCACCATTTCCTGCTATATATCATCTAACAATGTGACTCTTCACCACTGGTGCAGAAAATAGTTTTCAAACATGCTGACATATTTGGGTCAACCAGAGTCTCATCAGATTGTGAAGTAGAAGGGCCAAGTTGCAAAATTTCAATTACATTTGCCTTAGCCTTTTCATTGGAAAAGTAGTTCTGGGCACTCCTGCCAATCTCCTAACCACAAAAGCAAAAGAGGCACTTTCTCCAGTTGGTAACCTCAAATAGGAGTCATGATGGATTCTGGGGTGGTAGCTAGGCCACCAGTATAATGAGTAGGAAAGTTATCTGCCTTATGGTTGGCAGTCTGAAGCCCTTGAACTGCTTCAGAGTCAGACTCAAAAATAGCCTCCATACTCCGGACGTACTGCTGTCAAGGCAGAGGAACTGAAGGAGTTTCCCTCCATAACTTGGGTTCACCTTTGTGATTGTATAGGATGGCACTAGTCAACCCCAAGCTGAAGGATCTGAATCTGGGGCTGGGGCTGAAATCGATACTGATGGAGGAATCACCAGCAAGAACTATGCAGAGGGGTGGATGCGTAGTCCAGGGGTCAGTCAGCATCAGTTGAGAACCTGCCAGCAGCAATTCAACTAGAGCCCCTGTCTGGTATGTGGGGCGAGAAGGAGTGGAATACTGATCTGGAATTTTTTTTTAATATGTGCAATATGGCCTCTTTGAAGTCATCAACTTGTTGTCGACACTTGTTGACAATGGCATGGGAAATTCCTGGTTCATCAACTCAAGGTTTGTCATCAGATCCGAAGAGGGAGGGCAAAGCCAACTGGAATACCACCCCTCCCTATCGCAAAGAGGACAGCACACTTCCATAAGTGGAATGTTTTATTCAGCCCATCCTTTACACTTGGCTCTCTTCTCAGGGATTACAGCTCGTAACCACTGCTCTCACGTCCGTTCCATTTCCCACATTCCACCACACGCGCACACATTCTGACATTACCTACCCCATTCTAGCTTTACCTCATCACACATTTGTAACTAGTACATAAACATTCTCTAAACTAACAATTATGTAACCACTAACGACAAAAACGTGCAAACACTACACTTTAAAAGAGAATGGGTTTAGCTACCACAATATAATTTTCTCACACAAACTTAAACAGTTGCTTATGTACAAATGAAATCCTGTTTTTTTTGGTTTACTAATAGTTCTTTTACATCTTGTCTGGAACACGTGTGTTGCTACATCCTTGTGTCACTTAGCCAACTCGTCACCCAGGTTAGAAGTGTGTGAACTTTGAAGAGCCTTGCTTACTTTTCCTATGCTTCTTTTCCTATTTGTCACTCAACTATGCCTTCAATTTAGTAGACGAAGGGACTCTGGATCGACCCAGCTTTGAGTGCTCAGCAACATACAGTTTGGCTTCCCACTTTCTGATGGCTTTGGGATGCATCAGGGAGCATTTATTACAGAACTCGGGAGCCCTGTTTGGTGCAGAGGCACCACAGGCAGAGGTTCTCTAACAAGCATCTGCTTCTGGCATTCGTGACATGGTTTGAAACATGTCGCCTTTCAGGATGACATCGCTGTTCACTGGGAAAAAAATCCATTATTTTAGAAGTACAAAAGATTTTTGTAAAGCATTGAAATGATTAAGAGGGGAGCTCTGGATCTGTGTCAAAGGGTATATAAGAAGAGGAAATGACAGCATGCAGGAGTAACATCTATATGAAGTCCATGCAATGTTTGGTGGCATGACCGAGGCCGATGGCGCCACTGACCGAAGTGCCATATCCAGTCTGGCACCTTGGGGACACTAACAAGGTGAGGAATCTGCTGTTACAACTATCCACCATAAATAAAATTTACATCACGCTTGCATGAAGAATTTGAAGGTAAATGCTCTTGACAGAGGTGGAAATGCAGAAAAAATGCTGTCAAAAAGAAGAGCTTTGGATAGACTCTGTTTTCAATGGGCTAAATGAAAGATCAGATAGGACGTCTTCCACAGAAAAGCAACAGATTGGTCACTGTGATAACAAATGTAACTTGATAAAATAGAAGTTGCTGAATAAATGTAAAAGCAGTGTCATAAAATGGTCTTGCTCTGACTTGGCAGACAGACGTGCAATGAACATGTGACATGATATAAACTAGCCTTTGAGAGATGGGTAGAGGAAGCGGACTACGGAAGTAGGAGCAGAAGAAAGACGCATTCTGGAAGACTTTACTTGTAGACTGTAGATACAACATATAATCGTATGTATTTTTTGTTTATATGTGAAAGTGAGGTCACTCCAGAAGAAGAGTTTACATACTCCCAAGACAGAGATTGATACAGGAAAGCCTTCACAGACACTGAGGAACAAAGAATTATCATCAAAAGGGTTGTGAACACCTTATTGAGCAGCCATGCGCTTTACAAATTCAGAAATAGAAATAAATAAAACATAAAGGAGCTTTATTGTAGACATTCTTAGAGGATTTTGGTAATTGCAATATAAATATAAGACTGAACTTGAAAATAAGCAGACATTACCATAGAGTGGTCCATGCTTTAAACAGAAAAAAGGCACACTGACTGGTTTGACAAAAGGTTTTTGATCAAGTAAGCCAAACCACAACCCTCAGATAGTTTGAGGTCTCTAAAGCATTGAATACAATAAGTAAACTGAATACAACTAATAAACAGGGGTGCAAGGGGAGAGAACTGGTGTTAAATAAAGTGATCTTTTAATATCGAGTCCCAAACACTACGACTTCCCACTTTCTAACAGTATAGAAATCGACGAACACTTGATAATTTGACTTGTGGGCTCCAACGCAAATACAGGCCTTATTCACAGAAGGCACTTCAAACATGCGAGAGCCTCCTTCCAAAACTGCACCTGCCCAGCGTCCTGCCGTGTAGACTCGATCCAGCACCATGGGGGCGTACGCCACAAGGTGCATTTATGGATGAGATGCTGCATTTTTCAGAGCAGGACTGGAGATTTTTTTCTTAAACTGCTTATTCTCCTTTTATTTTTCAATCTCCCTTGCCACAGCGGTATATCAAAGATATGACACTAACTCAGTCCTGGAAACGTTCTGAGGTCCACTGAAGTATCTTACTGCAGGCACTCAACATTCAAGCATATTCATGCATTGCTCCACTAGGGCCACAGGCATCCTAGTGGCTTAGCCATCCATCTGAGCTACCAATCTCCACAGGACTCTGAAAGAAAACTCAAACGCCCACCACATCAAACAATCCAGGAGAGGAGTAGGGGGGTGCAGTAACAGAAACAAGAAGGATTCAGGCACACTGCAGCCTCAGAAGGATCTACGGGCTGCGCTACGGAGAGGGCAGTCAAAACTGCATGTGCACCACGTCTGCACTGCCAGACTGTAAAGATGAGGCTCACAACGAAGCGTAAATGGAGAATGTTTATTGAGAAATAAACATATCAAAAACCCACCAGTGCGGAAAACGGAGAACCTCCAGCACCAGTAAACTCAGCATACATAATAATCTTACACATTCTAACTGGTGACCTAGCAACCAACAGTTCTACATACTCTAGGAACACGAGAGCAGTGACATACTAAAGATTCCACTCAACATGTTCCCTCTTATTATTATTTTTTTTTAAAAGAAAGAGAAAAAGGAAAAGTAAAGAGTGAGAAAGAGAGAAGAATGAGAAAAACAAAGAAAGATGAGAAAGAGAAGAGTAAAGGAAAAGGAAATTACTTTAATACAAAATCATCAAATTTCTTGGGTAACTTCACAACTCTTTTCAAGCAAGTATCAGATTTGACATTTTCAAGAGTTAACTCCTTAGAGTAAGAAACATCATGAGCATGAAAATCAGGAATAACATGAGATTTGACAACAGAATCGGATGACTCTGAACATGAATTAGAATCAAAGTCAGAAGAATTTCTGACAACACGTGTATCAACATCAGCATTATCCACACTGGGAACCCCAGTTCCAAACTTCTCTTTAGAAGCTTTCAAATAAAAAAGAATCATCAGAGTTCATCACATTAAACATTTTCTCTTGACCAGGTTTAAGAAGAACTATGGAACTTTTGTTCCACCAACCTCTTTTGTGTAAAAGAACAGCACTGCCAGAAACAGGAATGACCCGTACAGGATCAGTAAATTTAGAAGTACCTTTGCGTTGTAAACCAGGCTTAATAATACGAACCCGATCCCCTGCACCAACAATTTTAGATTTGGTTCTATGTACATCATCATGGTATGCTTTGTTTTTTAAAGCAGCTTCATCTAAATTTTTCTTAACTCTGTCTACAACCTTCTCAAAATCCTTGTGAACAGTAAAATCAAAACAAGGCGAAATAAGAGTACAACTCTCTCTTCCCCTCATTAAATAATAAGGGGAAACACCCGTGACAGAGTGAGGTGTAGTATGATAGGACCAAAGCTTCTCTTTAAGGAAATCAAAAACATTCCTCTTACTCTCAAGAGCAGACTGTATGCCCTCTTTAATGAATCTGTTGGCTCTTTCCACTTGACCATTTGCTTTTGGACAATATAAAGGAGCCCTTTCAGCTTGAATACAACATTTTTTAAGAAATTCAACCATTTTAGATGAAATAAATTGAACTCCATTGTCAGACATGAGTAACTTGGGAAAACCTTCAATTTGAAAAACTTTTTCCAAAAACTTGATGACTACATCAGTGTTGGGATTCTCAACCAAATTAAAATAAATCCATTTTGAAAAATTATCAACTAACACAATCAAAAATCTATATTGTCTGCCTAAAGTATCATAAGGCCCTGAAAAATCAATAGATACCTTCTCCCACGGTCCTTTGGGGTTCTCTCGTAAACCAACCGGTTCACTAGACATTTTGCAATGTTTATCCGACTTCACACAAACAACACAAGCATCAACAAATTTGTCAACAGAGGCATCCATACCAGGCCACCAATAATGTTGTCTAAGGGATCTCTTAGTACTAGAGACACCATTATGACCATAATGAGCCAATTTAATCAGTTTCGATCTAAGACCTATTGGAGGAATAATTAAGTCATGTCTGACCAAAAAACCATTCTCGATACTGAGCTCACTAGATACCTGTGCATAACTGTGCAGTCCTGTCTCAAGATTCCTAGTAGGTGGCCAGCCTTGAACAAGAAATTGCTTGACTTTTTTAAGCAAAATATCCTCATCCGAAAATTTGATCCATTCAGCTTCTGAAACCTTACCCTCACAACTGTGCAAAATGTCCACCAAGGCAACAACACACTCATGATGATCAATATTAGACTCATCATTGACATTTTTAGCTGGCAACCTAGACAATCAGCTGTAATGTTTTTTCCTCCAGGAATGTGTAGGATCTCAAAATTAAACTCTTGCAATCTGGCAATAAGTCGAATAAGTCTAGAAGAAGCTTTTCCAGAACGTACACCATCCATCATATACACTAATGGCTTGTGATCCGTGACCAATTTAAAAGGTTTTCCCCATAAAAAATTCTTAAACTTCTCTACAGCCCAGACGAAGGCAAGAGCTTCTCTCTCAATAGTACTATAATGTAGTTCAGCACCCCTCAAAGCTCTAGAAATAAAATAAATGGTCCTCTCTTTGCCATCCACAAATTGACTAAAAACAGATCCTAACCCAATAGAACTGGCATCCACAGTTACAACAGATTCTCCATTGGGGTCAAACGTTTTAAGAGCAGGAGCTCGTGAAATGAGTGGTTTGACTTTTTCAAAAGCATTGTTATGATCCTCTGTCCATACAAAAGATACACCTTTCCTGAGCAATTGCCTCAAAGGTTCAACCACTAGAGCATACCCCTGCACAAATCTGGCATAGTATTCTCCGAGCCCTAAAAAGGATCTCAAGGAATCTTTATCATATGGCTTTATGGCATTGTTAAGAGCGCTGATTAAATCAACCTTAGGAGAAATGCCCTCACAAGAAATTTTGTGTCCTAAATAATCAATTTCCCTCACAAAAAAATTGCATTTCTCTTTGCTAACAGTCATGCCTCTGTCTTCTAGTTTGGTAAGAACTTTATCTAGTATGGAATCATGCTCCTCATGAGATTTAGCAAAAATAAGGATGTCATCCTGGAATGCTTGAACCCCTATAAGATCTTGAAACAAAACGTCAACCAATTTTTGAAAAACGCTAGCTGCGGAAGCTAATCCAAAAGGCATTCTCAAAAACCTATACACTCCAAAGGGAGTGACAAAAGCTGTTAAATCTTTAGAATCCTCATCCAAGATTACCTGATGGTACGCCGACTTAAGATCGACAATAGAAAAATATTTAGCATCATTGACAGCCATGAGTAATTCTTGAATCCTGGGAAGGGGATGACTGTCAATGATAATGTTCTTATTGAGCGATCTTAAGTCAACACACAGCCATAAATCGCCATTTTTTAGGCCGAGCCTCGAGTAGCGCGCAAGCGCTGCTTAGAGGCGAAGACTTTTAGTAAGTGAGTTTTGAAAGCAGTCCCAAAAACGCTCGTGCGTCGTGTCTGGCCTTTTTGAGATGGGTACGCGCGGCAAACATGTGTTTCCAATTATCGTGCCCAGACGCGGGCGCGATAATTGTAAACACATGCCGGCAAAGGCCATGACGCACGAGCGTCTGGTCAGCTGAGCAGGCTGCCGCGCTCGCCCCCGCTCCTCCATTGTTGTCCTTGGCATCGCCTTCACGCGCACCGCTTCGGGCTCCCTCGTTGGCGGCGATAAAATGCCGCTTCGCTCATAGCTCCGAACCAGCACGCACCCTGCAGTTCCCCGGGGCACAAGCAGGCATCCACTTCTGTCTTTTTATGGATGTAGCAGCTGTTATTTTCACACAGCAAACAGGAAGCTGCCATTTAGATATTTGGGATAGTTTTGGCTCACATTTATTTTCTTCTCGTCAAGCAAAGCACGCTGGCCCCTCCTCCCGGTCCGGGCTCCGCAGCCTAGTTGAGGAATTTGCGTCCCGCCAAAGCCCCGCCTTCCCGGGTCCTCCAGCATGCTGCTTCAGGTAAACAACCCTCCGCTCTATTTACAATCAATAGAATGGATGCAAATTGTTGTAATAGAGGCGAGTGTTTTGCAGAAATGCAGGCAAGTTCCACTCAATATCTTGAGCCTTGAAAACAGCGCACTCTGGCCCCTCCTCCCGGTCTGGGCTTCGCAGCCTAGTTGTGACATTGACGTCCACCAAAGCCCCGCCTTCCCAAACCCTCCCGCTGCTGCTTCCAGTTTGATACTCCTCGTTCGCTTTCACCTTTTTGGTTCAGCCATAAGTGGTGCTGGAATAGTATAGTTTTTAGGCTTTTAGTGTTAATCTTTAACGCCCTGCTTCACTCCAGTCAGCCTTATGTCATCAGCTCGAAAGTACCAAAACATGGAGTGAGGTACGAGCCGCGGCCAGCAAGTAACCCATTGCTGTGAGCATGTTTAGAGTCTTTATGTCCGTTTCACATCTTTAATGATCAATGTAAAGGTTGTTGTGGAACAGCCTTAAATAAAAATTGTTGACATTTTTATGAGAATTTTCTCTTAAAAATGGTTAAGGTTCATGGGGATGCGCAGAGAGAAGCACAAGCAAGAACGCTGCTCTTCAGTGGCTTTTGGGAGCTACATCAGATCTTAGTCATGTCTGATTGATATGACCGCTTGTGTACCCAAACTCACCATCCACCAGCATCAATGTTACTAACAATAGCCTGCGTCATCAAATATAACCTATGTTGGAGCTAGCTAAAATTTTACAACAAGACAACTGAAGAGGAGTCAGCGTTTTTTCCATTCTTAAAATTCTGCATTCTATTTTTTGTTTTTTTCCACTTGAATTTTCGGTAAAATGTTTGCTATCAAATGTGGCCGCGTCTTTAAATAAAAGCAATTCAAAAGCTTTCACCAAAAGGCAAAGTGTTGGTATCTCCACGAGTGCCGCCTCCAGAAGTCTGCTACCTGAACGAAATGCGCCTCCCCTCTCCTTCCCACAATCACTGATCCCACCCCTATGGTACTCAGGATCACAGTTGCCACACTTTTTTAATGCACTTCCACCGCTGCTCTCTATTGACCCAAAGTGCATTAAACATCCAAAGCTAAAAGAGCAATCTCATACTCATTAACATGGAACTACTTCAGGGTCTCCGCAAAACCTCGTGTCTGTCCCCCTCCCCCCTCCCAGTTTCGTCTCCTAGCAGCCAGTGGCTGTGCTGTTTTATTTGTGTACTTCCATTACATCGTTAGTACATAGGAACAAGATCACTCGTGGACATGGTAGGAGCAGCCAGAGCAATCATCACAGCGCAATAAAAGGAACATTTTTGGGTGAAAAATAAACATAAGCGTTCAGATTGTAGCATCATAGCCCCCTTCTGGTCACGTCTCCTGTAGCGGCCTGCTACTAAAATTGGTGAATTGTACTTTATTTTTGTTTGCGTTCCCTAACCGCTCGTAATTAACTTCCGGTGAATGTCCTGCCTCAAAACACCGCAAGCATGTGATTCTGACAATTTAAGTGTTCGCCTACACAGCAGCGATTCCCTGTCAGTTGAATGGCTGCTTAGCTGCTTCCAAGTGTGCTGTGCATGCCACTGGTACCACGAGCCGAGGCTGAAGCCAGCAGATAACTGGTGCAGTTGTACCAAGCATTATGCAGTCATGTGGATACTGCAGCTGGTGAGTGAGTTCACCTACCTCCTTAAATGAGACCCCTTCAACTCCTGAACCATCAGCTGTCATGCATCTTTAAACTGTGCTCAAGTCATGACATGCATCGGAGCTGCTTCTCCCATACTCATAGGTCCCTGGCAGGCAAGACATTACATGTACATGCCGACATATTGCTTCTTCGCCAACCAAAGGCATCCATTTTTAACTGACAACAGTCCATGCTATATGCAACACGTTCAGACAGCGCTGGCCTTTTAACAATACGTTACATTCTGGGACTTGTACTATTGCTTTTAATATTGTTGTATATGGTATAAAAACCATAACATGCTAAATGTTGGTCGGTTGAGCCCTAGCTCATTGAAGATGTGGTGTGTGACATGGATTGTCTTGACAATTATGGTATCATGCCTTCAAATCTCTATGAAGATGTAGTAAAATGGTTAAATAGCTAGGTGCAGTACTTGCCGAGTGGTTTGGCTCATGAGTTCCCATTTTGTTGATTTAAATAATAGGTCGGGCAGCAGGGCGAGTGAGATTTGTTACTAGGTCTTGCACTTTGCCAAAAGCTGATTGCTTCTGTGGGGTGCTGCTTTTGACAAGTTAGTGTTGATTATCCCCACAGTTCCACACCACACAATTCAACTACACACATTTCAAATCCACACCACATAATTCGAAACCAAACCACATAAGTCAACTAAACAACACAATTACACAACATTCCACATACATCCAATCCACACCACAAAATTCCACATCATGCCATAAAATTCAAGAGTACACCACATAATTAAACTCCACTACATACCACTGCACAAATTACCATTACACTACATAACACACAATCCCACTCCACATAATTCCAGTACACTCAACGCCACATAATTACTATCCACATATTTCCACTGCACACAATGACACATAATTCGACTGCACAAATCCACTCCACACCACTCAATTGCACAACTAACAATTCCAATCCAACCCACATAATTCCACTACACACAACATACATACACTCCATAACACATAGGTAAAAGAAATGTCATTTACAACACCAATACCTGTAACTCAAGCAAATGGGAATCCTATTGCATTTCCAGTGCTTGTTTTCTTTGGAAGGCGTTTGAGATGGCAATTGCACATTAGGTTTTCTAGCATGGACACTTGGGCTAGGACTATTTTAATTTTTACGGCTTCCTTTTCCATTTCCTCCAGACTTGCATTTTCTTCCCTCTAGTGAGTGATGTCACTTTCTGGTGAGGCAACGTCTCTTCACCAGTCATCCTGGATGGGAAGTGACGTTACCGTTTGGAGGATGGGCACCGTAAAAGTAAGGAAGTGCTTGTTTTATAGAATAAGCTGAAAGAAAAACATTCGAAAGGAAGTCTGCCGCACTGTCACAAAAGTATGCCTAACATTTCCTAAAGGAAACTAGAAAAGAAAATGTGATAAATATTCCTTATTGACCTAGTTTGTAACATACGTACGTTTTTTTAAAATTCATTCAGTAAAGTTCCGTCCACCTGCATAGAACGTTTTAACGCTGGTTCTCCTAGCATAATGTATTGTTTTTTACTTTAAATTTGACCTGATGGTGAATTTCCTTTTCCCATTACTCTGGATAATATTCAGTTGTGTGATCTTTTGTAGTGCCCTTTTCTGTGTACTGAAATGCATGTAATAACAATATAGTAGCTCTTCACCATATACACCCTATACAGTATTACATTTCCACCGATTGTCGTTTTAGCTGAATAATGGTGTTTTGCACAGGGTTCTTAAAACCAAAATCTGGGTACCCCTTTTGCCTCCAAATAGTGTTAGTTGTATAATACCTCTGGACCGTTCCGATTGCAGCAGGACCAAGTCTTATTTGCATATAGCTGGGTCTAATTTGATGTGTCATGGTGTGCCACAAACAGTGTATTGGGATGTGGCTCTAGTAAATTGCTAGTGGCTGAGATTGATTCAAGCACTCAATGCGTCACTTTTTTGTAGTCTATATTGTGATGCCCTTAGTGTGTGTTTGATTTGTTCTGCATTCCGTCCATAATCTGTTCTTTTTGCATCTGTCCCTCTAAATGGGAAGGGGATGCCCAGGTGTGGGTCCCGTGCCAAATCATGTGGTAAAACCCTTACTGAACTGTTGACATGTAGGAGACTGTAATGATTGCCTTAATTTTCTAAATGATTCCCAGTGTAATCAAGGTTCTGTGTAGATGAACCTTCTTCATGTGTTCACATGCCATCCCTCACACCTGATCTCCAAGTGCATGTCTTGTGCCCAAATGGCCTTTACTTTATCTCTAGCAAAATGAACAAGCATTGGCATAGCCAATAGGTCTCCGCCTTTGGGACCTTATAAGTGTTTAGCCATGCAACAGTTGATGTTGTTGCACCAAGGATATTGTGCTGCATAACTAAATACTTATAAGGTCCCAAAAGCGAGACCTATTGGCTATGCCAATGCTTGTTTTAAGAGCGATCACAATAGCCGAAATCCACTCAGAGCTATTGGTGGTTTCAATTATGCCTTCTGCACATAAATTGTCAAGATGCTCTAAGTTTTTGACGAACCCCTAATGGTACCATACGTACCTTGTGCTGTACAGGTATGGCACCTTTTTTTAACTTGATGTGATGAGTAAAACCCTTCACACAACCAACTTTATCTGCAAACACAGCGTTATGTTTTGTTAAGATGATATTAGTACTTGAATTTTGAGTTGCAATTTGATTAACAGAAATGTCCCGTAGTCTAATTGGAGTATCAGTACCTGGACATAACATTATACCCAACTTGCCTAAATCATACCACCCAACAATGTTCTTACCATTGACTGCTACATAAATTTTTGTGAAAATGCAGCGTCCTTAAAAATTTAAATTATCCTCAAAGAAACCTAACATTTCAATGTCAAAATTGCCAAACGCTTTGGGATTGACATCCGTGACTAAGTTACGTACCTTTCCATTTTTCTTCAAAAGTAACATCAGAAATGACAGTAATTGGAGAACCGGAATCAGCCATTACCTCCAATGTGATATCACCAATATGGACTTCACCCAAAGGTGCTTTGAAACTAACACCAACCATATTGACATTAATCATGGGATCATACAAGGTAATAATCATATTCTCAAGATCATTAGTTATCTCACTAACAGAATTCACATTTACATTAGTACTATAAGCATTTGTGCCGCCTCTTATGTTCTTACATAAAGTTTGAAAATGGCCAACTTTATTGCATTTGGAGCATCTTCTCCTGATGGCTGGGCATTCCGTGTTATTGGCAAGATGAAACTTGGAACCACACCTATAACAAGAAGGTTTAAAAGGCCTAGCAACATTGTTAGCTTTAAACACCTTCTTGCCAACTTGAATAGCACACACAGGATTGTTGACCATACCCTCCTCAGATGATAACACTTTAGATGACTGTATAGATCTTTCAATACCCTTGGCTATATACAAGATTTCATTTAACGTGGGATTACGACAGGCCAATAATCTTTCTTGTATTTTTTTAGAGTCGCAATTGAACACAAATTGATCTCTTATACAAACATCAACATGAGATCCAAATTCACAATTGGCAGCAAGCACCCTCAATGCTGCTACATATTGTTCAACAGTTTCATCTGCAAACTGTTTCCTCTTGTGAAAAGCATGACGTTCAATTAAAACATTAGGTTCTTCAGTAAATTGTTTTCCTAACCTAGCAATGGCTTCCCTGAAAATATCCCAAGAATCACCTGCTCCCGATGGTGCTGCAATAGGAGGTACATTTTCAAATATTTCAATGGCAGCCGATCCCAAATAAGTAAATAAAAGCGCATGTTTCCTTTCAGCAGAAAACTCTTTACCATCAATTGCCACAATATAGTTCTCGAAAGATTTGTACCATTTCTTCCAGATTAAAGTAGGTTTTCCAGGTACACTCAAAAATATTGATGGTTGATTGCAGACTTGTGACGAAGCCATGACTGAATAAAAATAAACTTGTAAGCAAAAATAATATGTAGATAAGAAAAAATAAAAAATGAACGTTGTGCTTACAAATAGAAAATAGTCAAAAGCTTAGTACAAATTCAAAGTGTGTGCATCACTGAAGTTGACACACACCAAATACTAAAGCGCGCATTACATGTAGTATTCAAATATAGATGATCCAGATGTATGCAGTCATGAAAGTGAATAAAACGAAATCCGCTTCTCAATATTCACAAAACCCCTAAAAAAAAAGTGTTTACCTTAACAAGCGTGCGGTGAAACACTAAAGGGCTTGGTGAGATCAAAGTGTGTGTATCACTGATACACTGCGTGACAAACTGCAGGACGAGTTGCTGCTGAAAAGCAGATGTCGGAATAGACGAATCCAAAATGGCCGTCACGCACAGCGTGGTATGACGTACAGTTTCCAAAGGAAATAGACCTTGTTAAGGCAGCGTGTGGCAAGGCAGGATTGACGTAGCAAGGAACGTCAATCACGAGCACATCAGCACGAGTAAGGTGTAAGAGCTCGCGCAGGGCCCGCTTCAACTGTCAACCGCCACAGCACACTGCCAAAGGTAAGAAAAATACCTTAAAAGTAGGCAAAATCCTCAAAACGGCAGCGGTTCGGTTAGAACGTGCAGACACACCAACAGAAGTTCACCGGAATCAGGCAGCAGTAGGAAATACGCTTTTCCGCAAATGTAAACGTGCAGAGGGTAGTCTCTGTTCCTTCCTTCACGGTGGGTTGAATCCCAGTCGTCGCCAATGTAAAGATGAGGCTCACAACGAAGCGTAAATGGAGAATGTTTATTGAGAAATAAACATATCAAAAACCCACCAGTGCGGAAAACGGAGAACCTCCAGCACCAGTAAACTCAGCATACATAATAATCTTACACATTCTAACTGGTGACCTAGCAACCAACAGTTCTACATACTCTAGGAACACGAGAGCAGTGACATACTAAAGATTCCACTCAACACAGACCTCTCGCGAAACAGCATCTTATCATCAGGCTGGAAAGATACAAATGTTAAAAGCGCTGAGGTTAACGGACAATGGAGAAGCAGTTCAACGTTTTCAAATACTGAAATCCATTCAAGAGAAGCACAGAAATTTGAGCCACGGAGAAGGCAGAGGCAATGGTGAATACTAACTGCATAGCATCCCAGGAGCTTTAATGTGTGCTGCTGTCATGGCAACTTATTCGCTGTTAGTCGAAATGCCATTTATGACATCATGGCTGTGAATACAGAGCGAGAAAATTAATGGCAAGTCATAAAGAAAGGTTAATTTCAACAGATTATGATCAGGATGGAATATTTCCTGACAAGCTTCTTTGAGGTCTAGCCAGTGAACTGCAGAGCAAAGAACCGGGGTCATGAGGTGTAACCCTGGCGCGGTGCTATCTGTTGCATTGTTACATGTTGCGTGCTTTCCTACCAACCCATACAGACACTGTGTATATATGAAACCCACAGAAATAGCCGAGATTCCGGATTGGTCCATTCATGGTCGTAGCCATCAGTTAAAATTTGTGACCCATATCCATAAGAACAAACGGTTTTGAGGAAATAGGAGTAATGGCATCACTCACTTTCTTAGACTAAAACATAAAATTAAAAATTCTGAACAAATAGGAAACCAAAACAACTCGACAAAAAAATAGTACAACTATGTTCTGTGCATTTGTAAAGCGCACTATTACCCGCAAAGTTGGAATAAAATAAAATGAGCACCAACACAATACAAGATTCAAATACCACAACACAATAATGCAACAAAAACAGCAGAAATAACATGGTACAGCAAAACAACATCATGACAACACAGAGTTCAAAATCAGGAGAAAAAATACAAACTGAACAAAATATTACATCACATCAAAATAGCATGTTAACAACACATAAGTTGAATAATAGCAAGCAAAGAAGACAATACAAACTGCAAGATAAGGGGGGGGGGGGAAACTTAACACTATAGAGAACATAACACTGACAGCCAACACTACAATATGACACCACCACTTGACTGCACAAGGAAAAAACCCAAAGGAAAACGAAAGGGCAAAGAACAAATCTTATCCACCACCTTATAAAACTTGCATAAAGATTACATTTACTATTCTCTACTACATACAGCACAGGAATTTTGATATGGAAAAATGCTGTGTGGGATTTCATATAAATAGTAATGGATTTAACCCCTTATGTTCCAGATATTGTTAGCTACTTTTGCTTCTAGCTACAGCAGCACAAACAAATACAAGATGGCGTAAACCATATTTGCAGACATGATTGTAATAGGCTATTTATTACCATTTTGAAAGGATATGCATCATGACATTAGGAGTCGTGGCCATTCCTTCACTCAATGGTAATGCATGTTATGCACTGTACATCTGGATCAAGTATATACATATGAATTGGCAAACCTCGAATGCTCTTCACCAATAGAGTAAGGCCCACACCAATAGACATGAGGCTTATGCTACTCTCTGCCATCAGGTGAGATCCAAGGCTGCATTCACCATCACTAGACAGAATATGCCCTCTTCGAAAAATTCTCAAGTTCAATTCAACATTTAGTAATGCTACTAAATTAGTTAAATCCCCTTACCATTGCATCAGTGAGCTGTTCCCCCTTTTACAAACACTAATGTAGCCTAGTATTCAATATGTCCATGATATGGCCCTTTGTCCGTGGTATGACCTCTGTATACAACTGCTATCTAAGTCCACCCTTGTACTGAACCAGAAACACTAACCTTTGTTCCACAAATGTATTTATTGATTTATTTGGTGGGTTTTATATAGCGCGATTTATTAACTCGCAAGAACGCTTTATAAGTACAATAGAGATAATGCAACATTTTGTTTGTTAGTCATGTAGAGGCACATGTATGAGTGTCAAAATATATAGACTGGTGTGCCTGGGGGCTCGGTCAGATTCACGTATTTCAAGAGCAACAGTTTTTCTTGTTCCGAGAGAAGAACAGACAACAAAGTTTTTGAGGACTGCAAAAGTGTACAAGTCACAGTATACATAGGCAGGCATGTTGAAGTGCGATCTGTTCCAGTTTATGACTGGGTGCTTTCGGATGTGATTTGTCCTGGTTATTTATAATGGGACCCTGAGGTACGTAGGTCTCAGTCAGTGTTTGTGTCATTCTAGTGTAAGGAGGCCATCACTGGTCTAGTGGGACCCTAAGGTCAGTGGGAATTCAGTCTGTTTCAATTTCATGTCAGGGGTTGTGTTACCAGTGGGGCACACAGGATCTAGGGTAGGGCTTTAAAAGTATCTATATTCGCTCAGTTGTGGAGTTAGGGTTCATACAAGGATGGTCCTTTTTATCTTAGAGCTATCCAGACAGTAAGCTACTGGGGTACGATAGTGGGGCCATTTAGGAGAAATTGAGGGATGAGTAGCTTTTTCATCTTTACTTTGAAGACTTTAGTAGAGGGATTGGTTCTGATTGAATGGGGAATGTTGTTCAGATCCTGGGAGAGCATCCAGAGAAGGCCTGCTAGAGGGATCCTCTTCTTTTGCAGGGAGGTATTTCCAGTAGAGGTTGTTGTTGCTCCACAGGGGACATTGGCCTCCTGAAATGCTACATTTGTGAGCCCGGTAGATCGGGGTCTTTCTGTGAAGGGCTTTGTGAATAATGAAGGTAAGTTTCAGGAGACTTATGGCTTCGATCGGCAGCCACCTGAGTGAAATTGGGATGGGTGTGATGTGATCACATTTTCTGACGTTTGATACAGTTCTCGTGGCGGAGTGAAACACCCTGGTAGCCATCGAATGCATTCGCAATTATCCTTTAGCAGGAGAGGGGACGGATATCCCCAATCGCTTGCAAAATGAATTCCCTCTATTTCTGCAACCGACAATTAATTCATTTAAAAGGTTGGAAATTCAACAAAGCGCAAAGCTGCGTGAGAGCTACAAGTGACAGCTCGTGACAGCGCCCGTCAACCGCCTCGCTGCAGGAGTACAGCGCGACACTTCAAACTACAGATCGCCTGGAGAAATAGCAGCCTCCGTACAAATGATGGCAGTCGATCTGCTTTCATCTGCACTCCGCTTCCACCTCCGCATGGCTACCCGCAGGGGCCAATCAGGGCTGCTGCAGGCATCGCCGCATGGGGGAGCCCAGAGTGGCTGGAGGGGGAGTGATGAATAAAAGCAGCTTGTGAGCATCTGCTGCAGCAACATACCCACAATCCGGTCCCCTCTGGCTCACCCACCGCAGCGCAGGCAGTTTTCAGATGCACAGAAGACGTTTTCAGCAGAAGACTTGACAAAGACACGTCCTCTCAAAAAACCCGGGTGATTTTAGATATCCCCGTTGTGAAACAAACAAGATGCACTTTTAAAAGTAAGGCTTGTAGGCAGAAAGGGAGGTTTCAGTTTTATTCAAGTTCAAAAAGAAGCGAAGTGACAAAATGCCAGTTTCACTGAAAACGTGTCAATGTCTGAATGAGGAAATGCAACAGGACACTCGTCTACTCGTACGTGGAGGGGAAATCGGAGAGAGATGGAAGAGTAAGGAGAATGAGAAACCTAATGCCTTAAACATGGTAAACCCAGCAGGGCAAGTCATCTCGAGACATTATTTGGAAAGCAGGGAAAGCAGCACTAGCGCCAGTCGGCTACGGAAACTATAACTGCAATAAGACCGTAAAACAGCCCAAGTCCTAAAAAAGAAGTGAGAACTAACCAAGTAAGGCAATGTGCAAGTGAAATCATGGCGTGTGCCATCACAGCGGATGACGTCACAACGCGTGACATCGCAAAAGTGACTTCACATGAAGTGACATCAGATATTAAGACCTCACAGATGTTTATCAGTACATTTAAGCGCATTAGAAGATTTAACCAATAAGATTTTGCGTCGGGGTTGTGCCAAAAGTGGCACAACCCCCACGCAAAATCTCGGCCTCAACTAATACTTTTATGTTTTTTAAAACCCTGCTTCAAAGAAATTGGCAACAAGGATAAATATGGTCGTAGATCGGTTCTGCTTAATTGGTTGCAGGGGTGGGGAATTCCTATCTCCCGACGCCCGAGACATATAGATTTCTTACAAGGGCAAGAGGTTTTAATTTCTAACTTGTCCAAAGGACAAGTAGACAGTTACGGTAATCCGATACACAGCTGTTCAACCCTTTTGGTCACAGCCAGTTAATAAGGAGCTCTGAGCAGTTTATTGGCAGTGAAAGGGTCAATGCAAAAGCTGGGGCCTACACTTTAATTTCCCCAGAGCAGAACAACAACATGATGGAGCTGAGCTCAAAGTTGCAGCTCCATATAAAACATCCACAGCACTGTCAGATAAGAGTCTTTTTGCTTTCTCCCCGAGGCTTTGTGTGGCTTCCAGGCCCTCCTCTGGTCCTTTCATTTTCTTCGAGCACGAGACGCAGCTCCAGCACACTCACATCACTGGAATGTAAGAGGCTGGCTCTTGGCTCCTGCTCTGACTTTAACCTTGTGACCCCCTGCCTTTTATTCTGTGCTTCACCCTTGAGCCTCAAATCGGCCCCAAGATCCCTCCTCACCCTCGCCTCCGGGGGCCTACAGTAAAGCCCATGCTTTCCCTTCTCATGCAGCCCCTGCACAACCCTCCTTTGCACTTTGCTTTGCCTGTACACCTTATGTTTCACCCGGTGCCTGTACTTGCTAACCCCATCCCACCCCCTCTGCTGCCCCCTCTGACTGCCCTGACCCGATCCCCTTGGCCTCTCATATCTTACCTCATCCAGGGCTTACATTAAAGTTAATTAGTTTCCCCATGGGGAATTCATGCAATCCTCAAGCGCACCCTCATTTCTCTCCTTGCACTGGGCCTCTCGTCTCACTTTGTGCATGCACCAGGGGCATCTGAACACGCGCTGTAGCAGCTACAGCAGCTGTGGAGTTCTTAATGGGCCCCTTCTTTCTGCAGGTCCAGACAAAGGTTCATAATTGATATGAAAGGGTGGATGGATATATACATGGATGAATGAGTGAAAGGATGGATGAGTGAAAGAATGGATGGATGAGTGCAAGGGTAAATGAATTGATGGATGGGGTGAAAGTGGATGGATGTAAGGATGGATGAGTGAAAGAATGGATGGATGAGTGAAAGGGTGAATAAATGGATGGGGTGAAAGTGGATGGATGAGTGAAAGGATGGATGGTTGAATACAAGGGTGGATTGATGGATGAGAGTGGGTGGATGGCTGGGTGGAAGGATGGAAGGATGGATAGATGGGTGGAAGGATGGATAGATTGATGGGTGGAAGGATGGATAGATTGATGGGTGGATAGTTGAGTGAAACGGTGGATGGAGGGATGAGTGAAAGGGTGGATGGATATGAGTGAAAGGGTGGATGGATATGAGTGAAAAGGAGGATCAATGAGGTGAAAGACGGAAGAGCAGATGGATGGATGGAGGGATGAGTGAAAGGGTGGATGGATATGAGTGGAAAGGAGGATGGAGGGTGAAAGATGGAAGAGCAAAAGGATGGAGGGATGAGTGAAAGAGTGAATGGATATGAGTGAAAGGGTGGATGGAGGGGGTGAAAGTGGATGGATGGATGAGCGGATGGATGGATGGATGAGCGGATGGATGGATGAGTGGAAGGAAGGAAGGAGGGATGGATGAGTTTGAATGATAGATTTGGAGCTGGAAGGATAGGTTTGGCCCCAAGGGCGTCGTGAACCACTCGCTTTACCAGCTACAGTGGGGGTGGAGCTCTTGATGAGCCTCTTCTGTCTGCAGCTTAGCAGACAAAGGCCCATAATTAACGTGTAAGGGTGAGTGAGTGAAAGGATGGATGTGTGGGTGAAAGGGTGGCTAGATGAGTGAGTATATGAGTGTAAGTGTGGCTTGCTAGATGGATGAATGAGTGAAAGGATGGATGAGTGACAGGGATGGTGGATGGACGATGGATGTGTTGAAGGAAAGGGTGAAAAGATAGATGGGTTGCAGGGTGGATGGATCAGTAAGCGAAAGGATGGAAGAGTGAAAGGGTAAATTGGATGAGCGGAAGGATGGAAGAGTGAAAGGGTAAATTGATGGATGAGCGGAAGAATGGGTGAGCGAAAGGATGGACAGATGGCTGAGATGGATGGATGGATATGTTTGGGGATGGATGGGTAGATTTGGATATGGATGGGCGGATGGATGGACAAACAGAATGGTGAAAGGCTGATGAAAGAATGAATGGAAGCCAATGTAAAGGTGAAATGCTAGATATCAGTGGGTGAATGAAAATATGAATGGGTAGATCTGCAGAAAAGAGGCAAAATAAGGAAATCACTACTATTCAAATCCTTCTATACTATGAGCCTGACATAACCAGAGAGGCTATTATTCGAGCTCTTCTATAATGAGTGCTGCCATTATTTGACGGTGCACTACATGATGGCACCAAAGGGACAAGTGGATTTTGTACAGGACAAGTAGATTTATGAAGCTACCTGTCCCATGGACAAGTAGATATTTTATTAAATTCCACACCCCTGTGGTTGCAAAGTATGCCTTTTAAAATATTTTATGGGGTTAAGGCATCTGCTGGCGAGGTCCCAGTAAATCTCAGGAAATAATAATAAGAATGGTGAGATAACTCTGGAGGTTAACACATTTGTTGGAGAGATCTGTGTTTGTGTAGTCCCAGATTTGAATCAAAGTAGTAGAGAAGGCTGGGTCTCCTGCATAGCACATCATGTAACAAGCAGATGACAGATTTTTATTTTATGTAGAAGGGTAAGTGGTTTACTGCTTTGAACACAGCAGCAGATCCTTGTTACTTGCAGTTCATAAATCGTAATCCTTCTAATATAGCACAATGAGCTATGAAGGACGTGACTTCAAAACCTTGTACCCCCAACTGTCTCATGTACCATCTTGTACATTGATTTACACACATTATTTGTCAATGTATAATGTGTAAGTTACATAAAGCGCTCTGACACCCTGCACTGGGATGAGTAGCGCTATAAAAGAAATAAAACAAGGCCATTTAATTTGCGTAAATACTGGGACAGACCAACACATCTGATGTCTTACAGTGCATGCACTTATATACAGGGACAGGGACTGAACAAAGTCAAAAGCATGCCTCTCTTAAGTATCTGTGAAGAGATAACAAGCAATGAGCCTTTGCTTCCCCTCCATTGCATTTAAGAGTGAGGTTCCAGGGCACATCCAGTCAAGATATTCTAATAAAAGGAGGCCTGATGGCCTCTTAACTTCTCCAAGCTGGAGGTGAAAATAAAAATGCCCCCCTCGCAGCTCGCATGTTGCTCCTGGGAATGGAAAGCAGACAATGTGCAGCGCGCTGCTGAACGTGTCTCGGTATCTTCACCAGGACAAGTTCAGCATATTTCTGTGGGGCCCAACTTCTTGTGCCCTGCATTTGCTTAATTCCAACTAATTCTGAAGTACCTTTATTCAGTTTCTAGTTTCAGCAAATACGAACTAGTCCACTAAGTTGTTGCGTCCAGGAGGGTTTAAACTGAATGCAAGATGCCACATATCAGTAAGTTCTCCGCCACCAAACCCCTCTGACTTTGCACACCTTTGTCAAAGCCTCCATACTCAGTGTATGGTTACAGAAGCTTGTATCGACCTGCAATAATCAGATGATGCAAGGTCGAGCTGTTTTTTTCACTGAGCAGTGTAATGTTTGTAAACAAGGAGAGCAGAGCAAGAGCTGAACCAGAGGTCAGGAAACAAGTCCTAAACAAGCATTTACAATACAATAGGTCTCGCAATTGTGAGAGTTAGAGCTATTGGCGTTGTAAATGGCAATGTCTTTTACCCATGTGTTTTGGTTTGGAATAGAGTGGATGTATGTGGTGTGGAGTGGAATTATGTGGGTTGGTTTAGACTTGTTGGTTGTGGAATTGTGTGGTGTGGAACTGTATAGTGGAATTATGTGGCATGGTGTGCAGTGGAAAAATGTGGATAGTAATTATGTGGTATTGAGTGTTTTGGAATTACGTGGAGTGGCACTGTGTGTCAGAGTATAACTATGTTGAATGGTGGTATGTGTATGCCAATGAAGAGAGATTTCTATAGCGCAAACTTAGCTACAAAGTAAATACGCCTGTTTGGCAGACTGAGGGGGTTCACTAGACTTACTACTGCCTCACAAGGGTAGATTTTAGGTAGGTATGTTTTTTATAGCAGGGCCCTACAGTTAGAAAGCGGTGATTTACACAGAATACATTTCCGGTAGCTAGCACTGAATGTGAAATGCGCAGCTTCTTTATTGCCCATCTTGTAATAAATTGTGGATTTATTTAAAGCACTGATTACATATTGAAGAAGAGTTCAGGAGATAAAGTCAGAGGAGGTCTTTTGGAATGTTCACCCTGGAAGCAATTAATAAACGTAAACATCGATTTGAAACACTATCCTGAGAAATGGTATGTGGCATTTACATGAATTTTAAATAAATGTGTGTGTTTAATGTATAATGTAGCAGGGGCATCTCAAAGATCACAAGGTGCAGTATGTAGCACAGAAATGATGCGCAGGACCAGGTTAAACCGGATTACTGAAACTAGGAAATGATGGGGGGCAATGAACAGGGCACTGTGCTATACACCAAAACGCACCGCTGGTTTACACCTTTGTACTGTTTCAAGCACATTGAGATGAAGTGATTTCCCCAGCATCACACGATGTTCACGGCTAAGTGGCAAAGGAGCGATTGGACGGCAAATCTCCAGGTTTCCAACTCGGGCTTAAGACACGTCTCCCATTTAAAGCAACTTTGCCATTTTACCAAAATTCGGGAGATCTGGTGACTGTGGCGAATTAGCAACTTCTCTTCCAGTACAGCAAATGGGTAAGTTTCAAGTTTTATCTCGCACACAAGGCCCTATAAGGTGACCGCCAATATATAATGCATTGTATAAAATTGTATGCCTAGCAGAGCCAGCTGTTCCTTTCTGTGCATAGTGTTCTTGAGCTTCGAATTTGACGGACACATCAGCATGATTAAACAAATTAGAAAATGGTACAATTTTCCAAATTTCACATCCAATCCCGTCATTGGGGCTTCAGGGGCTGCCGCTCTGTGTTTTATATCCTGTATTTGTTGTGAAGAATTTTCTGCACAAAGCTCAAACAACTTCATTATGCACACTATGTGATTGAAGTCACAATAGAGTTAGACACTAGTTTTGCCTTGCATGGTTACTCTTTTCCAAAATATACCTTTTCCTCTGATGGCCAGGAATGTTTATGCTGTTGCGAATAGAAAAAAAGACGCAGTATTTAATCACACATAATTATCTGCCTTCGAATTTGTAGATATAAATGTGCAAATGGGATCTCTTCTCCTAAGGCATAATTTTGGGAACACTACTTTTTTCTATTTGACTACAGAAACCCTATCGCCATGAAAAAACAAGGTAAGGTTAAAGTATGTGTTGTGCACATCAAAGAGAAAATGCCGATTGTAATTAACTGTCGAAAGAGTCTAATAGGCGGTATCTTTACAATAAAGAGATCTTATTATGCGTTTTAGCAGTTTCAGAAGTCTCCACAGTTAATGGGCAGTAAAAATTGTGAACATCCAAAATCTGCACGTTAGAGTGACCCCGAGAGTGTCTGCAAGCAGGGTTAATCAATCAAGCATTTGTATAGCGCGCTACTCACCCGGAGGGTCTCAAGGCGCTTGGGGGAGGGGGGTCCGCTACTGTTCGAACAGCCAGGTCTTGTGGGTGGGTTGGCTGCTGCGGGGGCCAGGTGGTTTGGCGCTGGGCGCGGTCCAGGCGCGGACGGCGCGCCAGCGGCGCGGCCGCACAGCGGCCGCCATTTATGGGGAGGTGGGAGGGAGGAGCAGCTGGGAGGCAGGGGCAGCGAATGGGCAGTCAGGGGGGCGGGGCCGCAGGGGACGCAGCGGCGGGAATGGCGAGAGGCAGCGAGGGGTACAGAAGGAAAAGTGGAGAGAAAGCGGACACAAATACGGGCACAATTCAAAATGGGGCAGCGAGGGGTACAGAAGGAAAAGTGGAGAGAAAGCGGACACAAATACGGGCACAATTCAAAATGGGGCAGCGAGGGGTACAGAAGGAAAAGTGGAGAAAAAGCGGACACAAATACGGGCACAATTCAAAATGGGGCAGCGAGGGGTACAGAAGGAAAAGTGGAGAAAAGCGGACACAAATACGGGCACAATTCAAAATGGGGCAGCGAGGGGTACAGAAGGAAAAGTGGAGAAAAAGCGGACACAAATACGGGCACAATTCAAAATGGGGCAGCGAGGGTACAGAAGGAAAAGTGGAGAAAAAGCGGACACAAATACGGGCACAATTCAAAATGGGGCAGCGAGGGGTACAGAAGGAAAAGTGGAGAAAAAGCGGACACAAATACGGGCACAATTCAAAATGGGGCAGCGAGGGTACAGAAGGAAAAGTGGAGAAAAAGCGGATACAAATAAGGGCACAATTCAAAATGGGGCAGCGAGGGGTACAGAAGGAAAAGTGGAGAGAAAGCGGACACAAATACGGGCAAAATTCAAAAATGGGGCAGCGAGGGGTACAGAAGGAAAAGGGGAGAGAAAGCGGACACAAATACGGGCACAATTCAAAATGGGGCAGCGAGGGGTACAGAAGGAAAAGGGGAGAGAAAGCGGACACAAATACGGGCACAGATTGGGCTAGATTTAGCACAATCTGTCTAAACTATTGTCCGAGTGAAAATAAATTGATTTGTGCGGGTTGGCAATTCTTATGCTAGTTTTAATAAAACTTTTTGCAATTTTTTTGGTTATTATCCTAGGAATTAGTGCTGGTAACAGCCTCAATCTTTACTTCTTTGAGTAATAAATCTGTGCTGGTCATAAGCTCGCAGCTCCGCTGTATAACTGAAGTACTAAAAAGTAATTTATGTACCATTTTTGTGTAGCATGGGGGGGGGGGAGGGTTTGGCTAAGGTTTTATCAAAGAAACGGATGGTAATTATCTATTGTGCGGAGGTTGTAATTTTTTCCTTAACAATAAGCATTTATTGTACTTTATTTGTGTTTTAAGCTTTATGGGCTTTGACCCGAAATAAACTTTACCGTTTGACCTTGGGCAGATGAAATGCTGAGCCTAAGCTCTGTGCGTGTAAAACAATGAAGCGCACTGCTTCAGAAAGTGTCATGGGGCGGAACTGATAATAGCTTGTTTTGATGCGCTCGGTACACTGCTGCAATCTTGTTCATCGTGGCGCTTGAAATAAAATGTGTTAATGCCAAATCATCTCTGTGGCACTTATTTTATCAGCCTTAACAGGGGCGCGGCCGCTCTTGGAAGGCATTCACCCTTTACCAGACGGCTGCTGTTGGGTCTGAACCCACTGAGCGTCCATGCTTTCACAAAGACAATAGCAGAAATTAAAGGTTATGGCTGGACACAGTTCTTGACAGCTGAAAGTATGCAGGAGTGTCTCTCTACATGTGTTGTTGCTATTATTTTTGTTATTAGTATTACTGTTGTTGATTCGTCTTATGTTTTTCGGCTCTTGCTTCAATGGTGTAACCTGATATTTTAAAGCAAATAGTAAAAGCTAAAAGGAGGTAGGAATAACCGTGGGCAATGAACTCCGCTCGCAGAGGTTGCGGAGATTTGCTAGCTACGCATTACACTGAAAACACGGAATTCATGCAAAAACTCCGACTCCGCCACGTAGCGGAGTTAGCTACTGCACCCACAACCCTTTGATAAAACAACTTTACCTTTACATGCTAAAAAGCATATAACCAATTCACAAAAGTGAGCTTTGAAAAATATCAGGCAATGAGAGAGGTGATGATTTTGGGGTCCCCCCTAACCTAGGGGGAGGACCAAGCAGATGCCTGGAACACAAAGAGCAGATCATGCTGAAAGTTATGGGCAAAAATACAATGCCAACCAAAGGCCCAGCAAAGCATTATGGGGCGAGATTCTAGAGTGCAGTGAATATTATAGTATTAGCTCTCAGCTGAGCCAGGAGAGCCTGCCACTTGAGGAATGTTTTGATATTGGATACTATAATATTCACTGCACTCTAGAATCTCGTCCCATAATGCTTTGCAGGGCCTTTGGTTGGGATTGTATTTTTGCCCATAACTGTGCTTGGGGTGGTCCTAGGAGGATGGGACCACCACCGAATCATTCAGCATGATGTGCTCTTTGTGTTCAAGGCATCTGCTTGGTTCTCTCCCTAGGTTAGGGAGGACCCCAAAATCATCACCTCTCACTGCTTGCTATATTTTCATTTTCACTTTTGTGAGATGACTATATGCATTTTAGCATGTAAAGATAGTTACTTGTTTTACCAAGGGTATGTGAGGTTTCCGTTTTATTAATTGGGATGAGATGGAACAGAGTTACGGAGCGGAGTTTCACTGAGTTTTTGTTCAACTCCGCAGAATTCCACGTAGTGGTACTCCGCCAACTTCGCCCACCCTTGGGTAGGAAGTGAACTCACGAAGGGGCTGGCCACTTCCGGTACTCCCTTCTCCAGTAGCCAGTCCCGAGTTGGAGGCCTAGACCTGTGTGTTAGATTCTTTGGTCGAAGTGAACTCGGAAACAACCTTACCACTTGAACATTATGTGATCCTGGGTAATTTAAGTTCTCTGCTGTCCTACATTACATTACCTGCCACATCTGGAAGCGCTTACAAACAGGCAAACCCACAGTCTTCACAAAATGTGTGGGTATTTATGTTTACAAAAGAACATGTGTGCATTGACCACTGCCTTCTGAAATCTTCAGGGACCGTGACGCCAGCCCATGGGTTTCAAAAGCAGGAGGGAGCAGGAGGCAGCTGCAGCCAAAACAGGCCTTGGTCTTTGAATGCACAGCAAATGTGGCAAGATGAGAGCAAGATTTACAGCCCTGTTTACAACAGAGCTCTGTAAACCAACAGCACGTGTCTCCAGTGCTCCGTCTTAAAGAAAGAAATAGTGCTCACAAGCGCTGTGTAACAACACATGTAACAGGGGCAGTCCCTGAAAATGGGCGGAGTTTTTTTAAGCCCATATCCTGAATACAGCATGTCTCACAGAGACAGCGCAAGCCCTGCCTAGGCGAGACCTAAAAAAGAAGGTGGGGAGGGACTAAAGTTAGGCAGTATGCAAGTGACGATGTCAATCAAAAATGGGGGGAGAGCGAGGAAAGGTCGGGGGACGTCCCTATCCCAAAGTCTAATGTACAAACAATGTGGACATACCCACTAGATAAGAAAAAGGTTTTGGACTCACTGTAATAGTAAACAGTGCCGAAGAACCATTAGGTTTTATTAAAAGACCCCTCACACACCAACCTGGTTGGTGTCATGCTTCATCATTGGGGTCCCAACCGGGTGGCCAAGTGCAGGTTAAAAATATCTCTGGGAATCCTTGCCAAATGTGTTTATTTGTGGCTGCCCAGGATATGTTAAAATCCCGGCAGCCGGGACCACGGGAGACTGAAATAGGTTGTAGCGGGTCCACAGACTTGATGAAAGTTTGACTACAGACGGTACTCCTCCCGGGCCCTGATACGCTGCCAAACACTCCATTTTAGTGTTCGATCAAGTGGGGTCGTAAGTATCGACACCACTCAATTTTTCCAACACACCTTAGCGCGTGTGCTGAGTATTCACTATTCACGTGGCCAGATTTTGCCACTCACTCACATTTTTCACACGGACCTGATGAAAGCCCAATTTATACCTTTTTTTCTGGGCTGAAACATGTAGCCCTACTACAGACAACCACGAGTAAAATCACTCTATTAGTTGCGCTCTTGGATTTTAACATATCCTGGGCCGCCACAAATAAACGCATTTGGCAAGGATTCCCAGAGATATTTTTAACCTGCATATTATCACATTACACCAATACACCACACCAGCTCCGCTGTAATCAGGCGTCGTAGCACAACCGGGCGGCACTCGGCTACCCGGTTGGGACCCCAATGATGAAGCATGACACCAACCAGGTTGGTGTGTGGGGGGTCTTTTAATAAAACCTAATGGTTCTTCGGCACTGTTTACTATTACAGTGAGTCCAAAACCTTTTTCTTATCTAGTGGGTACGTCCACATTGTTTGTACAGTATGCAAGTGACACCACAGAGCGTGACATCACAGAGCAGCGCTGTATTATGGAGCAGCCTTGCACCACGGAGCGGGACATCACAGAACAGCTTTGCATCACGGAGCAGCGTTGCATCACGGAGAGCGACATCACAGAGCAGCGTTGCACCACGGACCGTGACATCATGCAGCAGCGTTGCACCACAGAGTGTGACATCACGGAGCGTGACATCACAGGAAGTGGAATCACAACCCATGACCTCACTGGAAGGGACATCACAAGAAGTGACATCAGATCTTAAGACCTCACACATTTAGCAGGTCTAACATGAGTACATTTGAGCACATTACAATATTTAACAAATAAGATTTTGCGATGGAGTTATGCCAAAAAAAGTGACTCAACCCGACGCAAAATCTGAGCCTTAATTTATGCATTTATTTTAAAAACTCTGTCACAAAGAAATTGGCAGCAAGGAGAACGTGGTGGCAGTAAATCTGTGCTGCTTAATTGGTTGGAAAGTCAGCATTTTAAAATATCTGATGGGGTTAAGGCACCTGCTGCACAGATCTTGGTGTACCCAATACATTTTAGGAAATAATAATGCTAAGAACACTGGAGTTTAATGCACTTGCTGGAGAGATCTGTTTTTGTCTAGTCCCAGTTTTCAATTAAAGTAGCATAGAGGGTTAATATGTTTCCTGGAAAGCACATCGTGTGATACACAGATGAGATTTTTATTTTATGTAGATGGTAAGTGGGTTACTGCTTTTAACACTTGCAGTTCATAAATTATAATTCTACTAATATAGAACAGTGAGCTACGGACATGTGACTCCTACAACTTGTAACCCTCACTGTCTTACGTAACACATCCTGTACATTGATTCACACATGATTTGTCAATGTAAAATGTGTACATGTGATGTAAAGTGCTCCGACACCATTGATTGGTAGTGCTATTGTTGTATTCCGCTTTAGGTGTCCTTATATAGGTTTTCCTGAAACATGTCCATATATAGGCACAATTTGCATTGCCCTTATATAGGCATAAGATCCCAGTCCTTATTTAGGCATTAGCCATGCTATCCAAATACAGGCATGGTCACCTACATCCGTCCACCCCAACGTCACAACGAGTTCTTATAAACCAGACCCTTAAGCTCTTGGGAGTTCCCCTAGCACAGGATTATTGATTTCTCCAAGAACTTATTTATTATGCATGAACCGCTATTCCTTAAGGGTTCATTCCTGACGTCTTCCTCTGCCCGACTTTACTTCAATGCTAACATTCCAAGGCACCTACCGGGTATAAATATACCTTCCCTTGCCCAAGCAAGTAGGGAGGAGACCTCGACTTTAGAGGAGCCCGTGTCCCGGCCTGACGCACTGACAAGAGACGCTGTCATCCCTGCTCGCAGAGAATCCAGCTTCCAGTGTTCTGACTCCCTTCGCAGGGTGTTAGAGTTCGAGACCCGGAAAGAGATTCCCACCTCTCTCATTCTCAAGGTATGGAGCTGACTAGAACCTAGAGGGACTCTTGGCATACTAGACTTGGCATACCATACTATAGCATACTATAGAATACATCACCTACTTCTTACCTGGCACTACACGTAGGTTAGGTACACTGGGGTAGAACTAGTTAAAGAAGCATCTTATGAGTACTCGCATTTTTAGCTTATGTTATTTATGTAAATGAATATATGCGTCATAGCTAAAAGATAATGCTAGCGCAGTATTATTTCTTTCTACTGCTTACGCTGTACATCACATATCTCGCATACTGTCTTATGATTATAACAGCTCATATCTCTTACACGAGAAACAAGACTGTTCAATAAATCCTTTTATTGAAACGCCGTCTATTATTTCTGTGTGACTCTGAAGAAACTAAGCATGCACGATTAGCTGAGTGAAACTGTTATCTGTTGTTTCCACGATTCTGAGAGTGTTCCGATTCTAAAGGGAAACAAAGTTGTCATGTTTATGCGGTTGCCAGAAACTACTCCTTCTTGTTTACAAGGAGTTTCTAGTGGCCTCTGAGTTAGCTGGTACAAAGTAAATTAAGTTTAATATACGCGATAGGGACATACTGACCTCAGTCCTATGTCAAACCTATAGGGTATATTATTCCAATGCGCAGAGCCTATTAGGGAAATAGGAACTACACTACACTATAAAAGAAATAAAACAAAATAGCGGTATTTACATTATTTGTGTAAATACTGGGACAGACCAACACATCTGACATTCTTCCAGTGCATGCATATATGTCATATACAGGTACTAAACAAAGCCAAAAGCATGCCTCTTAAGTACCCGTTAAGTAATAAGCTGTGAGCCTTTGTTTCCCCTCCATTGCATTTGCAGCTAGGTGTGAAGTTCCAGATAGCTCCTGCCCATAGTTCTCAATCAAAAGGAGGCTTGATGGCCCCTTAGCTTCGATCCTCGTTTTGGGCTCAGCTGGCATTTAAGAAAAGCCCATTAGCCCCCTGCACGTTGCATGGAATGAAAGCAGACAACATGCAGGTGCTGCTGAAAGTGTCATGATGTCTGAAAATTACACCGGGAGGAGTTCAGCATATTTCTGTGGGGGCCCAACCTCTTGGCAGAGGAGACGGCGTCCACCCTGTGAAAAGAGTGGGTGCATGCTGAGTGGGTAACGCAGTCTACCCGCGTGTACCCTGGACTTGTGCCCTGCCAGGGGTTCTGACATCGAAAGACCCAAAATGTACGCCACATCCTAGATAACATGTAAAAATAAGCCCAGGAAAAGCCAATAAATAGATCTGGGCTTTGTAAGCCAGCAGCTTCCCCTAAATATATGCAATAGGCACTGAAAGTGTAAAGGTAATAAAAGAAAAATGCTGCCATGTAAAGGTGGCATGCATATGGTGCAAAAATGAAAAAAAAGTAAAAAATGACCCATTTAAAAAAAAAAAAAACAAAAGCAGGAATGTGGCCGGCAGAAGCAAAATGGGAATGACACTTCAACAGACTAATGGACGAAGAGGGACCCTCTAATCCATGTTTGCACATGTGTGTTCACTGAGATTTTTTTTTTTTTTTTTTTTTTAAACAGGAGACTGGCTAGACAACTAAAGTGTTCTCTAGACCGGACCAAAAAAAAGAAAATACGTGGAAGTACAAACTTTATTATATGCACGCTTATGCTATGTTGTAGAAGCTCGTCTTAAATTTGCAGGGTGCTGTTTTTTCCCTTTAAAAAACTACATAAAGCAGAGGGAGGAAATGGTTGTGGGTTGCTGAATACCTTAAATAAAAAAAAATCTATAAAAGTCAGTTTATTTATTAAAAAAAAAAAAAAAGGAGGGGGAGCGAGACACTGGCCTAGGTCATCCTAAATAAGGTCTAGACCTCGCTGGAGGAATACATATTTGGTTCAAACCAGGCTCAAATCTGCCTTAGCTCGCCACCTATGTTAACACACTTATTAGTGAGTGAGTAAAAAGTGTACAGAGCACAGATCACAGCACTAAATGATTCAAGGGACTGCACCACCAGAGAAGTGCAAAAGAAAAAGCAAATCCCCCCACTCTCACAATGCTATTCCCCACCCCGCTCCCAGAGACAAAATGGCAAAAGAGTAGGTTCTTCACTAGGCCCAAGTTGGCTGATAGAGAGAGTAAACTCTAAGTACGTCGCAGCAACTCATTTAAATCACTATGTGTGGCCAAGGTCCAATTAGGAAAGGCTGGGTGACCGGTAACGTTGCAAGACATTTCAACCACAGGTCTCAAGCAAGGACAACAGAATGATAGACAGTGGCAAGACGTTGGGTACTGTCTAGCAGTTTGGTTTTCCTAACCTGAATGCACCACAGTTAAAAGAGCTACATACCTTGATATTTAATTATTAAATATTTATGTACTGAGCCTAACCAAATGACTACTGCAGAATCTGTGCATTTGTAGCAGACTACTGCATTTATTTTCAGTGGGCTTTTCACACCAAGGACTTGCAAAGTGGACTACTTACCCTCAGAAGGATCCGGTCTAATCACAAGAGCGACTGATTTTTAAGAATATTTTGCTCCAACAACTCCCACCGTAGAAATCCAAAAATGAAAACCCCACAATCAATACATTAAAGGCAGGCCATACAACACGCAAATGTTGCCTCATATAACATATTTGGGTTTTCATTGGACATCTCACAGTACTCTATGACCAATAACAACACCACACCTTCGTTCCAATCTCATCTAAAAACAGCACATGATAGAACTCGCTCCTCCTCATACAACTTGGCTTCAGGCCTCTAGCTAACCCCATAGAAAGAGCTTCTGCAAACAAGAAAATGTCACACCTTTCGACCAGTTCCCACCTACCTGACAGGCTGTGACCATTTGAGACATAAATTAAACGCGGAATACAGCTGTCTTCCCAATACCAAGTGATCTGCACGGCTGCCCTGGTGATTACTGTTAAGTAGTCTACAACAGTATGACGCTTGCTTGGAAAATGTTATAGGGAGAGCACCAAAGAACCTTTTACATTGACAGTGTTGGGATATGCTACACAGCAGAGGGAAATGGGCAGCGTTCCTTAATGTCATCTGGCTTTTTGAATCTAACTGCTAAAAACTCGAGCTGGTGTCCTTGTTGGACAGCGTGTGCTTTTAGCATTTGAAAGCAATTTTAAACGTAAGGGCGTAATTACCACTCAGAACAATAAGAGCTGCCTTTTATTCAAGCCTCACTTTCACTGCTCACAAGCCAACAATCGAATGACAATGGGTGCTCTTTTTTCTTGTAATCTTGTGTTATTTACATATATTGCTTAGGTCCATGAAAAAGTGCAAACCTTTTTATTTTGATCTCCTGCTATCCAAAAGATGGTGGCGGTCGTGAGCGCTGAAGAGAATTCATCTGCTATTTTCGCTACAGAAAGGAATGGGAACTCCCCGAGAGGCTTAAACAATAATGCAAAACTGACAAATTCTAAAGAATATCTTAAATCTAAGGTAAGAAAATCAATATTGTAATGAAATAATCAGGATTCACTACATCTCGTGTACTGTAAAGCATTATTACACGTTGTACGTATTACGTTACACATCACGCTGAGAAAGGCAGTGTACAGGACTGCGCACATAAGTATATTTACAAATCCATAATAAAACATGATAGACAGACCCTTTGCTCTCACGAGCACAATATGGCACCAAAGCCAGCTGGTCGGCAAAGCAAGGCTACACACATCCGCTCACACTTACAACCATAATTCAAGCTGTGATGTATTGCATTATAAAGCGGTAATTAACTACATGATGTAACACAACAAAGACCTCTTGATTAGCAGTTCTTAACCTTTTGACTTCTGTGGACCCCCAGTGAATCATAACTGGAGTCCGGGGACCTCCAATGAGTAATTATTGAAAGCCAGGGACCCCCGGCCTAAGCAATTTCTAGGACCTGAACCTCAAAACAACACACAAAAATACAAAAACAAGTATACACCAATCAAATGTTTAACAATTGAAATATTTTGTGCAATGCACAATCAAATACAGCCAAAGTTTACATTTTAAATTTTGCTTCTTTATTAGTATATACGTTTATGTTAATTTATTATTTTAATATTATTTCATTTTGAAAAACAGTCGCGGACCCTCTGAGTAGGTCACACGGACCCCTAGGGGTCCTCGAACCACAGGTTAAGAACAACTACTCCAGATAATTAGGTAATACGGAGACTATATCACTACAGACTGCTCATGCTTATTAAAGCGCACAATAACAAAACTAATTAGACAGTCCACCTGCATCCACACAGTGCACCTACAAAAGGATATAGTCATGGTACTGCCACTCAAGAGTACAACAAATTCGTCAAACAATTAGCCAGAAATTATGTGAGAACAACCAGGAGAGAGGCTTTGGCTCTGCCCACACGTTCAGAGGCAAGAGTACATGTTTAAGTCGAGCCTAACGGCAGCGCGCATGCGCTGCTAGCTCTGCGAGGCATGCTGTAATAGAGTATGCAGTGGAAGCCCAGCCCACTCTCTGCCCATATTTGTCATTGGCTTGTGTCATTGTACTTCTTAAATGCTGGCTTCTGATTCGTAAATAGGCTTGTTAGTCCCTCCCTTGGTACCGCCTGGTCTGCATTTGTGATCGCCCATAACGACTGGACCTTTTACTTGGCTTGTTACACGGTCTGTATTATAAGTGGGTGAGCACCATTTGGTTTATTGACACTGATGGGGACAATGGCGGCTGTTTTTCTTTGTATTTGCATGCTGAGTTCGGCACCCGCTTCAGGGACACCGCGCTCGGTTTCATTGGTTTTTTTTGTTTTTTACTTTAATAATTAGCGCAGCGCCCGCATGAGGGACACTGCGCTCTCGTTTTTTTTCTAAACGTTCATAATAAGCGCAGCGCCCGCCTCACGGACACCGCGCTGAAGTCTCAGCGCCCGATATGCTGCCAGGAGCAGCTGCTGCTATCAACATGCTTCAGCTTCTTCGCTGCCCAATCCCTTAGCCAGTCCGCGCTCGCATCCTCTATTGGCACCCTCCCTTCCTCGAATGAGGGGGCGGGGCTTAAAGGCAATCTTAGCGAGTGAAAAACAAGCATTTGCAATGCAATAGGTCTCGCATTTACGCGAATTTGACCTATTGGCATTGTAAATGACAATGCCTTTTATTTATGTTTCGGTTTTTAAAACAAATAAAATGCATTGTCATTTACAATGCTAATTGCTTAAACTCGCATAAATGCGAGACCCATTTCATTACAAATGCTTGTCTCATTAGGAAGACGTTGTGTGCTTCCACAAAAAAAAGCGCAGGCTCTTCATATAGCTGTGATCATTTTGTTTATTTATCCAGCTGCCTGAGGTTGAACTTTCAGGGGCACGCACACACACACACTAGTAAATGGTCTTATAATGTATGGTGTTGTTTTCCCCAGCAGAAGCACAGATGGGAGAAGGGCATTAACTAACCTACATGGATTTTTAGGTATGGCTTGACAATGCAACTATCACCTGCCCTTTTAACCCACACAATTATTATTCTACAGTTCTGTGCTTCTACACAAATACATATCCATCCCACGTTACTTGTTATACTTAACATTACCATACAACATTCTTTTAAAGCTAGACCTATTGGTATTGTCAATGCTTGTTTTACATATCGACCTGTTACAACCTACTGTGCTCAAGCAGTCCAAAGAGAGACAGAGGAGAGAACAGAACATGATGGGCACAGCTTTCCACACATTCACAAACACAACTGGGTAACAAAAGCATACAGCTGGCAAACTATGACAAAACAAAAGACTAAAGCATATTCCTCACACTTAGTAATGCAGATAAAAACAAACACTAGACAGACCACCAGTACAAAACAATGCAACACAGCAATCTAGGTGGTAAAACAGCGCTGCAAAAGCACATCTTATTCTGCGCATGCAATCAAACCTCAAAATCCAGAACTTCATAATCAGATCGTCCCATATCAAAATCAAACAACTGTAAAATAGCTTCGTAATTATATATTCTGCACATACAATGCTCTCACATAGAAATTCTCACCCACCAACATTTATAGTCCACATTAGGCTGTGTAACTACACATTCACATGCAAGCTGTGTTGCAAAACCATCAGAATGGCACAGCACTGCCACCAAAAAGTACAACCTCAAGCATACCAACAACCACAATAAATGACACACCAGAATGTGGACCTACAGTCTCATGCTCACAAGGCAATAAGACAATCTTATGCCGCACCAACTGCACATGCCAATCCTTATGCAATCACTTCTTTAGAGTCAATTTAAAGTTAGTCAGATGAACGAGCACTGTTAAGCACATGGCACAGCAAAAAACATGGCCTCTGGTAACTCAAGGTCGTTACTACCACATGCTATCACAACTGGGTGGACAACTGTTGAACCTCATGAAGGGATTTACAGTCACTTCTTTTAGACCAATAGGAACACACCACAGAATAGATCCATGTTATGTTATGTTACGAGCTTTTATAACGCGCACGGATACTCAGGAGTGTCCGGGCGCGGAAACCTTGCTAGTGAGGGTGAGTCAGATCGCGTGGAGATCCATCTTTATTCACAACAGATAATACTACCTTTATAATGACTACATGCAAAAGGGATCTCTAACGGTGTGAAAAGGCACAAATACACTGCAGAGGGAGTACTTACTAGAACAAGCATTGGCATAGCCAATAGGTCTCGCTTTTGGTACCTTCTAAGTATTTAGTTATGCAGCATAATATCCTTGGTGCAACAACATTAACTTTTGCATGGTTAAACACTTATAAGGTCCCAAAGGCGAGACCTATTGGCTATGCCAATGCTTGTTATTTATTGCTGGCGGGCCGGAGGGAGGGCGGTGTAGGAGAAAACACTGAGGGAAGGAGGGACGAGTGTGGGGCAACACATACAAAGGCAAGTCTGTGAAAAAAGTGCTATGATGCAGCTAGCACTGGCCGCGTCATATTTTCTTTGTATTGTAGGGCAGGAGGCAACATGGAGATGGTGGCAGAGGCAACGAGGAGGGAGGGGAGGCAACTTGGAGTGGGAAGAAGTACACAAGGAAGACACCTGAAAAACTTGCACTCTTGTAGAGTAACTAAACCAAAATTTAAAAAAAGTAGCGTGAGGGGTCAAGCAATCGCACGGACAGCAGGAGAGGGCTTGATTGGGCAAGGAACAAGGCAAACAAGTGCACAGGTGGGGGCAACCAACAACAGGTACAGCATGAGGCAAACACTAACATGGACAGCGGTTGGGGTAAGCAACAACATGGACAGAAAAAGGAGGCAACAAACAACACAGAAAACGGGTGAGAGCAAGCAATAACAGCAGGTGGAGGGCGAGAGGGGCAAAAAAACATTATGGAGAGCAGGTAAAGGCAAACAGCAACATGGACAGTGGGTGGAGACCAGCAACAACACAGACAGAAAGATGGGGCAAGAAACAACATGCACGGGGTAAGAAAGACTATAAGCACATGAGGGAGCCAAATCTCAAACACAAACTTTCAAGGAGTGCCTCCAAAACACGAGCAGTGGAATGACACGTTCTTTGGCCATGCTCCAAAATGCGAACTCGGACCTCGCTCAGCATCTGGGATGACTCATTGCCCCTCACTCATCGCCATTGGGTCATTCCAGACCTATCAGGAGCCCGGTCTAGTTCACAATCATGGTGCAGTGCATTGATGTCAAAGTTGCAGTTATGTGAACAAAAGACGCCTTTCATTAACAACTAAACAAAAGAGGAATGGGCGTCAATTGAGGGTCACTAGGGGTAGCAGCTGCTACTCCTGAATGGATGGTTGCTACTCTCCTCAGGTAGCTTGTGACCCCTGCCGGCAAGCGTGGCACATTCTAGGTGGATGTGTGTTTATGCACAGGGGAGAAGCATGTTCCCTGCTATTTACTGCTGTATGATGAGTGCTGATGTTTGTGTCACCTGAGTGTTTTTGAAATTCTTCCTGGACTGGTGTTTTATCATTGCTGTTGCCATATTGTCTTTTATTTGTGTTGTTGTGGTTGGTGATAATAGTTCGTACAGCACTATATGTCGGCTGGAGTGCGCATGTGCTCAAAGTCCTCGGTCCAAGCTCTACAGACAGTTGTTGCTGCTGGCAGTGATCAAAGGTCAGCGGAAGTCATATTTAAGGAGGGTGAGGGCAGCTGGTTGAGTTTAGCATGAGTGCAACATAAAAAGGAAGATGTATAAATATGACAGATGAAAGAAAGAGAAGACAGATCACCACAAAAGGAGGGCCTCCTGGTGGAGAGGCAGACCCCACCGAAGGGTTGAACAGAAAAGAAAATGGCAATAAATGAGGAAAAACCCGCAGGACAAACTTGAGAAAGAGAGGACGTAAAGACGTAGGAGCAAACGAAGAAGCTAGAAACGACAACAGGAGAAAAGAGCGAAAGTAGAGGAAGAAAAACCACAGGAGGGAGAGACAAGGAGGTCATCAGAAGACGTGGCAGGGAAGGATGTGGGCAGCAATAGGAGAGCGGGAATCAAAGGTCAGAGAAAGAGAAGAGATAGAGCAACACTTCGAGGGAGAGACCGCGCACGTGAAGAGGAGGAAAAACGTGTAGGATGAGAGCAGAACAATATGGGAGAGACATAAAAGTTGAGAGAAAGAAGAGAGAGGGAAAGACCGGAAACGAAGTAGAAACACATGTGAGAGAAAGAGAGAAAAGCCGGAAATAAGAGAGGGAGAACATCAAATAGAGTGTGAAAAGTGAATGGAAGCAAGAAACCGAGAGTGAACTCAGCAAGCAGGAAGAGTGAGAGGAGACAAGCATTGGCCGCGCGGCCGTGAAAGTGACACGGCCACGCGGCCGCGAAAGTGAAAGTGATCGCGATCAAGCGCAGCGAGCGATGCGCTTAATGAGCATGACGAGGAAAGCCATATGGTGCCTCTGCTCGTAAGCGCGCGCCCAACAGCAAGCTCTAGGCCACAGTGGTAGGATTTCCTGAAGACCTTACTAAAAGTCTCGCCAGAGCAGCGTATGCGCTGGCTCAGGCGAGACCTAAAAATGGTCAATAATTACATTAAGTAGAGGGGAGATGAGTTACGGTGAAAACAAAGTCTAAATTAAGAGGGTAATAGTAACACCATCTGGCTCAGAACAAATGAAACGGTTCTGTGTTAACCAGTCACTATAACTCTCTCTTGAAAATAAAACCAATTTATTCTCCAAAATAGGTATAGTGTTTCATAAACAATCAAAATGAGTGCAGACGGTGCAGTGCTCAAAGGTGAAGTGATGAGCAACAGTTACGATACATATGTACAAACGGGATGTCTCAAAGTTTCATAAAAATGAACAGTTCGATATATATTGCCTGATTTCTGTCTTCAACTGATTAAATATCAGACAATGGTCACATTGGTAAGTAAGAACGGTGACTGTGATGTCACGATGATAGTGGCAAGTAAGAACGGTGACGGTAATGTCACGCTGAAGGTAAGGTCGCCTGTAGACTCCTATTATATGTGTCATAAAGGTATGGAATGTTGCTAACCTGTGAAAAGCAGCGAGTCTCCTGAGACCCCCAATGCTGCCCGGCGCAAGGTCACCTTTAATCCACTTTGGATTCGCTATCTAAAATAACGAGGCAGGCGCTGGAAGCTGGAAGGCAAGAAAAAGGTTTATTACTCTTAGAGGAGACCACGTCAACTGCTGACACCAGGATGTCTTCAGGGAGGTGTTCTACTGGCAATGCTTTTGTCTCTTCCTTTTATACAGGTTTTACACAATGTATTTGTTTCATTTATCATGGTTACAAGCTTGGAGTCTCCGCCCCGGGCAGGTTGTCACACAAGCCCGACATTGTTTCATCAGCATGGTTACACAAGCCCAACATTGTTTCATCAACATGGTTACACAAGCCCAACATTAATTCTCCTCCCGCCCAGGTCAAAAACAGACAATTTAATTGCAGCTGGACCTTGCTTCAGGGTCTAAACACAAGTGAGACCGGCCAGATCTAAGAGTCCGTTCTGTTGATAAAAACAGGTCCCATTGTTGGCAAAAAACAAGTCTTGCTGTGTGCAGTGCAATAAATCATGCTTGCAAGAGTCTGTTTGGTATTTGTAACCTGTTTGTGCAGGGATGAGAGGAAAGACAAGTTTGAGGCAGCAGGTGATGTTGATGTTTGTCGTGGAAATAGTTTATAGCCCCCAGCACACATATCAGGTTTGGTCAGAGAGTCAGAAGGCTGCTAGAGGACAGGGTGAAATGAAGGTGACCAACAGAGTACAAAATGGCTGTGGTCAATCAGAATGACTGTAGTTTATGTGCACGTAGGAACTTTCATCAGACAAGATGGCGCAGAATGATCATGATTGTCGTTTTGTTCTTAACAGTCGCCCCTTTGAACATAACTAGCCATCTTGTCAGTCTATTTCGATCTCCATAATGTCCTGTATTTCTTGTTCATACATTACTCTCATTTTTGTTAACTGAGTGTCCATATTCTTAGGGCGCAAGTCACTTATGCAAAGAGAACACAAAGGTGGTATACAGTGTACACCCAAACAGCAACCACATATTGCCAATACTGGGACCAAGAGAAACATTGATATTTTCCAACCCCAGTCCTTCAAGATGCCCCAAAGCCAACTTCCAATTGTCCAAGTCTCTGATCCTTGATGAATTTCTGAAGACAGTCTGTGGAGATGTTCGATTGCTTCATAGACAGAGGCTGAATTATCAGGGATGTATATGCAGCAACTGGCACCAATGATGCGACATGCTCCTCCACGATCCGCTAGTACCACGTCCAGGACCATGCGGTTTTGTAGGGCCACCAGACGGACCGCTTGAAGCTCGGCAGTGTTGTTGGTGAGGATGCCAGCTGTGACGTTCAGGGCGGTTTCTACCGCTTGAGACAGATGTCTGATGGCTCGGCTGTTTGCCATCGGACCCCATAGCGGGACGAGCCCTTTTGCTGCGTCAATGAACTGTGATGTGGCAGAGTCTGCTTGATCAGTGTCTTTAGAACGCTTTTCTCGATGATGCTCTGCAGGGGCTGTGTAGGTCGTGGCAAAACAAAAGCGATGTAGCACGTGCCCCCCCAGTTTCTTGGGAGCCAGGTGTAGGCTTTGGTTCCACAGACAAAGTACATATTGGGTGATGCAACAAATGCTGGAGGGTTGGCAGTGTTCAAAGTCCTTACAATGTTACAAGTGCTGTGACCCACATTCTTAGTCCCACGGCCTTCAATGCATACAAGGCCTGAGACGTTCACCACAGATAGGGCCACAGTCGGTGTTGCAGCAGTTCTTTTCTTCAGGTAGGAAAATGTGGCTCTGACAGGATTATTGAACACTTGTATTTCCACTCGTTCTTTGGAGGGGACATTCATTGGGAATGTCGTATTGGAGGTGTGAGGGCAAAAGGGAGCTGCTGTTCTTCCTGTTTGGTTTAGCCAGAACTCGTTGTAGAACTGAGCGATTGTCCCATCGGAAGTGGCATTGTCTTTGTAACTTTCTTGTAGGAGCATCATCCAGGCAAGGCAAGATCCATGAACAGAAAAGGGTGAAGGGATGAAAGGGATGGAATGTTCAGTGGCATGTGGTAGCAGCCCACAGACCCAACAGTTCGTGGCAATGGTGGCAAGATTGTGCTGGTGCAGCATCTGTACGAAAGAATTATTCCAGAATTCTTTGCGTCGTTCTCGGAGATGTGGCGGTAGTGATACCAGGTAGTGTTCTTTCTTTGTGATTGGTTGCATGGTTGGTGACAATGTTCTGTATGCAGGTGCATTCTCTTCAATGATCCAGAGTGTGACCATTAGCAGGAGGCAGGTGATTAATGCAGCTACAAGTGCAATTGTCTTTGTACTGTGCAGTTCAAAAGTCTTGGTGTCTTTGCGGTGGCTTTGCAGGTGTTCCGTTTCTTCCATCATCTTCGAGGAGCTCACCAACTGTTAGGACCACAGACTTTTGTCTGGTGTTTTTCCTGGTAGCGTCGTTTGGCTGTGCTACCGATCTGAGACTCTGACTCAGTTAGTGGCCTGGTTGTTGGAGTTCCCCTTTTTGTCGATCTAAGTTTGTACCCTTCCTTGGATGGCACCGTGGGGTCGGGAAATTCAGACAGTTGGAGGGTGTCTTCTTGTGGGTAGCAACTCAGAGCTGGTCGGTCTTTTGCGAGTACTTCCTCTTGCACCTCCACCTCTTCACAGGTTGCCAGCGTTGGGGGGACTTTCTTGCAGTGGTGGGCGTGCAGCCAATTTCTTTTTCCTTCCACTCGGAGGGCAGTTCGACTGGTGATCAAGACTTGCCAGGGGCCCGTCCACCTGGGCTCCAGATTCTTCGTTCTTTGGAAGTTGCGAACTAGGATGAAGTCCCCAGGCTTTATCACATGTCCTGGGCCCCTGGATACGTCAGGCAAGGCTTGCTGCACCTGTTGGTGGATAATTGTTAGCTCGTTTGTCAATTTATGCAGATAGTCTGACATTAATATGTTCGGGACATCGTTAATGGAGGTGGGTCTTGGTGCCGCCCAAATGTTCATAGGCCTGCCGAAGACCACTTCATACGGGGTCAGTCTGTGTTTGGTCGGGGTGGAGTGCATTGATAGCAATGCCAATGGAAGGGCGTCGGGCCATTTCAACCCGGTTGTGGCAACTATTTTGGCTAGCTTTAGTTTCAATGTTGCATTGTGTCTCTCTACCAGGCCCGCTGATTGGGGGTGGAAGACGGCATGGAATTTTTGTTTTACCCCCAAACCTTTCAGTATGTCCTGTATCACTTCGGCTACGAAGTGTGGGCCGTTATCGCTCCATAAAATTCTGCAAAGGCCATACCGGGGGAAGAATTCTTTCAACAATACTTTTGCAGTGGCTATGGCAGTATTGTCGCGGGTGGGATATGCCTCCACCCATTTGCTAAAAGCGCACACAACCACCAGGACATATTTTAGACCATGGCATCTCACTAGTTGGATGTAATCCATTTGAAGGACTTCAAAGGGGTGATCAGGGACTCCAAACCCTCCCCGTGGTACTACTGTCCCTTTCCCTGGGGTGTGTTGTAGGCATACTATACATTGTTGTACTAGGCGCTTTGCAGATTCTGTTATCTTGACATTATGCCATACTCTTTTGATTAGTTCAAGCATGGGGGTGGAGCCTATGTGTGCTGGTAAATGTGCCATGGTCAATATGGGGATGAGGTAGGCATTGGGTAACAGCCATTTATTTCCGTCTTTAGTTCTCCAGCAATCTTCCTCGTCTTTTAGTCCCACCTTTTCCCACTCGGTCAATTCGTCTTGTGTGCCTGTAGTCTGTATGTCCCTTACAGTGGTCCTAGCATCAGTCCATTGTTCAGCTTTGACCTGGTCACATACATTCGTGTCATAGTTCTGTCTTCTGCCGTGGCTCGGGCAGTAACGTCTGCTAGCGCATTTCCCTGTCCAATGAGATCTGTCACTTTCCTATGTGCTTGGCATTTTATCACTGCTAGCTTTTTGGGGAGGAGGACTGCTTCCGTCAAGGCGGAGACTAAATCTCCATGCAGGATGTGTGTACCGTGTGAAGTCAGGAACCCTCTTTCTTTCCATAGAATCCCGAAATGGTGAACCACCCCGAAGGCGTATTGGCTGTCGGTGTATATGTTAACTGTTGTGCCAGCTGCTAAAATACATGCTCGTGTGAGGGCAATGAGTTCTGCTGCCTGGGCGGAACGTTGGGCAATACGGGCTGTTTCTAGAATGGTTCGGGCTGTGGTGACAGCGTATGTAGCTGAGGTGGTGCCGTCGGGGAGTTTGATGCACGAACCATCCACCCATAGTTCTCCATCTGGCTCTAGAAAGGCGGTGTCTCTGAGGTCTACTCTACTTTTTGTTCCCAGGTATGACCAAACAGTTCGGTATGGTCTACTTTCCTAACCTGTTTCCACACATCTGCTGGCAAACATAACCCGAAGAACAAGTCTATGTCGGCAAGTGTCATTATTGTTGATCCCAGAGCGGTACCTAGCTCGGTGTAAAAGGCGGTGGGGTTCTTTCGTAAATCCGGCAAAGATTTACGGAAGGTCAGGATGTCCTGTCTGTCCCATGGCTGATACACCCAATTGTAGACCACCCTTCCTCTAGCGTCTTGATGGTTTATATCGTCATTAGTCCCTTGTCCTCTAGGAGGTACCCAGTAAGGGGCAGCTTCTTTTATTGGCATCATGCTATCTGTTTTTTCCACTGGGGGTCCTGCTACCTTAGTTGTCCTGTCCCTATCTATCTGTCCTTGTTCTATGAGGTGACGCAATACTTCTAGTGTGGATGAAAATAGTTCTGCAACATCGTTGTCGCCTTCATCTCCGATGTCTACCTTCCTGTAGAGAGCCACTAATCGCTCGGGCCCTACGTCTTGGTACTTCTCTTCATATGCAGTAAGGGTGTGGTAACAGAGACGTACAATAAAGTATCGTTTGCGGTTTTCAACATAGGAGTCGCATATGTCCGTTACGTGTTCTTCTGTTTCTTTCCTATCTATGAGGGTTTTAACTATTTTATCAATGCCTGCTCGCTCATTTTTACTTAATCGCGGGACCCTGGGCGCTCCTATTTCCTTGGTTCCTACCTCTACTACTGCCTCCTTTGATGAGGCATTTGGTGTGGGTGGCTCGGTGGGAGCAGAGGCGGTGGAGACTGAGGCGATCATGCCATCTCCAGCTATACTTTGGGGGTCCTGGCGTTGTACTGCGGGATGAGTAGGGGCATAAGGGGGTGGCATGTATATCATTGGGGGACCTAACAATAAATCATCATCTACCCCCTGTTTTGCTGGTAACTCGGGGTAAAGAGTTAAGGGCGTTCTAACAGGGCATTGACCTGATATTTTTGATTCCTGTTCCTTTTTATCGATTTCCTTTTCTTTTAGTTCTTCTTCTAACTTTTTACAGGCTTGGTAAACTGATTTTCGCGTTTCTTTATCTTGTCTAGCTTCGTCTCTTTTCTTTCGTTGAGCTGCCTCTTTTCGCCATAAACCAAAACTATCAAACATGGCTGGTCTAGCTTTCTTTTTGTGGAGAGCTAATTCTAACGTTTCTATTTTAGCGGGATCGAAAGATCCCGTCAGTGGCCACTGATTTACCCGGTCCTTCCTAGTATACTTATGCCATAGTTTGCTATAAGCTACGGTGGCTAATCCATATTTTACGTATATGTCCTTGTTAGGGGTGCCTTCCGGCGGTGCCGGATGACTGACCTCTAACAAACGGTCCGGTCCAAAACAACCAAACAATCTAGAGAAAACAGGCATGACGTATTTAGCGGTCAAAATGAATATCTCAATTAATGTTAGACAAAAGTCTGCACTACCTGTCCTTCGCTGTCTGCAAAGAGAGAATATTCCTATTCTACGTTGTTTGCAAGCAGGGAATGTCTCAAATAACTCAAAAAGGAATACTAGTATTTCTATCAATCAATCAATTTAAGTCATGTTTTCTCACGACCTTACCCGGACCGTATGGACAGTTCTTCGTATTCCCCTTCCAGCGCCTGGTTGTCCTCTTACTCCAACAATCAATGCGGCGTTCCTGTAAGGCCCCAGTCAGGACCGCAGGTCACTCTGAGAGAGGTCCGTTCGGAACCGGTGAAGTTCAGTCGATTGGCAGCCAGACGAGGGTCTCTTTCAGGCAGGTGCACTCCAATCATTTAGTCGTTCACTCCGTCGTTAGGACCTCTCTACTGGACCCACGTGTCTCTGATGGGCCCCCCGTTGGGTCGCCAATTTGTGAAAAGCAGCGAGTCTCCTGAGACCCCCAATGCTGCCCGGCGCAAGGTCACCTTTAATCCACTTTGGATTCGCCATCTAAAATAACGAGGCAGGCGCTGGAAGCTGGAAGGCAAGAAAAAGGTTTATTACTCTTAGAGGAGACCACGTCAACTGCTGACACCAGGATGTCTTCAGGGAGGTGTTCTACTGGCAATGCTTTTGGCTCTTCCTTTTATACGGGTTTTACACAATGTATTTGTTTCATTTATCATGGTTACAAGCTTGGAGTCTCCGCCCCGGCAGGTTGTCACAAGCCCGACATTGTTTCATCAGCATGGTTACACAAGCCCAACATTGTTTCATCAACATGGTTACACAAGCCCAACATTAACTCTCCTCCCGCCCAGGTCAAAAACAGACAATTTAATTGCAGCTGGACCTTGCTTCAGGGTCTAAACACAAGTGAGACCGGCCAGATCTAAGAGTCCGTTCTGTTGATAAAAACAGGTCCCATTGTTGGCAAAAAACAAGTCTTGCTGTGTGCAGTGCAATAAATCATGCTTGCAAGAGTCCGTTTGGTATTTGTAACCTGTTTGTGCAGGGATGAGAGGAAAGACGAGTTTGAGGCAGCAGGTGATGTTGATGTTTGTCGTGGAAATAGTTTATAGCCCCCAGCACACATATCAGGTTTGGTCAGAGAGTCAGAAGGCTGCTAGAGGACAGGGTGAAATGAAGGTGACCAACTGAGTACAAAATGGCTGTGGTCAATCAGAATGACTGTAGTTTATGTGCACGTAGGAACTTTCATCAGACAAGATGGCGCAGAATGTTCATGATTGTCGTTTTGTTCTTAACAAACCAATTTATAGTAAGGGATGTAAAATGTTCGGGGATTTTGGCCTGGAAGGTTGGTGAATTGACACGTTGTTCAGCCGATGTCTTGTGGGCCTATTGTATTGGTAAAGAATGTAGAGAGGCTATTTCAATACATACATCAGACAGATCTGTCCTAATGAACCATTACTTACCAAGTAGAGACCAACCTCCAAGTAGTGTACATCATTCATGTGCTGGGGTGGGCTTTGTTCGATGGCCTCTGGATCCCAACTAAAGAGACTAAATAAGTCATATTAAGGACTCTGAAGCATAGAGACTTTTGCTTCCATCCTATACCATGGTGGAGGCTTGTGAGCAACAACATCTGCGCCTTTCCTCTTAGCTATGTAGTAAGTCCAAATGGGCTGAGCAATGTTGTAGCTACAATTCGTGAACAATCACCCTGTTATGTAATCTAATCTATTATAATGGCAGGCAATCTTTGTGCAAGATTCAGAGGGCTGATCCTTCCAGAGAAAGTCAAGGATAGGGAGTACAGATCGTAAGTCTTTAATGTCTTAATGTTTCGGTTATAAAAGAATCCAAATACAAAATAAGTGTTTGATGTTATGTTTGTCATTGTAAAGTGCATAAATAGCAATTAGTATGACCTGCTTTGGGAAGTCTTCAAGGATTTCCATCACCAATCAGAATTTGATTCAGCTTGTGACTATGAAGTGTCTTAAACATACAGCAGTGGGCGTGTGTTCTGGTGTCTTGGGAGGCCAGAGAGCTTTTCCGATTGTTAATGAATGTAGGTTTGAGGTTGGAGTTATTTCATGGAAAGTGCTGTTTGGACACAGTGACAGACCAACTAAGTGTTTTATGTTAAGAGTTCCGTTTCATGTTTTCGACCGTGTGGGGGTCTAATGATGGGAATTGCAGCTGCGGGCACGGTGACAGTAATGTGTTTTGTTCTTTCACACTTTTTGCTGTAAAGTGCGTGGCTGCTCATTTGCTAAGTTTTACGCTGTTTTAGACTTAAATATTTTCATTAATTTACAAATACCATTGCCTACATCCTCAAGCAAGCGTCATCCAATCTAGATGCAATGATTGAAAGTAATGTATCCAACCATAACCCTATTCCCTCCCCAGACATTTGAAAACCACACAGGAGAGAACATCTGTTCATCAGCACAGGAGGAGCGCATCAATAAGGTCTGTAGCTATAATTGATGAGGTTCGTATACCATTATCACTTTCTGTTGCATGCGTGGTGGGTAAAACCTTTAACACCTCAAATATCTGGGGAATTTTTAGCCCCTGTACCATCTATAAAGGATGGATATCAATGGGGCCCAATTTTCTTTGTATGCTTTTATTTTGTGGTCTACCAAGAGAGCTCTCTTTTCTACCACTAATAGTTCCGACATGCAGTTCCAGCCACTCAACCAACCCTGTAGTCACTCTTTTCCCCATATTGCCAGTGTCGCTTTTATCGCACTGACCAGTGCCATTGTTATCTGTTCCCCTCGTAATAGTTTGTGTGTCCTCCCTCTTTTGTATTGTAGTGCCAGCAAGACTACCCCTGGACCTTAAGAGATATAAGTTTCAAAACAGCCTCCCAATCACTTCATATTCTGGGGCATGTCATGCCCCTAGCAAGTGTAATAATGTGCACATAGCCCCTGCATTTCCTCCAACTGGAGTCTGATCTGGATTTAGCCCATATCTTGATCTTATCGGGCGATCTACACCAATGTGTGAGAATTGTGTTTCTCTTGTATTAGGGTTTCAAAAGATAGGTATGAACTTGACTGACCGACATCTAGGTAGGCATTTTGGATTGTCCAACAAGGGATTGTCTACCTTTGACAAATTTTCATTGTATATAAAATGGTGCACACTCTTTCACCTTTACTTTCCTGAGATCAAGTGTAGAAGCCAAAACTGGTAACTATGCTGTTGTGTTAGGTACAAAAGATGCCGACTACTTGATCGTAGATAGTACCTTCTTTATTCGGCTCAACACCAACAGGCGGACACACCTGAACTCCTCAACTGCCCCGTCTCTCTGCCTGACCCGATGTTCCACATTCATGTGGAACATCCCGTCAAGCAGATGACAACATATGATTTAGGACATAACACATCCTCCCCTTTTTGACCTACATAACATATGTAAAGGAAACAATAAAAACAAAAGGAAAGAATGAAAGAATGAAAAAACAAAAATGTGTAAACATTGTTAACCAAAAACGAAACATAACATTGAGTCCTTACAAGAACTCCAATATAACAAAATACCTGAAATGTAAAACCTGTTAATACAACATAATAACATGAGTCCATACAAGAATTCCAATATAACAAAACACCTGAAAATATAAAACACTATTACACCAAACTTTCCAAAAATACCATCTATCCACACACAAAATCTTTTAACCACGAAGGAGGATTCCTTACCCTTTGTTCAACTACACTTCCTTCACCTTCCACTACTTCTATATTCATCTCCTCTTGAACTTTTTTCCACCCACATCAACACTGTTGCTGTCAATGTTGCCAGTTCCATTGACTCCAACTCCAACAATGCCCCCATCCTCTCTCGATATATCAGAAACTAACTCAGGGCTATGACTCATTCCTCACTTCCTCCAAATCTAACCAGTTATAGTCTTGTACATGGTTATAGTTCACCTTTCTTCCAAAAGCATTTTCAGGGTTCAGAGCTACTCTTTTCATATTCCAAACATTGCCACTGCTTACTTTAACCGCATTATTAAGAATTTCAGTCACTTCTTCAGGTTCATAAAACTGACTATCTCCCTTCTTGATATTTCCTGTTTTTTTATGCGAACCCAATCACCTACAGCAGTTTCCACTGGTTTGGCCCCATGTTTCTTGTCAAAATAAGCTTTTGTCTTGGCATGATGTACAGCCATCTAGTTTTGCACATTTTCAAGAGACCACTGCATAACTCCACCTTGATGTAACCAATTCGGGTTAAACTTAGATCTAGGGTTGCGGCCTCTCATAATCACAAACTGAGACAAACCTGCAACTTCAATTTTTGTGACTAAGCCCAAACGGTTTTCTGCAACTGTAATACCCAATCATCATTGTTGTTGATGGCCAATTATATAATTCCCTTCACAACCAGGTTGAATCTCTCAACCATACGGTTTCCACTCGGGTTGTAAAGGAAAGTGGTCTTATGTTGCACACCCACCTTCCTAAAATATTCCTGAGCTGCATTAGAAAGGAATTGCACCCCACTGTCACTTAACACAACCTTTGGCAGTCCTGATACAAAAACTTTATCCAGAAATTCCAAAACCGATTTGGTATCGACCAAGTCCACAACTTCATTTATAGGCCATCTAGAAAACAAATCAATACAATAATGTATCTTTGTTCTTCACCTATAGGGCCTACAAAAATCGATTACAATTTCCCAAGGCTGTTTGGGAAAGAAAAAAATCGTTCATAGGAGGTTTACAAGTTTTCAAGGATTTGTCAGCGCCAGCACACACAACAGTTCCTCACAAACTTCTCCACTTCCATGTGGAGATTAGGTGCCCAAAACAAGTTCCTAATTAAGGACTTGGTTCGTACAATGCCCGAGTGTTCTTCATGGCATAACTTGATAACAGAACCCTCAATTTCGCTAGAGGAATAATCCTTTCCCCTCTCAATATGGTACCATTGTCTACTGTAAGTTCAGTTCTAACCTCCCAAAATGGTTTAAGTTCCTTAGTTAATCCACCTTTATTTGGGCCATGTTCCTTCAACATACTCCTTAACTTGTGCCAAAATTCCGTCGTTCACATACACATTCAACCACTCTTCTTTGCATATTGCATCGCTGCCTTCACCATGTATGAATGTAATTTGGAAACCATTCCAAATTTCATCCTCACACTCCTCTAATTTGGTGGGCAGTCTAGACAGACAATCAGCTACCACATTGTCCTTCCCCGGCAAATACACTACTTTATGGATATAATCCTGCATTCTCATTGATAATCGTGCCATCCTTGCTGAGGCATTGGCTGTCCCCTCAGTCGTAAGCAACTTCACAAGAGGCTTATGGTCACACAAGATAGTAACAGGTTTCCCCCAAACAAATGCTCTGAAATGGTCCAAAGCCCACGCACATGCTAAAGCTTCCCTTTCTAGAACGGGATATTTCTCTTCTGTGGGGATAAAGCTCTTGACGTAAAAGAGATTATACACTCCTTGCCATCCTTATCTTTCTGTGACAATACATCACCCAGCCCTTTGCCACTGGCATCCGTAGTAATGCAACAATTCAGGTTCGGGTCAAAACACTCTAGAGCAAGAATTTTGTCTATGATGGAAGTGATTTGGTCTAACTCTTTTTGGCAATCACCAGTCCATTGAAAAACTGATTTGTTCTTTAGGAGTTGGCGTAAATGAAATTCTCTCAGCAAACATGGGAATGGATTTTGAACAATATTCAACCAACCCCAGAAATTATCTTATTTCGTCCTTGTTGCTGGGAACTGGAGCATCTTTTATAGCCTTGATGAGTGAGTGCCTGGGTTTGATCCCCCCATATCCAATGTCATGCCCTAAGTATGTTACTGTTTCCGCCGTAAACTTATATTTTGAAATTTCCACTGTTAAACCATTGTTGGCTAAAATTCCTAGAACCTTTCGTAGTCTGGCATCATGAATACTTTTATTCTCTCCAAAGATTAAAATGTCACCCTGGAAAAATTTGACGCCAATTTCCTTTCCAAACAAATTGTGCATCAACCTTTGGAAAACCGCCGCCGCTGAAGCCAATCCAAAAGGCATCCTTATGAACTGGTAACATCCAAAAGGGGTGATAAATGCCATGAACTTTTTTGAATCGGGGTCAGCGAAATTTGGTGGTATGCAGTGGACAAGTCGATGGGAGAGAAGTCTTTAGCTCCTTTAAGGCAGATTACCATTTCGTTGATCTTGGGAAGAGGAAAATGGTCGACAACAAAATTGTCATTCAAGTGGCGTAAATCCACACATAAATGGATCTTTCCATTACTCCGTCTTGCCACCACCAATCGAGAAATCCATTCTGCTGACTCTATGGCTTCTATTATGCCTGTTTCCACCAATTTTCCAGTTCTTTAGAGACTTCCTCCCTTATCGCGATGGGAATGTTTGACTTTGTGCACTTTTGGAGTGGCGTTAGTCTTAAGAATAAACCGATGGTCGAATCCTTTGAGGTTGCCTAAAGTTGTGTTGAAGACTGTTGGGAAGTCTTTTAGCATGTCTTTAGCTACTAAAACTCCATCAACAATTTGTACTTGTTCCGAACTGCTTGGGTCAAGGATAATGTGCAGCTTTCCCTGTGCTAACCATCCAAGGAATGGAGGGCACTTCTTAGCCACATACAACTTTGCTCATGTTTGTCTGTCTTTAAATCGGAGTGTCAACAATCTGTAACCCAAAATTTCTATATTCTCTCCGCTGTATCCTTGGGGGTGAATATGTGATTCACAAACTGCTGCCAATTTTTCCAATAAATTTCTCTATCCATAGTTCCTCATTTATGATGGTGTACGGTGATTCTGAGTCTACGAAAATTTTTACTTGTACACCCCCAATACTCATTCGACATAGAGGCTTATTTTTTGTACATTCATCATCAATGTTTAAGATTAGTTTGCTTGTCAGGTTTAAAACATTGTCATATTCCTCATCTCCTTGTTCTTCATCTTCTCCATCATCACCATTATCTTGTTCAGAAATGCATTTAACATTCCTCCCATTCCTTATGCAGACTTTTGCAAAGTGACCCCATATTCCACAGTTCTTGCATTTTGGTTTTAAAACCGGGCAGTTTTTGCTATATGCTGAATGTTCCCTGTTGTCACATCTGTAACATCTGTTATCACCTATTTTGTTTGATGTTTTTGACTGAGCATTGAGGGTCTTAAATGCGGGTTTACCAAATTGCTTGTTCAATGCTTAACTGTGGACAGTGGATGAAAGAGCAAATGCAGCACCCACACCGCTAGTCACCTATTATTTTTTATGTCGGATAATATTATGTATCCTTGAGTGCACGTCCCCGTAAGCATCCCCTGCCCAAGGGTGCCTCCCTTCCCAAGGAAATATAATACAATAAAGCACAATCGGAGCTGCACCACAAAAAAGCAAACATGTAAAAGAAAAGAGCGTCAAGGTTTCACAATCCAATATGACTCTTATTTGTAAATGACAGTCTCTATACGGTCCATATGTTGTTCTCTTCCTTTATTATTGTATATTCCAAAAAACCATCAGCCACCGCGTTTCGTCCATTAAACATTGGACTTCTTCAGGGTTGTAAGTTAAAATAAGATGGACATATATTGTAAATGGATTGTGCAATACTAATACATATATATACATATATATATATACATATATACATATATATATATAAAAATAAAAAATCCTATATACAGTAGAGATCAATGACACTTAAATGTCAATTAAGGTATAAAAAGACAAACCCAAGACATCCCATTTACGTAAATTAAAAAGCCATAACATGTTTAGGCCATCACAAACATCTCAAAATAAACTTCACAGATTTAAAAAAACCTCTGCAGGGTAGACATTATACACAAATGCACAAAGGGAAAAATGTGTAAATGCGACAAAAAGGTAAACACCTGATTAGAACCATGTGCTATCTGAAAAGAACCTTACAAAAATCCTGAGTGCATCGAGCAAAGGGAAGCGAAACACTGCTCACATGTGTATCAATAGTGTCCCTTCACCATATTCTAAGAAGCATGCAGTCCCCAAAGGTGTATCATATAAAGATTAAAGAATCAATTAAAAAAGCCATCAAGAATAAAGGATATACGTGTTCTTGCAACTAAAATATCCACAAGGTCTGTCCAGGATCAAGACTAGCAAAAGTCCCTTATCAGGCGTGACTCGGAAGGACGAAGAAAACAAGGGTGACCAAAGTGCGTGTGGTAAATCTTATATATAAAGAACGTACCAACAAAGATATAAAATGTCTATTCCAATCTAATTTGTGCACCGAGGGTCAAAGGGCACTTTTCAGTAATTATGCCAATATCTAGCAACTGTAAACAAAAGAACACAAAGCTTGTAAAAGAGCAAACAATTGCGATAGGTGCGTATTTTGAATGTACCCAAGACCAAGGGTATGGAGCCTAACTGTATGGAGCTAGAGTAGCAGTCCAAGGAAGAAAGCCAATCAAAGCAATTGTCCAAATAGACAATGAGTTGCTGTAACCATAAAGATGGTATATTCAGACGAACAATTAGAGATTGGTGTGCGAATCATGATATGAATAGCACTTCGTAGTGGAGACTATCCACCAAGCTGTGTGCACCTATAAACAGATAAAATGCCTAAGAAGCCACCTTTAGATAGACAAAGCAATCCCAGTAACATAATGGGTGCATGCATTCCTAGGAGGGTATCCTCAATACCGGACTCTTATAAAGATCTTCCAAATAAACAGTTAAAAAATATAGGTCTATGTTTCTATGCGCACCACTTGGTGTAAATTTTGACCGGGGCTTAACACTATTTATCTGTAAATCCTCCACGATGTTAAGATCTTCCCTGAGTCTTTGCATACTGACTTGATCGTCTCCTAGTAATGACATGACCATTTGCAAATCATGTAAATCAAATACAGTATGTGTCACTGTTGGTGCAGATGGAACAACGGAACATACATTAGAGGGATTTGCATTGAAAAAATCTTTTAATTTTAGCAGGCGTGTAAATTTATACAAGTCAATCAAAAGATTTACTGGATCACCCAATTGGGTGGGACAAAAACCCAAACCCTTACGTAGTACATCACATTCAGATGTAGATAAATTTCGACATGATAGGTTGACAATGGTCAGTTTGTTTGGTGCTGTAGTCTCATCCCTTTGTGCTTCTAGGTCGTTTGAGCGTGTTGTCATCCCTAGTGTCGTGTCTTTTTTTTTCTGTCCCACTTAGACACTAACGCGGTGCATAGCATCAAATAAGAATTATTGAGTGACATCATGGTGGGATTTAACTCAAGAGTTTTCCGAGTACGGTCTGCTTCCTTATTTCTTTCTCCTCATTTTCCTTTAAATTAAGTGTCGTCTGTTAATTTCCAGCCTTCTGACCGTAGTATCTCGCGTGGGTACTAGTGCTGAGCGCTCATCGCCAAATTGTTGTATTAGGTACAAAAGATGCTGACTACTTGATCGTAGATAGTACCTTCTTTATTCGGCTCAACACCAACAGGCGGACACACCTGTACTCCTAAACTGCCCCGTCGCTCTGCCTGACCCGATGTTCCACATTCCATGTGGAACATCCCATCAAGCAGATGACGACCTATGATTCTAGGACATAACATATGCTTTTTTTTACAGATATGACCCTGTCATCAGCCTCGAAAGGAAACAATAGACAAGTTTCTTGCCTAGTCAATAATTTTTAGTAGTACTTTTTTTGTAAACTGTGCCAGGGTTTGGGCTGTGACAGAGTGCATGCGAGTGCTGCGGTGTGGCATGGGCATGTTGAAAATAGATCTGATATGTGCCTTGTAGTAAACTGCTCTGTTGCCCAGCAGAGGCAGAAAGCGAAGAACTGGATATCTCAGTCAGCTTCCCACTCCACTCAGAAGATGCGACCAGGCAACAAACCCTCTTCTGCTTCACTATGAAGGACTGGGGTGGATGGAGACGGCAGTAGAGCTGTGGTCTCCTTAGTCACCCGAATCGTAAGGGGGTGAGGTCTGGGCACCACAGACAGACAAAAGTACCAGAGCTTTTCCTTTGAAAGAACACACACAAAAGACCTAATAAATTTCACATCATAGTTTGAACTTTTTTTTACTTTAAACTATTTTTAAATAAACAATTACAATTCTTTAAGTTCTGTAAACAATTAACTGTACATATGGATATTAATTTAGTTACACTGCCAGCTAATTTTCAGTCTGTGACGTTAAAATCTTAGTTAGTAAACAAGCACTTGCAAAGGCAATAGGTCTGGCAATTTCTGTTTTGTAATGGCTGTCACAAAACCTAATGTTTTAAAATATGCCCGGCCCTCCTCAATCTAAAAAGGAAAATCATTTTCTACAGGCAAAAACGTTTTTTTGGACACCAAAAAACCTACACATTTCAAAAGTACTGCCTGAATCTGGAGGGAGTGAGAAAAGAAAGAATAAATGAGAAGGAAAAAGAAAGTGAAGGCAAGAGAAGGAAATAAGGAATAAAGGAAGGCATGGAGGAATAAAGGAATGCAAGAATGAGAGAAGCCAAGAAAAAGAATAAAAGGAGCCAAGAGAGAGAAAGAAGGTAAGAGAAGGCAAGAGGGAAAGAAGGAACAAAAGAAAGAAAAGGAAAGAGAAGGAAAGAAAATGAAAGGAGGAAAGAAAGCAAAAGAAAGGGAGAAAGAAAGCAAGAATAAAAGAAGAAAGGAGAAAGAAAACGAAAGAAAAGAGGAGGAAAGAAAACAAAGGAAAAAAACAAAAGAGGAAAGGAAGGAAAGCAAACAATCAGGAATGAAAGAATGAGAGAAAGAAAAAAGTAAAGATAACTTAATACAGAACATTTTCAAACGGACACAATCTGGTATGTTGTGAAATAGCAGCAGTCAGAAAAGACTCCAAAGGAATTTACAACAGCATTGGCAAGAGATGGGATCTGATAAAGATGGAATGTGCATTAGAAGCGTCCTGCTATACCACCAAGCTCTGAAAGGCAACACTAAAGAAAAGTAGAGGGCGGAAGCGCAAAATGTGATTGACACAACAGACCAATGGGTGTAGATATATATATCTATATACATGTATCTATATATAAATATATAGATATATATATATATATAGTAACTGAAAAAAACCAAAGGTTACAAGGATGTTCTAGTTAGGCTCAAATTTTACACGCAAAACCATAGAACTTCAACAGTTCTAGTTATCCCAAGTAACTATAACTTGTGCCCCAAGGTAACTCGCGCCCCCCCCCCCGCCATGCATAGTTTTCTCATCAATTATTTCACTGCAAATGTTGCAGTGATATTATCAATGATGTCATAGAAGATGTCATGAATGATGTAATATGTGGGGTATTAGCAGTGCATGGTGAGGGTGTGAGTTATAGTTTCCTTAGGGCATGAGTTATAGTTACTTGAGATAACTGGAACTGCTGAATTTCTATGGATTTTGTGTAAAATCTGAACCTAACTAGAATGCCCCTGTAACTTTGTTTCTGTCAGTGAATTTCTATGCTTTTTTTAATGCTTTTTCCTAACTATTACGCCCCTGTAACCTGGGTGTGTGAGTGTTGTGTGGGTGTGTATGTTGGTGTGTGGGCGAGTGAGTGCGTGTGCGACTGGCTGTGTGGGTCTGTAAATGAGTGTGTGAGTGGTTGTGTGTAAGTTGGTGAGTGTTGAGCGGGTGTGTGAAAGCTGTGTGGGTCTGTGAGTGGGTGTGTGTGAAAGCTGTGTGGGTGTGATAGTCGTTTTGAGCGTATCTAAGTTGGTGTGTGAGTGACTATGACTTGTGTGGGGGTGGGTGTGTTTGGGTGTGTGAAAGTTGAGTGGGTGTGCGAGTGGTTGTGTGATTGAGAGTGAGTAAGTGTGTGGGTGAGTATTTTTTTGGAGTCTGGATCGGAATCTGGGAGGATCCATCCATGGTAAAAAAAAAAAAAGGGGGGGGGGTTTTTTTAGACAATTGTTGCCCATGAGGGTCCCTCACAGATCCCTACATTAGTCCCATGGTATCAGGGTAGCTCTACCTTGACCCCTCCTATCACTTTTTAATTTTATCTTCCTTGCTGGGAACAGAGTCCCGATTAACAAAATGGCGGATGCAACTTTCTTCTCAGGTTGTCGCAAATTCGCTGAGGATCCGAGGAAGATCTGTGTCCCTAGATATACAAATTTGGTTTTCGGTTAATATCTCTAAAACTACGTAAAGGATTTACACCAAATCACAAAAAGCACGCTTTCTGGACCAAGAACTAGCTTTCTGCCTGCGGGCTGCAGTCGTGTTCAAAATCCCTATGGGAAATTGCATGGGGAAAATGCGTTTTGGGACCCACCTTTTTTCTCGGCCCACACTTGACATGGGGGAAACACATTTTGGGACTCCCCCTCTTTCTCAGCTCCCGCTTGACAGATCACCCCGAAACGTTCAACACAGCAGCTGAATTGAGTGACAAATTTGTATTGAAAATTTCGTGAGGATTCGTCAAACTGTGCTAAAGTAATTGGCAAAATAAAAAAAAGCTTTTCCTATGGAAGCATGGTCCTACCTATAACTACCTACCGGCCACCGCCAGTAGGTGACAGAGAGTGTAAGAGATAGTTATATATATATATATATATATATATATATATACACACTCAAATCTGTACATAAATTAAAATTAGCTAAATAATTTAAAATCCCCTTTCATCAGCCAGGCTAGCTTGACTGCAGAGGCTGGATTCAGGCTCAGGGGTGTGGAATTTAATAAAATATCTACTTGTCCATGGGACAGGTAGCTTCATAAATCTACTTGTCCTGTACAAAATCCACTTGTCCCTTTGGTGCCATCATGTAGTGCACCGTCAAATAATGGCAGCACTCATTATAGAAGAGCTCGAATAATAGCCTCTCTGGTTATGTCAGGCTCATAGTATAGAAGGATTTGAATACTAGTGATTTCCTTATTTTGCCTCTTTTCTGCAGATCTACCCATTCATATTTTCATTCACCCACTGATATCTAGCATTTCACCTTTACATTGGCTTCCATTCATTCTTTCATCAGCCTTTCACCATTCTGTTTGTCCATCCATCCGCCCATCCATATCCAAATCTACCCATCCATCCCCAAACATATCCATCCATCCATCTCAGCCATCTGTCCATCCTTTCGCTCACCCATTCTTCCGCTCATCCATCAATTTACCCTTTCACTCTTCCATCCTTCCGCTCATCCAATTTACCCTTTCACTCTTCCATCCTTTCGCTTACTGATCCATCCACCCTGCAACCCATCTATCTTTTCACCCTTTCCTTCAACACATCCATCGTCCATCCACCATCCCTGTCACTCATCCATCCTTTCACTCATTCATCCATCTAGCAAGCCACTTACACTCATATACTCACTCATCTAGCCACCCTTTCACCCACACATCCATCCTTTCACTCACTCACCCTTACACGTTAATTATGGGCCTTTGTCTGCTAAGCTGCAGACAGAAGAGGCTCATCAAGAGCTCCACCCCCACTGTAGCTGGTAAAGCGAGTGGTTCACGACGCCCTTGGGGCCAAACCTATCCTTCCAGCTCCAAATCTATCATTCAAACTCATCCATCCCTCCTTCCTTCCTTCCACTCATCCATCCATCCGCTCATCCATCCATCCATCCGCTCATCCATCCATCCACTTTCACCCCCTCCATCCACCCTTTCACTCATATCCATTCACTCTTTCACTCATCCCTCCATCCTTTTGCTCTTCCATCTTTCACCCCTCCATCCTCCTTTCCACTCATATCCATCCACCCTTTCACTCATCCCTCCATCCATCCATCTGCTCTTCCGTCTTTCACCTCATTGATCCTCCTTTTCACTCATATCCATCCACCCTTTCACTCATATCCATCCACCCTTTCACTCATCCCTCCATCCACCGTTTCACTCAACTATCCACCCATCAATCTATCCATCCTTCCACCCATCAATCTATCCATCCTTCCACCCATCTATCCATCCTTCCATCCTTCCACCCAGCCATCCACCCACTCTCATCCATCAATCCACCCTTGTATTCAACCATCCATCCTTTCACTCATCCATCCACTTTCACCCCATCCATTTATTCACCCTTTCACTCATCCATCCATTCTTTCACTCATCCATCCTTACATCCATCCACTTTCACCCCATCCATCAATTCATTTACCCTTGCACTCATCCATCCATTCTTTCACTCATCCATCCTTTCACTCATTCATCCATGTATATATCCATCCACCCTTTCATATCAATTATGAACCTTTGTCTGGACCTGCAGAAAGAAGGGGCCCATTAAGAACTCCACAGCTGCTGTAGCTGCTACAGCGCGTGTTCAGATGCCCCTGGTGCATGCACAAAGTGAGACGAGAGGCCCAGTGCAAGGAGAGAAATGAGGGTGCGCTTGAGGATTGCATGAATTCCCCATGGGGAAACTAATTAACTTTAATGTAAGCCCTGGATGAGGTAAGATATGAGAGGCCAAGGGGATCGGGTCAGGGCAGTCAGAGGGGGCAGCAGAGGGGGTGGGATGGGGTTAGCAAGTACAGGCACCGGGTGAAACATAAGGTGTACAGGCAAAGCAAAGTGCAAAGGAGGGTTGTGCAGGGGCTGCATGAGAAGGGAAAGCATGGGCTTTACTGTAGGCCCCCGGAGGCGAGGGTGAGGAGGGATCTTGGGGCCGATTTGAGGCTCAAGGGTGAAGCACAGAATAAAAGGCAGGGGGTCACAAGGTTAAAGTCAGAGCAGGAGCCAAGAGCCAGCCTCTTACATTCCAGTGATGAGAGTGTGCTGGAGCTGCGTCTCGTGCTCGAAGAAAATGAAAGGACCAGAGGAGGGCCTGGAAGCCACACAAAGCCTCGGGGAGAAAGCAAAAAGACTCTTATCTGACAGTGCTGTGGATGTTTTATATGGAGCTGCAACTTTGAGCTCAGCTCCATCATGTTGTTGTTCTGCTCTGGGGAAATTAAAGTGTAGGCCCCAGCTTTTGCATTGACCCTTTCACTGCCAATAAACTGCTCAGAGCTCCTTATTAACTGGCTGTGACCAAAAGGGTTGAACAGCTGTGTATCGGATTACCGTAACTGTCTACTTGTCCTTTGGACAAGTTAGAAATTAAAACCTCTTGCCCTTGTAAGAAATCTATATGTCTCGGGCGTCGGGAGATAGGAATTCCCCACCCCTGCAGACTGGCAGTTATGGGATGATACCCCGAAACCGGTCCCACGATGCTTGTTTCTGGTCCAGTGAGGATCTGACCTGGCAGTTCGGGCTGGAATGTTCCCATGTGGAGCATGGTCAAGACTGATTTGCATATGGATGGGTCTAAACTGGGGTGGCATGGTAAGCAAAAGAACAATGGATTTAACCCAGATCTGACTGGGGGTGAATGTTTGATTTGTTTCGCATTAAGTCCATCATTTGTGTGTCTTTTGCTTACTCGCTCTAAGTGCACCGGGTATGCCCAGACACGGGTCCAGGGCTCACTGTGCCACTGGATTCAGGCTAGACTGGCTGATGAGGGGTGATACCCCGAAACTGGTCCTGGGATGCTGGTTTCTGGTCCAGGGAGGACCTGGCTTTGCAGTATGGGCCAGACTGTTCCAATGAAGAGCAGGGTCAAAGCTGATTTGCATATGGCTGTGTCTAAACTGGGTGGTATGGTGAGCAAAGGAACAATGGATTTAACCCAGATCACTTGACAGGGGGGGTGAATGTTTGTTATTCCACACTCCGTCCATCATTTGTGTGTCTTTTGCTATTTTGTGGTAGATGCAGTTCCTAAACACCCTAGGGAAGAAATCATGAGATTATTGAGGCAATTGGAGAGCAGGTACATTGTTAACCTTGATACAATGTGTCCTAACGGTTTGAATACCGAAGAGGAACTGCATGTATTTTTATGACACCAGCACACAAGTGATCGGTATATAAATCATGATGATGTCTACATAGTGACAATACTACTATAATTTAGTTTGAAATTGTTACTATGCTAGGTGAGGCTGCAACATGAATTAAGGGAAGTATCAATCACGGTATGAGTAGAGCAATATTGTTTAATTCATTCAAGTGGAGTATGTTTTTTTACCATAGCAGGTAACACAAACATGAAGAGTCAAGAGAATAAAGCTCAGTAATTGCTCACTGGGGCACAATTGTGTGTCACGGAGCTGGAATCTATATGGTGGTCGGTGGTCATTTAACAATGTATTTATGCAGAACATTCATTAAGATGTAACAACATGGGGAAAAAATAGATTTAACATACACAAGATTGGTCATTACAGCAAGAACAAATTAAATGACATGCGGTAATTACCCTAGCATACCTGGTTTATAGATTAAATATTTGAACCCTAATGAAATTTGTACAGCCGGCTGAATATTAGGAACATCATGGGACTGAAAAAATGCACTTGTGATAATTTTTGTTTATTATAATTTACTTTGATGTTTGTGAAAAGAAAACCGACTGAGTTGTAGTCTGTTGTTGATGTAATTGACCATGTGTACCCTATATGAGAATCCAGATAATGGCGCGGCATGTAGGAGAGCAAGGTCACATAGTAACTTAAACACGTAGTGACTGATTAAGTGCTAATAAATGTTTTGAAGATATCTGGGTGTGTGTATTCTCTTACCAGGTGCACAATGACTGTTCGGCTGAAAGAGCTTTAATACAAAATACTGGCCAGGTGGCAATCTTAGGGGATGAGTACAGCATGGAGGGGAGAAGAGAAGGCAAGTGGGGAAAAAACAGTGAGAAGAGGGCAGAACTAGAAAGAGAAGTTAAGAGTTTAAGTGGAGAGGGAGATTGGAAGGAGAGAGGAAGATCTAAGCTGGGCAGAACCCTCAAGAGCAGCGAAGAAGGCAGCTGTGGGACAATGGGAGCAGGAAAGGAAATTTGAGGGTAAGGTGGGCTGAAACAGCAAGAGAACGATAAGAGACCGCGGGCAGAAGGAAAGGAAAAACGTGCATGTAAGAAAGCCAGAGCTAGCAAAAAATGGTATTCAGAGAGAGAGTGTGATGAATGCAGAATGAGAAGCAAATTATGTTATATCAGAACATAAATCTCAGTGCTTTGTTTCTGACTGTTTTAGAATCCATTCATAAGTTTCTGCTCTGTTTAAAAGTAAATCAAACGAAGAAATTCTATCTGGCTTCATGCTAAATAAAGGAAGTTTCAAATGCTCATGGCATGCATATGTAGAAAAGTAAATATCAAAATTAGGGGCAAAATAATTGCATTAGCCAGCTATAAATAAAGTATGTTTCTTTACTGGAGCAGTTAGCGGATATGTTTCTTTACTGGAGCAAGGTAACGTCTCATGCACCATGTACACATAGGCTCAGATTCTATGTCAGGACCGGAGGTGGGGATTAGGCTCATCTTTCCTTGCTTTATTTCCAACAGCAGTTATTCAAAGTACAGGCAACATTAAACTACATTTCCCATCAGTCTTTGGGAAAACGAAACAAACAGATCCTCCAATCAGAGCGACGCCCATCATTCGACAGCTACTGTTGACGTTCTGTCTTTCCTCTTTCTTTGCTGCTCCAGCAGCCTTCAGATAAGTGTTGACTTCTCTATTTGTTGGTTTAATTGGGTTGAATTTTGGTCTTTTTTCCAGCTAATTTATGAATTGCCGTTAACCTATATTGTCCCACATGTGGGGGGAGCTTTACTGAAGGGTTAGATTTCTTTGCCCAGCATTCACATATGCGGCAGCAGGAACGTTTCTCGCTCCTTCGTGGCTGCTCCAATCCTACTCTGTGCGTGGTGCGGTCTTCCAACCACTAGGGAGGCCACGCTTAATTTTATTTGCGCTCAGCACGTCTCACCTCCCGAGCAGCCGGTGCGTCATTTCACTCGATCCTTCTGTGGCTGCATTGATAACAGGGGCACGCACCGAATAGAGTCTGGGCATTTTGTTTAAGAGCCACCGCCTGGAGCTTGACACCAGCTTCACGGGTAAGATAATTAGCTGTAATTTTACTGGGACTCGCCCAGGTGGCCAAACACAGTTCCCTCTAGACAGCAAGGGAGTGCTGGTCCTACGACATTTCCAGGTCTTGTCTCCCTCCCTGGGGACTACCTACTGGGTTTATCCCAATTTGAATTACCCCACTGAAATTATCAACCCTAGTGGCAATAATTAGAAAGAAGAAGGGGTCCCCTGCAACAATCTAAACTGTGCAAGTCAGGGATGATATCAATACATTTCAAAAGAGATCTCAGGCAATTAATCATGATATTTGGTAGAGGGCACATGCAAGGACAAACAACGAAATAATCTTATTGATACAAAAATAGAAAAACTCTTTTAATCTTATAAATAAATGTCAATGTGAATTGATGAATAATTGACAGAAGAAATATACAAAATGGCATAAATTACAGTAATCCGACATACTACTACTCAAAAACCCTTGCATTCATCCACTTCACACCCCTCTCATAATCAGTGTACTACAAAAATACATTATCATACATTATGTATTTCTATCCCAGAATATACAAATTATTTTGATTGACTGATAATGCAAAATTCTGTATACATATGTGGCCAAAGGACCGAATATTTTATATCTATAGTTATCACTTCGGTGAAACGTGAGCGACCGCATTGATAACGGGGGCAAGCACCGAATGGAGTCTGGGCATTCTGTTTAAGAGCCACCGCCTGGAGCTTGACACCCCCTACATGGGTAAGATATAATTAGCTCTAATTTTACTGGGACTCGCCCAGGCGGCTAGACAGTAAGGGAGTGCTGGTCCCACAACCTTTCCAGGACTTGTCTCCCTCCCTGAAGACTACCTACTGGGTTTATCCCACTTTGAATTACCTCACTGAAGTTATCAACCCCAGGGGCTTCATATACTGCTGCAGCTAAATTGCCTATAATGGAAGATTATGGGGATTACTATGAGGAGGTTGTCACTTAACTTCCCATCGATAACAGCTTCTGACAAATCATGGACGTGTCCATCTTTAGAGCTGTGGCCCATGTGGTGGCACCCCTAGAGAAGCGTATTGAAGAGCTGCAGGCATAATGCCAATGACACCTCAAAGTGAGGGAAGACCTTTCGGGGCTATCCACCCTAGCCCCCCTCCCTCTCTTCCAGTTTCTACTCCCGTAGACGGAGGTAACACGCCCAACACCCCAGATGGTGACAGGGACACCAGCAGACCCTGGAGACCATCCAAGGATCCTAGTGCGGACAATAGCTCTGAGACGGCCACCCTTCCCATGAACTCTGATATGCTTGATCCTGATGATCTGGTTCATCTGCGTTCAGCGGATGGTCCCCAGCCCCTAAGGTGGCCTTATACATTGTTGGGAGACTGAGGAAGCCTTTAGATAAAGAGCTCAGGAATTGGCTACTTGCGGAGTGCCCTCGACCCGTGCTGGAGGGGAAGGTAGCCCACAACCCAGAAATTGATCCAAAGATGGTAACCTTTCTAGCAAAATTTGTCAAGGGACCAAAAAAGGGCATTGACAGGTTCTGGTGATCTTGCAAGGACAAACTCTTGGATGTCGCCACACCTCCGTCAAAAATATTGGATATGGCGGAGGACGCGAAAGCATCTGAGTCCCTAATTTCACCGGACGCCTTATCCAGGTGGGCCCAGAGGCCATCATTCTATTGGGTAACGCCAACTGTGCTATTGCCACCAAGCGCAGCAGGTCCCTTTTGATCAAGATAGGCCCTAAGTTAGGGGAACTTTCCACTTCTGAGGGCAGCCCAGTAGCTGATGGTAACCTTTTTGGGGAGAACAAAGCAAACACAAGGAGATGATGGACGGAGCGTTGAATCTTTTCAGACACTCACCCCCATTCATAGATATGGGTTGAATCCATCATCGTTCTTTAGCTCACTTCGCCACCCCAGTTCAGACCCAGCTATATGCAAATCAGCCTTGGCCCTGTGCCTCATGGGAACAGTCCAGCCCGAACTGCCAAGCCAGGTCTTCCCTGGACCGGAAACAAGCCTCCCGGGACCGGTTTCGGGGTAACACCCCTCATCAGCCAGGCTAGCTTGAATCCAGTGGCAAGGTGAGCAAGGGACCCCTGTCTGGGCATACCCGGCCAACTTAGGGCGAACAAAGCAAACACAAGAAGATGATGGACAGAGCGCTGAAACTTTTCAGACACTCACCCCCCAGTCATAGATCTGGGTTGAATCATCATCGTTCTTTAGCTTATCTTTTTGGGGACCCATTCATCAAGGAATTGGGGAAATTTGTGAAGACCTTTACCTCTGTACAAGGCCCAGACGTCTATTCAGCGATTCTTCACATCCCATGTTTTTGCCGGAGCCGGCCGTGGTAGGGGGCGCTCGACCGGCCGCCTCAGGTTACCAAGCCCCCTCTAGAGGTGGCGACTACTGCCGAGACCACTGGTAGGACCCAGCCAGATTTGCCAATTTCTATGCCACCAGGAAGTATCCTCGAAGGCGAGACACAAAGAGCAGGGGGAACTGCTTCTATGGTTCCACCCAAGTTGAGTGTGCAGGATCGCACGGGAATCCATCTTGGGTGCAGGTTGGAGGACTTTGCCCACAATTGGTTGGCTAGCACCACAGATACATGGGTTCACCAGACCATCAACAGTTTACGGATAGAATTTTCTGGCTCCCCAAGGCAATCAGTACGCCCAATTCCCCTGGATTTTACTCCGGTGCACTCGGCACTCATGGAGGCCGAAATTCAACAATTGCTCATGAAAGGGGCAATTGTCAAAACTGTGCTTCACCCACGCAGGTTCCTCAGGAATCTTTTCTTGGTGGAGAAGAGGGACGGAGGTCACCGCCCTTCATCAATCTGAGGGAATTCAACGAGTGGCTGGATTACCGCCACTTTAAGATGGAAGGCATCCATCTTCTAAGGGACTTTTTGCAGACCCGCGATTGGATGGTCAGCCTGGACCTTCAGGATGCCTACCTTATGGTTCTGATTTTTTCCCCCGCAGAGACTGTTCCTTTAGTTCCAATGGAATTCTCAAGTGTACGAATTCACTTCCCTTCCTTTCGGTCTGTCCTCTTTTTCGTGGTGCTTCATCGAGATCATGAAGCCTGTCATCTAGCATCTACGGGTTAGGGGTATGAGTTTGATAGTGTATCTCGATGATATTCTGATAATGGACCAATGTCCCATACAGCTCTCTCACCATCTCCAGATGGCGATCGGATAGTTGGAGTCTGGGTTTTGTCATCAACGCAGAGAAATCCTCCTTGACTACTCCTCAGTCTACTCAGTTCTTGCGATTTGTGGTGGACTCGGTCGCAACCACCCTCAATCTTGGCAAAGCCTTCAATCTCCCTCCGACATCGGGCATGGATTGTGGGCCTTCTTTCAACGTCAATTCAGGAGATATTCCCAGGGCCCTTACTCTACAGGACACCGCAACGGCTAAAAATATCCAATCTAAGTCAGGGCCTCAGTTACTCTCTATTAGTACCTCTAGCGGAGGGAGCACGGGAGGAACTGTGATGGTGGATTGCCCATATGGAGGCATGGAATGGCCGTGCAATTTTCAGCCCCCAACCCAACTTGGTATTAATATCGGAAGTCAGCGGCTCAGGTTGTGAAGCCCTTTGTAGGGAGTTCTCCACAGGCAAAAAAATGGTCTGCCTAAGAACAAGATCTTCACATCAACTCCCTGGCATTAATGGCAGGGTCCTTCACGGTGAAGTGTTGGACTAAGAACAGAACCCAGTGTTGTGTCCTCCTGAAGATGGACAACGTGGCGGTAGTCAAATACGTCAATCATTTGGGAGGCACCAGGTCAAAAGCTCTGTCCGACCTGGCTCGGTCATTTTGGACATACTGTCTGGACAACCAGATAGAGCCCTCAGAGGTACATTTGCCAGGAGTATCCAATCAAATAGCGGACTGGCATGATGCCAGCCTCTGGAAACTGCACCCATGAGTTTTCCAAGCTCTCCAAGATCGATGGGGCATATTCTCGAAATGCCCTTTTGCCTCTCGACTGGATCATCAGTTGGAGAGATATTGCAGTTGGAGGCCAGACCCCAATGCAGTGGAAACCGATGCTTTTCTCAAGGATTGGAGCAAGGAACAAGCTTATGCGTTTCCCCCATTTGCGATGATCATGAGGTTGTCCACGCCAACCTCAATTACAGGATCTGCTCCGGGATCCCCTGGGGAGCCAGCATCACCTGGTGCTCACGCACACTCTCTGTCTCCTTGCATGGTTTTACAGGGAACGTTGGAAAGTCCCAGGCATTTCTGCAAACGCTGAGGTGTTGCTCGCCCGAGCCTGGGCAGACAGCACCAAAAAGAGATACTGGTCTGCTTGGTCAAGATGGCTGGGTTGGTGTCACCAATGACATTTGGACAGTTGGATCCCGTGGGGGTGGACGTTGTCTGTATCTTGACTTCAGGCAGATTTAGCCTCTTCGGGTTTGGCATACAGGTCCATAATTATATTCAGATCAGCGATTTCTGCTGGCCATCTGCCGGGGGATGTTTGGTTATCTGTGTCTCCAGAACCCAGATACTCCCATCTGTGGGACGTGAATAGATTCCTCAACCTCTTTAAATCTTGGCCGTCGCATAAAATACCGGTCACGGAAAAAGCGGTCCGCGAAATTGGCTACTCTGCTATGTTTGGTTTCTTGTCTCAGTTGTTAGAGTGCTGGATTTGACAATTAGTAAAAGTGACCCCATCCGAGGTAAATACTCTATCCCTAGACAAACTAAATGTAATTCTAGGTCGGTGTCTCATCCTGCTTTTTCACAGATTCCTAAATTATGGGTGGTTTGCACATTGAAGACATATGAGACTTTGACAGAGGAGAGTCATCCTCAGAATGAGATTCAATTACTTATTGCTCTCAATAAACCACATACGGCTGTGACTTCCCCAACCATTGCCAGATGGGTCCGTTGGACCATGTAGGAAGTGGTGATTGAGGTTTCCCAATTTGGAGCACATTCTGTACGGGGGACTATGGCCTCTAAGGCTTTTTCCCTGGATGCTCGGCTGGAGGACATCCTTAGTGCAGTGGATTGGCCCTCAGATTCCACTTTCAAAAAGTTCTATTTCAAACCAGTTACGCATCTGGCATCTCTCGTAGCGGAGAAGCTTTGAACTAGCCTAATCCTCGCCTCTGGTTCCATCATAGAATAAAAAAATTCCTAGCTATCACAACGGAAACTTTCAATTCTATTAAGGACTCCAAGTAAAGGATTAGCCCACCCAGTTTACCTACGTTGGAGGTTCCTACCCTAATGATTGTTGTGCGAGGTTTATGCTGATTTTATGGTTTTGAGGATGTATTGTTAATGATTTAGTGCTGTCAGACAATCTGCTGAATTGCTTTTATTGACAATATAATTGCTATCCATGCTTACGATATTGTACTATACTGTTTTTCCAATTCGCATTTACACTACTGCATTTTATGTTCTGACATGTGTTTTTTAATCTAGGACCAGACGCGAATAAATCGAGAAGGATTAAGAAGTGTTCTTAGAAAGAAAGAGAAAGAAAGCGTCGACAGGAGCTGTTGAATGATGGGTGTCACTCGGATTGGAGGATCTGTTTGTTTTGTTTTCCCAAGGACTGATGGGAAATGTAGTTTAATGTTGCTTATACCTTGAATGGCTGCTGTTGAAAATAAAGCAAGAAAAGATGAGCCTAATCCTTACCTCAGAGTCCTTAATAGAATTGAAACTTTCCGTTACGATAGCTAGGACATTTTTCATTCCTAGTGTACCTATAAATTCTGATCAGTGTGGAAAATCTTGTTTGCACAGGAACAAAATTAAAAGGTTGTGCAGTAATTATTTTTATTTACCAAGTGTGGTAAATATCTCGCCCTTTTCCAAACTCCTTAGAAACTGAGTTATGGTATTTTAAGCAATCTTAAACTGCTTGTGAAAGCCACACTCTAGCTTCTTCATTCATTTTCTGTGCACTTAAAATTATTTGTGTATGGCACATCTTTAATGATCATTTCTGTAAAACAGTTATTTACATGAATATGTTGTACAATTCAAGCACAGTGAATTTGATGTAGACCTTCACCTTTATGCATATAGATTTGTGAAAAATGACAACTTGAGATGCAGAGGCCAGCCCACTCATTAAGTCGGTCACATTCTTTTTTTTTTTTTATAAATCTTTTTATTAACTGTGCTCATAAATCAGACATTACAGAACATTGTTCGTAGAGCATGTGATAAAGACATTCCATAGTATCATGTAGACACATTTCACAGTGTTATGTACAGCGAGCATAGACACAAGCAGGGCCCTCACATGGCTCAACCCAATCCTGACCCACCCCCTCGCGCCCTGTATTGCCGCCAAGGCCCCCAGACCTTTTTCCATTTCGTAAGGCAGCCTCTACTCTTATAAATGGTCTCCTCAGCTCTCTGACACCAATCAAGGTCCCGCAGCCACTGATCCCATTGCGGAGGGGCCTGCGCCCCCCAGCCGCTGGCGATATTCCTTTTTGCAACCCCGGCTGCCAGTGCCAGCCAGATCTCATTGTGTTTGGACCAGTCAGTTGCCCCCCTGATCATTAACAATAACCATCTGGGCTCCCGCGGGACCGGTGAGCCCACCACCGCTGCCATTGTGTCTGTAACCCTAGTCCAGAAAGGCACTATCTCCGGGCACTCCCATAGTATATGATAGAAGGAGCCGTCCCCTCAGCATCCCTGTACACATAGGGCCGACTGACTCCTGCCCCAGGTATACAAATGTGTGCGAGGATAGTATACGCGATGTAAAATTTTTAACTGCACTAAACGGAACCTGGCGCGAATTGCTATCTCCCGCGGGCTTTGCAAGGCGTACTGCCAATCATCGTCCTCCATAACGCCCACGTCCCTCGCCCATCGCTCAGTCGGTCACATTCTTGACCCTGCTTTCACTTCCTTTAACGCTTTTAGCTGCCAAGCTTATCCCTAAGCATGGATTGACTATTTTTGTGCCCTCTTGGGTTTCAAGCTGCCTAATTAGGTAGGGTATGAGATCATTCAGCTCAGTGCTGTCCCCTTCAAAATGTAGCTTACAAGTACTTAATCTTCATTCTGCAATATGCTCCAAACATCCTAGTCCAAGCCTGTTTTTGGTTACAATATGAGCACTAATGTATCTAGCCAGGGCTGGCCTTTGATCCGATAGTGCCCTAGGTGAACCAGATTTGGGGCCCTTGAAGCCAGTGGTGAGAAAAATAAGGTAACAGGGGGCTCCTTTTGTTTTCACAAGTCAGTCCCCGGTGCATTACATCACAGCAGTGACTGGCCTCTGAACAGAAACATCTCCACACCTCCATCAATTCACCTGGCTCACCCACAGCTCAGCTGCATCACGTTGGTGTCAAAGTGTTATTGATGGATTGGAGTGGGCAGGGGGGAAACGGAAATGGGAGGGGCGAAGGAAGTGGGTTAATGGAGTGAAACACTAGCACATGCATTATGTAGAAAATATTGATTAGAAGCTGTTTAAACTAAATCATGGGAGGTCAGAGGAAGACTGCTGCATCCATGATTAACACAGTGTGCCCCTTTGGAGGTGGGTGCACTCAGTGTGGGCCCAACACACCTATGCCAAAGGCCGGCTTCTAGCTACCATATGTGACTAAAATTTGACGATAGCATTGCCCTACTCAAATATGGATGTTACTCAATACACACTCCTTCCATGCCAAGGTATTCTGAAGCTCTGTGTAATTCAAACATCAGTGCAGAACTCTTGAAAAAATATGGCAATATGACTACAGAGCATCTGATAAAACCACCTGTTGCCTGGCCATAAAAGACTACAATAAAAATTAAAATACCTGCTAGTACTGCTTTGCTTTTAGAATTCAAGCAGTGCGTAATCGTTTTAAGAGGCTTTTTTTCTTTGGTAAAAAAAAAATCTCTTCAAATCAGAATAGACTGTAAATCCATTGAGCCTTGCACTGAGGGTTACAATTCCATGTCAAATTTTTTACTTGAAAAAATTGGGCTTCTTTTTTACACTTGTTTGTCATCCTTCTTGCAATGTTATCTTGTCCCAGCCTCTGTGTTATGACCAACGTCAGCCTGCCTTCCATGTAATCTCTCTCTCCTCTTGTCCTCTATTAAATCTAACCTGTGGGGAACTTCCACTCCAGCTCGTGTCCTGACCAGAGCTCTAGACTTCATAGGTCCTTCCCAACCTCACTTGGCAATATCTCCCTTGCCTAAGCATCACGTCTTACTGAGTGGAAAAAATATAGTAGTTCCTCTGTTTAAAAAACCTTCAATAGATTAGATTAGCATTTTATAGAGCGCCTGGTTACTCCAACGGAGTGTCCCCATGCTACGAATTCTTCCTCCATGTCAGAGGTGGGAAACCCTCATCCACTGCCTCAACACCAATCGGCCTGTGATGCCCTAAAAAAACAGGTTTTTAGATTCTTGTGGAACAGCACTTCTGAAGGCTGCATCCTAAGGTCTAGAGGCAGTTGGTTCTATAATTTTGCTACTAAAAAACCAAACCAACTCCCTCCAAACCGGGCTCTCTATTTTAGGAATAGACAGCCTGGCAGTACCTGTAGACCTGAGGTTCCTCTTGGGTCTATACAGGGAGAGATAGCTAGTGCCTTTCTCATTAAAGATTCTGTGGCAAAAACATTAGAGCTTTAAAACTCACTCTGTCTTGTACAAGAAGCCAGTGCAGTTCTGCGAGGGCAGCCCCCATAGGGGCTCACCTAGTATTCTGGACTCTCTGCAGCACTCTCATTTTGCCTTTGGTGACCCCCAAGTATAGAACATTGCAGTAGTCCAGGCGGGAAATGATCACCGCCAGGATAATGATTTTCTTAGCTGCTAGAGGTAACAGATCTAAAACTTTGCGTAACATTCGCAGTAGTCCAAAACACATCTGTCGGCTCAACATCCTGTGATCCAGACAAATCAAGTAATCTACCCAGTGCCATAAAAAAGTGCCTTTGTGCAATATAACAAGTGCTCTTATAAAGCACCAATATGCTTTATAGAACTTTTAAGTGCTTTTTATAAACGTTGCCGTACTATGAAAAAAGGTGATCCGTACACTTTTAAGGTGCACCAGGGTCCTAGGTGAGGAGAAGTGGAAGCCTGCGAGGGAAGAGCCCGTGAGGGGAAGAGGAAGGGTCAGGAAGAGCGGCAGTGGAGGAGGCAGCGCTTACACTGAGCCACATGGAGCACAGAAACAGCAGAGGGTCCATAGGGGGCGGGAAAATATCAGCCAGAGCAGGTTCAGAGTTGGGTAGGAGTAAAATATAGCAATAACCTGGATTCAGTGGATTTCCTAGACCTTTTGGCCCTTGTGCCACTGCACCTGCTGCACCATTTAAATCACAACCCTAGTGCCTGCAAGGAAACTGCACTTGTGACTGCTTGTTTAATAGTAAAATATAGCAATAATTGGTGTTCAGTGGGTTTCCTAGATCTGTTGGCCCCTGTGCAACTGCACCTGCTGCACCATTCAAATCTCAACCCTAATAGGCCTGGGTATGAAATTCCGCTTGCTGAGTTTTTTTTCCCCTCACTCGCCAACGTTAAGTTGGTGAGCGCGAGCAAAAAAAATCTTACTCCAGACCACCTCCTGGCGAGATTTCTCAACGCGGGTAGTCGCGGATAGCCCCGACAGCTCGCGTTGTGAAACCTTCCATTCGCATTGAGGAAGCTGCCACTCGAGTAAAACATCTACTTGCGTGGCAAAAAGAAGCAGTGCCCTCTTGCGCTGTGCATGGTGCTGATTTTCTAGTGCGGCACTAAAAATCAGTGCGAACGGCGAGATCAAACGCATTCTGCCACTTACGGATTCCCGCAAGGTGGATTTTTTTGGACACTTTGTGGAGTTCCGCGTAGTGGAACTCCGCCCAGGCCTAGACCCCAGTGTCTGCAAGGTAACTGCACATGTAACTGCTTGGACAAATGAGGAAAACATACATAATTATTGTGTAGCTAAACAAACCAAAGCTTTCAAAAAAAGTGCCTTTAAACTTCTCCAACTCTCTAAAACGAGTAGCCACAGATGTCATAAATAAAGCATATGCTTTACACATCAAAGTGAAAAACAAGCATTGTTAAATTGTGTTACAATGTGACGGGCTCTTTCCTGTGCAAAGATCTTATCCTGTGCTTGACAATGAATGGGCCATAAACAGAGTAAATTGCCCTCGCTTTGCTAGTGCAGGGCAAATTCTTAGAAACTTATGTTAGCTACCGATGCAAAAGAGATTTCAAGGTTATTTGCCTTACTGATAAATGCTCTAATGGAACTAGTTCCGGGCTTCCACCTCTGAAAAATCTGGCGCTTTAAATCACAACAAAACCTCTGCTCTCTAAATGCATACTTAATATTCCATCTTTCTGGAAATCTAGACTTGCCAGAAGGTCATTTTCTAATCTTGCCCAGAAACTCGGGAAATCCCCACCACCCTCTCCCCAATATTAAAACTATTTAGGAAAACCGAAGTACCAACAGTCCATTCTGATGAAAGAGCACCATACAAATTCACTTTAACGTATGACTTACATTTGCAACATAGAAATGTGACACATTTAGTACATAGAATGATGGGTAGCTGGGTGAGGGAGTGTACATGGCATTAGCCTTTGTGATTGACAAAAATATTGCGGCTTGCTACAACTCCTGATAGCCATGACTGGCTACGTCACTGGGCCAGTCTCAAGAGACCTCCTAAACTAGTTTGCAAGAGAAGAAACGACATCCAATCTCCATCAGTTAGGGTACCCTCAATAACGTGTACACATGCACCACATCAAATTCCAAAAATAGTTGCACATCCGCATCCTTTGTCTCTGCCGACTTTGATAAGCTAATAAGAAGTTAGAAGACCAGTCCCCACGGGCATAAGATAACCCACAACAAGAAAATTGCAAGCAGGACGACAGGAGGCACATGGAGAATGAGAACTTTTGACCATCAACGAAACCACAAACAAAAGGAGAAAGAAATACATCCTAGAAATGATGGGGACAAACGCCACCAGGATCAGCTTGCACAGTTAAAATAGGACTATGCACAAACAAAGGATGAAGCTGGGGGTCAGTCCCATAAGAGCACCCACTATTTGGCTTCTAGTTACCGAGCTTTAAAATGACAACCTGTGCCAAGGGACTGTTAAAAAGGATAGATGGTGAACGTAAAAACTGCCCAACTAAAGAGTGTGTACAATGTGTGTAATTTATATTGAAAACAACTTGCAGGTAGGTGAATGCCATGTCTGGTTAATGGGGAAAGCAGAAGCAGAACATTTTCTTACCGTCTTCGGTCTCTTGCCAGACAATCCCTTCTAGATTCACACTAGTTCCAGGCTCGCAGGGACCCAAACATTCAGGCTCAGTCGCCAATGCCACGTCACAGGTGTTCACCCCAACTGAGCGTGTGCGCACCATGATCTGCTCACAAGGGGATGAGATGTCAGCGTTGACCACGGGCACCAGCAGGTGCAATGGCAGCACAGGAGGAGTGGAGGCAGGGGACTCCATCTGCATGAAGAACAGACAAATATAAGTGAGGGTCATACAAGAACCAAGAGAAACCAATAACAACTTAGACGTGCACACGGTGCTCACAAGCTGGCACAATAGATGGGAGAACACAGCTGATGCCTAAGCAGGTACAGTGTTACCTAAAAGATAAGCTCATAAATGATGTATAACTCCTTGTGGAATGGGCTCCTCCAAGGGCCACAATTGACACATAGCTCTGCATCCCATTCAAGGCCCTCCTGCCTACTTAAAGACATGGATTGATAAAAACCAATTGGCTTGTATAATGCATTTGCACAGAGGTTCATAACAGGGAGACTCATGTATACCGAGCATTACACCATCAGATATCCAACACACATACTGGCATTGAAGTAAACAATTTATAGTGACACCCATACATATAGACATCACACATACAAACATACAAGTCACAGAGAAGGAGTAAAACATCCATCTTTCCATTAAATAGCGAGTGCAGATTATGCGGACTATATATAGAGCCTGCTGTTACACCACCCTCCCCCCTTCCACTTAAATGGGAAAATGACATCTGACGTGAAATTGACTCAAATTCGACTCCATTGGCTAAAGGCAAAAATGTATACATTTTACATCGACTCTACTGTATCACCATAATCTACATTTGTACTTTTCCTTTTTAAAATTAGAGATATTTGTTAAAGTATTAGAAAGAAGCATAGAAATATTACCGTTTCTTCTGGGAAAGCTACTAGTCTCTGTTCTGGTCTTATAGGAAGTTAAGAAGTTTTCAAGGATACAATCGGTCCTGATGCAAGAAAGGAAAATGGACCCCCATTCCCAGGTTTGCATGTTAAAAAAAAAAACTGATCTTATTGGGATGCATTGGGGCCTGCTGCACAATATTAATAGCTATGCCCCCTGTTCATACTAAGAGATTACATATACCGCTGCTTTTCTTTTCCAAACTCATTACACTTTGTAATAAGTTCAATAATTTTAAATTGGTCAAATATAAAAATTGAAATACACTATGGACTATGGATTGAGGCTTAATCCAGGAGTTAAAACTGCATTAAAGTTCACTTGATACTTAGCCCAAAGATTGAAAACCAAATTACGTTTTTGAGTCAGCCTGCCATGGCCAACTAGAGAAGATGATAAAGCTTTATATAAGAGGCTATGCCTGCTAGATATGGTCTCAGCACACCAATCATTAGTCTAAATCGTGACAGCATCATGGAGTGTAGTAGATTAAATCTTTATAAAGAGGATACACTGAGCTTTATACAGGAAAAAAACATTTTTTTCTAAGAAAACTACCTACCCATAGGAAATAAAAGAAAGAAGTGTTGCTTTAATACCTTTAGTGGTGGAGTGATCATGGGGACTTACTAGTCTCCGCATAAAACCTTCAATGAGAGTAGCTAAAAGAGAAACACCTTGTTTTAAGCTTTACTACCTATATCTTAGAGGCGTGTAATTCAATAACCAAATTCCCAGGTAGTCATAGGTAGAATTGGTCCTAAGGCCTTCTCTACCAATCTTTCTTGATTCTCTTTGAAAATACCAGAGCCTTTGATTTGCTACTTTGACAGCAGCTTACTGTAGGTGTCTAATGCGTGAAGAGTTTTGTCTAGTCCGACATGTTTGCAATTCAGAACTTCTGTATAGTCTACAAATTGTAGCACAAGCAAGTGTTGACCCACGTGTTTGGAAGGAAAAAACAGTGCAAAAGAGTTTGCGCAGATTGTCACATGGGCAAAATGATACTATATTTCCCTCTAAGTCTGGGACACTTTTAAAACAGAGGGACCAATAAATTGAGCCTGCCCTGAAGCGGAAGAGAAGTGATTGCTCCCATTGTGTAAGATCAATAGATAGATACACAGTGGGTTCTCCTGTAGCTAAAGATATATAATAACTCAGGACTGTGCATTTAGCTAGCTCATTTACCATTCTTAGATCTTCGTAGCGTTCCAGAAATGTTGCTTTCACCTTTATAAACATCTTTTATCATTGATCATTCAGACATCTACTGCCCAGTTTTACACTTCATCGCTACCACTGAGACACGGATTCACAATAAACAATCTGCCACTACAGTCGCACTACACAGCAAGTAAGGCTCGTCCGCTCCCACGTGACAGAACTGCAAAAGCAATGCAGCTGACATTCTTATCAACGAAACAGCCATTACAGCTCCAGCACTCACCACACCGTCTGTCTTTTGAATTTCATTCGACCTCTATCATTTACCCATCAAATAAAATACCCTAGCTATTTATCATCCACAAGGCGCCACTGGCTCATGCTTCAAGGACCTCAACAGGGTCACTGGCATATATGACCTTTCCATCACTGCTACTTGGGGATTTCAACCTACAATCCAACATCCATTAGAAAAAAGACCCTCTTCATATAACTTCACTCTGACAAGCCGTCTTCTCTGGCAACCACTGATCCCCCCCTTCCCCGACAATAACCTTATAAACACTGTGGTGAATATCCCTCCTCTCCCCAAGCCCAAAACACTCATCTCGAAAACAAAACATTGTCCAGACGTTCTGCCTGTATTACACCAACTTGTACCACTCCCTTGGTCCCATGTTCAGTGTCACACAGGGGCATTTGCTCTGTTCACTGGCAGTCCTTGCAGTACATCTAGGCAGGCCTTTAAGTGGGCCGGGTCTCGCCGGGTCTGAGCACCGGCAGTTTTTTTTATGGGGGCCTCGAAACGTGTCTCTATCGGGCTCTGTTTTGTGCCCTGGCACAGGCAGTCCGTTTTTTTTTTCCGGACTGCAGTGACAGCAGGCACGTCGATGTGCGCGTGGTGAGCGTTGTAGAGGAAGGGAAATCCTTTAAAGAGTCATTTTCTCTCTGGATTTCCCTTCTCTTTTCGAAACTCAGGAGCAGCAACATTGTCGTGGTGTCATCAGGGCTTAAGTGGAAGCTTTTTCAATATTATATACAGGCCATAGTTGCTGCTTATTTATCTTATGGAACTAGCAACCATTGACAAAGCCAATAGTCCTGACTTGTAGGTATGATGTGACTTGTTGTATCATATATCTAGACGCAATGACAGGAACCGCAAAATACAAGTCGGGCAGCGCACACTGCTAAACACAGATTTTTAGCTTACGTGTTTTAAGCCACGCCCTTAATTACATTGACCACGCCCCTTTGAGAGACCCCCCCCAGTTTTTTAAACCCATTTAAAGCCCTGCATGTAGGCTCGGCTCAGCCTGCACGTCTGTGTGTGCTGTGCGGAGGAAAGGGAGTGAGAAGGCAGTGTAAAAGAGTCCAGCCCTAGCCTTCACGGTCCTTGTGAGCAGGCGCAGCTCACTACAACCTTGCGAGCACTTCTTTTGGCAGTGCTGCTTCCCACCCATTCAGAGTGGCCTGCACAGCTGCAGCATTGCTAGTTCATGCGGTGCCGCCCCCTAACCTTCCCAGCATTCCCCTCACCAGACCAGTCCCTAGAGTCAAGCCTTCCCTAGCAATAGCCTCATAAATCACTTACAGCCTTTCCCCTCGTGACAAGCCCGCGCACCCTTTCTCCAAAGCCCTGTAGTGCTCGTGCACACCCTCGACTAGGTCCCCCCGCTCCCTTCATCAGACCCCACGGTGTACGAGCCACTACCGCGTGCTGTGCAGACGAAGGGAAGGCTGCCTCACGGGGAGTGGGGTGGTTCTTCCTGCAAGAGGAGAGCGAGGGAGACACCCAGGCAGAAAAAAGCGCAGCAGCACAATGGGAGTTTAATTACAGTTCCAGCAGAGGTTCGGCTAATTACCACCCGGCCGCACTTCTAATCTGCATACACGCTGCCGTGCATGATAATGAGCACTACTACAAACCGGTCTCGGTTCACAGGCGATGAGAAGTATTCACACAAATACCGGCTTCAGGCCTTTTAACGTAGGAACGGGAATGAAAGGTGAACGCTGCAATGTCTATTATGAACCTGGCATGGATGTGGCCCACCTAATTACTACGGTACAATCTAGGTCTGTGCTGAACATGCAGCCGAGGAATCAGAGATACGGCCACGGTTAGCCTGTGCGGCGGCTCAGAATCAGCCTCAACTGCTGAGCCGAGCACAAGTGTGCCCAACACACCCAGGACCCTGCACCAGCAGCTGGTGCAAAGCTTTGGAAGAGACCAAATCTAGCACTAGTGCATGTAAGCGTTACCCATCTCTGGTCTATCACCTTCTTATTACAGGTCAGGTTCGGATGGATGCCTTTGTACCAAATGCACCACTCCAAATGCATTTCCACCTCTTTCAACCAATATACCTTTTATGATAAGATTATATATTCACGCCCTCTCTACTCCCTCAAGGAAGTTCTTCCACTATAGGAAATTCTGTACTCCATGCCTATAGAAGTGCCTTCCCAGTGTGTTCTGAGTGACTGCCACTTATTGCAGTATTATACCTCTATTTGTATTTTGTATCTTATGTATCATGCACACTTGTCACTTTTTCCTCTTGTAACGTATCATTTGCTACCTCTTTTTGTATCTTGTTTGTTTTTGTTATTTGCACAATTGTCACTTTTTCCTCATGTAATGTAACGCTTGCTTTTGTATTATGCTCACTTGTAATTTTCTCCTCATGTAATGTTACTGTTCCTATTGTGAAGCGCTCAGACACCTTCGGGTAAAGTCCGCGCTATATAAAAACGCATAAAATAAATAAATAAAAATATATAATCTCTACTTTCAACCACTTAACTGCTGGGAGCAGCTGGTACACACTAACACTTCTGCCAATCCTCCATCTTTTATATGATTTGGAGAATGCTTTCCCCATCCATAACTATCTACACCTCTTTAGGTTTTGCAGCAAGGTTAAATGATTTCGAATTTCCATTCCGTATGCTAAATTGGCGTGTGGCAACAATGGCAAACACAAAGCGAAGCAGCCTGGACTAGAGGGTAGAGAAAAAAGCCAAAGCACAGACTAAGAAAAAAAAAAACACCTCTACACCGAGGATGATGACTAAAGCCGCAAACAGCTGCAGATACCATGTGAAATAAGCATTTGCAATGCAGTAGGTCTCGCATTTACGTGAGTTTGAGCTATAGCTTAAACTCTCGCAAAAGCGAGACCTATTGCATTGTAAATGCAATTTTTGAAAGCGCCCCATGCAGCTCTTTCACGTTAATGTAGGCTGCGCACTTTTCTTTAGAGACAGCTCATTTAAAGAAAGGGACGTGGCCGACATTAAAGTGAAAGCGCCGAAAGGGGCGCTTTAAAAAAATATTTGCATTGCAATAGGTCTCACATTTGCGAGAGTTTAAGCTATTGTCCTTTATAATGCCAATAGCTCAAACTCTCGTAAATGTGAGACCTATTTCATTGCAAAGAAGCGGCCACCATTGTCCCGGCCTGCTTTAAAACTGAATGTTGCAGGAAAACACGTCATGCCTGCAGTACCAGAAACTCATTAAAGAAAATAGTGCTTACAGACTAAATAAACATACCGTGTAACAACAGAAGTAAAAGGGCCAGTCCTCATGGGAGGTTACAAATAAAGACAAGGCGGTACTAAGGAGGGACTAACAAGCCTATTAATGAATCAGAAGCTAGAATTTACGAAGGACAATGACACAAGCCAATGTAAAATATGGGCGTTGAGTGGACGGGACTTCAAGTACATAGTCGAATACAGCATGCCTCTCAGAGCAGCACATGCGCTGCCCAGGCTCGACCTAAAAAGAAAAACTAAAGAAAGCCAAGAGGCACAATGAAAACCCCAATGAGTGGTGGCTTTCTGATAAGTGATGGGGATAATATGGAGGCAAGAGCAATGAAGTGAGAAAAGGGGCTTCAAAGAAAAGACCAGAGAACGGAAGGTGAAAAAATTAAGAGTAGGAGTTAAGATATACAGAGGGCATGAGACGAAAGATGAAAGAAGGAACTGAAAAGGGGAAGAATTTTAGAGAAGGAATTATAATGGAATGTGAGATGAGAAAGGGCAACTGAATAGAGTAGAGATTGGCATGTGGAGGAGAAAGAGGGACTGAGGAGAGTAAGATACGAGGGAAAGAAGGGGTAAATTAAGGAGGACAGCATGTTGTCCTCGACCCAATTGCTGGGAGATATGAAGGGAAAAAGACGATTTAAAACAGGGAAGGAAAAGGAGATATTTGTGAGAAGATGGGGAGTTAGTGGAAAAAGAAGGCTTTTGTATGTACACTATTGGTGGGAAATGAGTAGTCTGGCGGATGGTGGGGAGGTATAAGATGTCTTCTGCCTGGTGGGATTTCACGAGAAAACAGGGGGCAGCTGGGACATTAAACAGAAGATGGAGTTGAAAGATTACAAGATTGAGGTGAATGTGTTTCTTCATTAGACAGAGGGATGCCTGGTGAGAAGCACACACAGGTTCAGACTTGTTTAGAAATGTCACACGCCGAATAGTTTATGCGAAATTCACTGATTCCGGTGGTCAAGAAATGTGTAACGAGTGTACCAAGGATCTAGAACGGCCGACCTCCACACATCAGACTTACAGTTTACATTTTTTTAGTTCAGAAAGGATCTTAAGACCCACTTCTTTAAGCAGCACCTCATTGACTAGCATTAACAGGAACCTTCCTCACCTTCCATCGCTATTGTGTACAGTCTGAAATCTCGTTTCAGGATTTTACTGTTGCGCACTTTAACTGCTAACTGGAGGCCTCATGGAAGCAAACTAAATCTGACCTGCTCTTTTTGACCCCAGGTGAAAGAATGCATTAATCAAATTTTTCTGCCCGCGCTAATCAAATAATAGAAATAAGTGGATACTTCCACTCTGTCGGAATATGGGGATTAGGGACTTCAAGGTTGTCTCCAGAACTCTTAGATTGAACACAACACCCTTGACCGGGTTTGCTCTGTCCCGCTTTTTAATGGGAGTACGGAGAACCAGACAGGGTAGCGTTGGGCCCCGAGATCTGCACTGCATTTTCGAATGTTGTAGATAATGTGATTTGTATAAAATTTTAGTCCTCCCCTCTAATTTATTGCCCCTCCCTAATGAGGTGATACTGGAACCCAGAAGTACAAGCCAATGGCTCCAGCCACACTGAAATTCCATGACTAGTGATGTTTTCTGATCAAGCTGTTATATGATGTTTATCAATGATTTCTTATGGTTTTAAGGATGTTATCGATTTTATTGTTTTAATGTCCTTACGTGAATTGTATCTATGTGTACTTTTATGGCAGTATGTGCCGAATAAAGAACATGAATGAATGAAAATGAAATCTCAATATCCCCATATTGCTATATGCAGAGCCATGTTGCCCCCTGCTACGATTAGAAAATAGGAATACACGTGCACAAGTATTTATATAGTAGTCTATCAAATTAATATGAAGTACTGCTTCCAATGTGAACGTGCAGAGACAGATCTGAAGGATGCAGTTACAAAACAATGAAGATCCTCTGAGAAGGCTGAGCCACTCAAAGCCGGTTTCCCAGAACCAAGGCTGCTTGCAGATTACCATAGCAACCTCCCTGCACAGAGCAGACTGATTTAGCTCTCTGGTGACCTTACCTTTCTGCAGCTCTGCTCTTACAGTAATGAATGGGTGGGCTGGGTGAGGGTGAGGAAAGCAGTGCACTTTCTTTTCTTTAATGTTCATAGAAGAAAATTAGCCATGAACTTGCCAATTAGAGGAAGCAGTTTATTCCCGGCATACTGGGCATTTGTACAGCCCTGCTGCTTTACTGCAGCATACTGTTTTGCTCCTTTCCTCACAATATGGCTTTGGGCCATTTACTGTACAAATCTGAATCTTCACATCTAATTTTCCTGTACCCAAACACCATTTTCAGCACAGGGACCATATGGAACAGGGCTCACGTCTTGGTTTGCTTCTATAGTTCTCAGGCCCTCTTTTTGCAACAACTAATCGGGTTTCTCCCTGTGCCCCCGACCCTCTGTTTCAGCGTACACATGACTCTTTAGTGTCAATCAACTCTTGCACAAAGAGATAATGGCAGCTTTCAAGAAGCTATTAAGACCAACACCTCTGTTTAGAATTTGAAAGTGTGACAACAACGGGCTCGAACAGGTCATTGTTAAATTAGTCAGAGAGCACTAAACACGAACCTCATAACTGTTTCATATAAACTAAACATGAACATTAATTATACTGTTATGTATGATCCTCCTAACTAAGTGATTTGGAAGCAAGCAAACCTTGAATGTGGTGTTACTGCCGTGATGATAGTACAATGATGTCCCACCTCTGCTGCTTATTAAAAGATAGTGCCAGCACCACCATGTACTGCCTCCTCGGTCCTCGCCGCCCATGGGGCTCTCGGCAATGAGGGAGAATGGGAAAGTCTGGTGAAACAGCAGACTATCACACAGACATATCTCAAAGACTCCCAGATACCAGAGGATACTCTGAACATAATCCCTGAGTATCTGGGTCACGAGTATCACAACATACTGGTCTGGTAAGCTTTTCAAACCAAATCAACTCAAGATGCTCCCTGACAGGTAAGTGAGTATATAGAAGATCTAGACTAAAGTTCCTAATCTGTACCCATACTTTTCAGCACTAATATCTTTTATGTACAGTAAACACTTTAAATATTAATATTATTGGAAGTCAGAGTATTTTAAACAGCTTGAAACAAACGTCCGACAACTTTGCTTGGGTTTCTTTTAATGGCCAATGTGTGGAATGTTGTATGTTCTACCAACAGAAGCACTTGGGATTCCCATTGCAGAGTGCTCACAATACACACACACACACACACACATACCTGCTCAAGAAGTACAACAGTTCACACGTGGAATCCATTAAAGGTACAAGTGCTGGAGAATTGCAGATACAGGCAAGAAACTTTCCTTTCCTAGCATAGAAACGTTCAAAACCAGTGAAGCACTGCACCCTGGTTATCACAGCTCTTCCACATTTAAGCATTTTTCTGGAAAGCTTCACCAACTCTAGATTCTTCATGAAATGCAAAGTGTTTCATGAAAACATTACAGTGTGCGTTAGCTTGCTGGGCTGTTGTGACCCTCATGTTTTGCAGTGAATGTGTTTACGCTTCCTGGTAGTCGATTACTGGCCTCTCTTAAAAGGCACGCTCAATTTTGCACAAAAAAACACTTTGGAAAAGGTTTGCATTCAATCCCCTTTTCTTGGCACAGAACACTCTCTACAGCTCCTTTGGCTAAAAGAGCCTGCACTTCTTGGAGCAATATGGAAAGGTTCTCCTCTGAAAGATGCTCTGACATGGGTGGAAGATGCGGCTGGTCGAGAAGGACTGGCAGGGCATAACCTCAATTGACGATCCGGAGGACTCACCTGCTGGATGTAACATTTTGACACCCTTGAAGGAAATATCTGATCCTAGCTCCCACCGTGTGAATGTGTGCCACTATAAGGGCAAACTAAAGCATCCTAGAGGTCGATGCCAATGCAAATATAAATTGTCACCATGATGCTGGGAATGCATTTTTCCCAACATCATGATGACTATTTATATTTGTATTTGCAGGAGGCGAGTAGGTTGGACACTTCCCGGACATTGGGTTGTGTTCTTCTCTTTAACCACCAACGGAAGAGATTGCCTCCTTTGCTGTGGTAATGAGACAGGTCTTGGACTTACAACTGCGGAGTATGGAAGTCAAGCCCAAGGTAATAACAGAAGTTTTGCACCCAGGAGAAACCTAGTCAGAGTCATTTCTTCCATTTACTGACTGACACCCTATGTGCACCTGTTCTAAGCCTTGATGAATGGGGACTGAAGGAACACCAGAGCCAAGAGGGTGCTGAAAATTCGCAACATGGCCTCTCTTAAGGCCTCAATCTGTGGCTATGTCAACGATGGACCCAGAAAATTTGGTGTGCATCTGAATCAGCTCTTCAGCAGGGGACCGAGAGCGACACCCTGGCGGTCCTCTCAACTTCTCAGGCTGAGGGCGGCGGGACTGGGAAGAATCCCACTTAGTCTTTTAGTGTTTCAGGTAAGTCAAACTCGTAGCAGAAGACTTGAACCTCAACAAACTCCTGTTGTGGGAAAGTCTAAGGGCAGGATTGAGTCCGCGCCCTTGACTATGAGCAGGAATGGAATATATGAGGCTTCTTCTGGTGTTCGGAGATATACTACTTCACTTCCTATTCAACAATTGCCTGCAGGTTCATAAGGGTGCACTCTTGGCAGGATTTGGAGTTGTGCACTGAACCCAAACACCACAACAGACCTTGTGGTGATTCTGTTAGCGACAGCTCCTGCAAGGCTTAAGCCATGTCGTTTTAGAAGGTGACAATTCGATTGCACAGTGAAAAAAATAATTTTAAAGAAAAAAAAATTGGTAGTTGTTGAGGAAGAAACTGGGAGAGAGCTCTGCATCCGCATATGATGGTGCAGACAGAAGGAACTGTTCTCAGCACACAGGGTTGAGGTTGATAAGCGGCTCCATTCATCAATGTCACGGCGGAACAAAGTCAGCACAGAGCCACACAATGCCACCTACTGAAGCGCTGAAGCAATGTTGTTTAAATCTACCAAATCTAGTCTAGCACCTGGGGATATTCAAAAAGTGAGTAATCTGCAGTTAGAAGTATCCATCAGAATACCTGTCAGCAGTAACTTGCAGCAAAATAATTGATGAGTAAGTGTATAGCATATTCTTCTCAGTAGTCCACAAGAAAATAAATAAACTGAACGATTGGAGTAATCTTACAAAGGATAGGGAAAAGAGCAGCAAACTTTAGAGTAATGTTTAGCTCCTCTATAAATCTGCATCTGGTAACATGCATAGAATCCGGTCGCAAAAGGAACAGCTTACAACTTCATAAGGCAACAATCATTTCAACTCTTAAATTATTTCACTGGCTACTTTTCAATATGAGGATCAAATTCAGATGTGGCTGTCTGTTACATAAATGCCTGTGTTTGACTTTGTATCTAAACTACTGAACAAATTATATCCAGGATAGTTTGGGTCACACGTCAGGTTGTCGTTCAGAAATAAACAGATCATGATGAAGTTCCTATAAAACAAATGGCTTCAAAATATAACTACTGTTCTGAAAGCAAAGTACCACCAACTAAACTGTGTCCGGCCACCCCCCAAAGAACCAAGGTCAAAGTCACGCTGAACTAAAAAATGAGCTGACATACAGATCAGATATCCGGTAATCACATCCCACTACTAACTCTGCCTACTGCAATGTAGTTTTCTGCTCATTTCCTATGCCCACTCTTCCCAAACCAGTCGTTTGATGGTGGGAAGGTCTGTCAAGTCCCGACTTGATCAAACCAAGTGACTTTACCTTAAGCACTCTAAACATAATTTACAGCTCCAAGAAAGACTATGTTAAGTTGATTTGTATGGCGCACTTATAACCCATGAGAGTATCCAGGCACATGAGCAGGTGTGTCGGCGTGTGGTTCCCGTTGAGTTATTCAAAGAGCCAGGTCTTCAGCTTCTTGCTGAACTCCCAAAGTCAGGCGGCGGCTCTGGTGTGTTGTGGGTAGTCGTTTGATGTTTTGGGTCTGATGTAGGACAACAAGCAACCTCCTGCTCTGCTTCTATGAATGCGGGAGTTGTGTACAAGTGAGAGCGAGGCTGAGCATAGGTCTGGCAGGCTGGTGAAAGTATGCAGCGGTTCAGATATGCTGGGCCAGTGTTAGGCAAGGATTTGTATGTGCGCGTGATGCGTTTCAATTGGCTGCGTTTGTGACTGGGGAGCCAGAGGAGCTCTCAGGGGAGTAGGGGTGAGATGTGGGTGCAGCGCAGGAGATTGAGTAAGAGTCTTGCAGCAGCATTCTGGGTTGTCTAAAGTCTGTGTAGGAGCTGCTTTAAGATTCCAGCATAGAGTGCTTTGCCGTAGTCGAGTCTGCTTGGGACGAGTACTTGTATGACAGTGTGTCTGGTGTTCTGTGGCAGCCACTTGAAGATATTTCATAGAATAGGTAGGATGAGGAAGCAGGCAGCGTTCAGTGCGCTGATTTTTGCCATCATGTTGAGCTTGTCGTCCAAGATGATACCCAGATTTTTGGCATGGTCAGTGGGTGCTGGTGTTGATCCTAGCTCTGGCGGCCACCAAGTCGCGTCCTACGGTGCGCAACTATTTTCCTGGCTATGTACCACCACTGTATTTTTTTGTGTTTGTGTTTTTTAAATCAACTTGCAAGTTGTCTTGAAGGCCTACACCCTCGGTCACAAATGTATCTTCAAGAGAACTTTAAATACCACAAAAACAACATACAAAACTTCACTGATGGGTGCCCACTACACTTATGCATTCAGCCAAATATCATTTCAGATTCAGAGCATATATTGCAGAGTTAAAGTATGTAGACTCTTCACTATCCAATTAGCCAGACTATAGAAAGAATCCCCAATTAAAAGTCACCCCAATGCAAAATCACCCCAACACCAACCACCACACCTTCAGAGAAAACAAAAAATGTCAACCCACCTAAAAAAATACTAACAAGCAGTACTTCAAATCCCATTGTTTGTATTTGGGCCTCTCAAGTCTATTTTATTTATTTTTTTAAACATAATTTATTGAGTTTATAAAGGTCAACACAAGGATGTAGCCTTAGGGCTAGAGCGGTCGACTTCAAAGCTGGGGAACCGGGTTCGAGTCTCGGCAACGACGCTCAACATCCTGTGATTCTGGGCAAATCACTTAATCTCCCTGTGCCTAACAAAAATGAATGTGTCCTCATGTAACATAACTGGTGCTCATGTAAAGTGCTCTGATACCCGATCTCAAGGGTCTAGTTCGTGCTATATAAAACTCTCAAAAATAAAAAATAAAAAAAAATAGACACTTATGTATCGTAGGAGTACAATCATAAAACAAAAACAACTGCGTCAAACGAATTCTTACTCTGCGCCTGGTCTCATACATTCTTGTCTTGGTTATTCGCGTCTCTAATACATGGGTGTGGTATTGATATAAACTATCCATCCCTATTGAAATGCTATGACTTCATTCATTAGTTGACCATCCTCTGTGTTGTGCGTCTCCTGGGGAATGTTCCTATATGTGGCCCACTTCTTCCATATTTTGGTGTGCTTCAGTGGGCATCCACGGGCTATGAATACAGGTCGTTCTATCTCCATAGCATAATCCATGCCCCCGTTCCACGTCAATACACGAGGAGGAGTATCAGCCTTCCAATGTTTGGCTATATCCCGTTTTGCAAGGGTAAGGCCCAAAAATAACAAAGTCTTTTATAATGATTACCCCCAATTTCGTCTGTGCAATGTAAGAGCGTGAGTTTGGGAGACCGGGGGTAGTCCCATGCAAGTACTGCAGATAGACTTTGAAGCATCCCCGCCAAACACGATAGAGAGTGGGACACGTCCAAATTGTGTGTAGGAAGGTGCAGTCCTCTGAGTGACTGCAAAGGCACTGAGGGGAGGCAATCAGCCCTGCCCACCATAATCTATGTCGAGGGTAATACACCCTATGCAAGTATTTAAATTGAATATAGCGGAGGCGGGAGGAAATTGCAGCTCCACGTGGTGATTGGGGAGCTTCAGACCAGTCGTCGTCTACAGGACCTATATCCGTGTCCCATGAGGCCCGTAGGGTAGCAAGGGTTGTGGGGCTGTTCGTCACTAGGGTTTGATCAATTTTGGAGATTTTATGATCCCCCATTAGGAGCTTGCCCTCTAGTGGGCTGAACTCGGGTAGGGCAGTTAGATCCTTAATGTAAGAGTGCAAGGCATGTCGTAATTATAAGTATTTGTAAAATTGGGAGTGGGGCATGGAGAACTCCTTTTGAAGGTCTTGAAAGGACTTCAGGGTATGATCCCTCATAACATCCCCTAGGGTTGAAACTCCGATGCAATCCCAGCCGCCAAACCCCTGAAGGTCCGCTACCTGAGGGAGTAGACTATTTCGCCACAGCGGGGTCTCACGTGTAAGACACCCCCACCAACCTATACCGCGAAGCGTCTGTCACCAGGTCATGATCACCGCCTGTGTTGCAGGGGGAGGCCCTTAGGGGCTGATCTGCTATATAGAAATGGGTATAGGGATGGCTTTCCCATAATCCACCGCTCGATCTTATATGCGGGTTCGTCCCTTAGCCCGTACCACCATTCGTTCAGGATCTGCAGTTGTGCTGCTGCATGGTAGGAATGCAAGTCCACAGTGGCTATAATGCCACAGTAAGTAGATTGCATACATGTGCGCAGGGCGACCCTGGCCGTGCTGCCCCCCACAGGAATTGACCCAGGGCTGCGTTCATTTGCCGAAACCAGGACATGGGAATCGGATAAGAGTAGGACTGTAGTTGGTAAAGTAATTTCGGTAATGAAACCATCTTGAAGATGGCTGACCTTCCATAGAGTGAGAGGGGGAGAGAGACCCATGTTTTCATCTCTGCTTTGACTTTGGCGGTCGTAACTTCCAGATTTCCCCCCCAGGGGAGTGTTTGACTATCTGATACAAAGATGCCCAAGTAGGTTAAGCCTTGTGTTGAAAGCGTCAGACCTACGGCCCATCGCCCGCTCCCAAGCGGCCCTCTGAGTGTCCAAATTTGAGACTTAGTAGGGTTCATGTATAAGACAAAGATGTGCATGACCTGGAGTATTCTGGGCCCCGTCCGGTGGGGATCTGTAAGGAAGAATAGGATATCGTCTGCGTATAATGCTATACGGTCAGATATGTCCGGAGTCCACTCAAACCCGCAATAGAGTGCGTCAATCTTACCCAGGCTGCCAGTGGCTCGATGGCCAGGGCAAATAGCAGAAGTGAAAGAGGGCACCCCTGACAGGTGCCACGGTTGATAGGAAAGTGGTCCGATGTAGTTCCGGCTACCCGCACGGATGCCGTAAGGTTTGTGTATAATAGTCTAATCAATGCAATGAGGCGGGGACCCATGTTTAAGTGCCTCAATAAAAAGAACATACAAGTCCAGCTCACTGCGCCCAATGCCTTATCCATCTCTACCAAGAGCAAGGCAGCCGGTCTGTTTAGGCGATCAATGGTGTTATGGAGTCTACGGATGTTATGTCGAGTCGATCTTTGCAGCATGAAGCCGGCCTGATCAGGGTGTATCATGTCCGTGAGGTGCAGGATCAATCGGTTTGCCAGCACTTTGGCTAAAAGCTTTGCTTTGATGTTTAGCAGAGATATTGGTCTATAGGACGAACAGAGGTCCGGGGGGCGTCCTGGTTTAAGGAAAACCACGATTTCCGCGTGTCTCCAGTCTGTTGGCAGGATTTTCTTTTGGTTGGATTCATCAAGGGTCGCGAGGTAATGTGGCCCCAGTATTCTTAAGTCTATTTTTAACGGGAATTTTGGGCACTTTCATTAGATTTATTGTGGTGTTACTGGTCCCTCATGTGGGCAGGATCTGGTTTTCCGCTTAACTTCTATTGCCTTAACGGGTTCCATTCTTTAAAGATTCTTTCGATCATCCACCATGGGGATGGCTAAGTTGTTTGTTCTTAATTTAGGCACTTAATTTCTTGCTGGGCATATTGGGAGGCCTAAAGCTCCCTGGTATAGTTCTGACCACTTAGCTGGAACATGCGGACACTGCCACTGCACTATAAATACTCATAGTCGACTGTAGAGCAGGCATGCCAACGGCAAGCCAGTCTGTTCCTAGTTTGCGGCCAGAACCTTTAGCCAATTTACCAGTCAATACTTGATCTATTCTAGGGAGAAGCATTTGGTGGTAGCCCCTAATATCTACAAAACAAATTGATGAGATAGCCAAAGTGCCAACAGGTGCCTTACTTAACGGGTCAACAACAGGATGTAGCACAACTATATCTGTACAGGTGTGTATATTAGGTCGCCTGTGAAACAGGTGGAGCCATCGTACTTTATTGGTAGTCATGCATTAGATATATCGTTTCTGGCAGAAACGTTTGTTAAGAGTCCCTGTGCTTTCTCTCCTCGTCCCTCCAAGCTACAAACGTATTCATGAAGGCCTAGCTATCATCTGTCAGGAAACTTTGGGAGTACGACTTCTCCTGAATCTTTGTTTCAATATTTCAGTCAGTGCTAACATTTGTATTACTGGTGTGCTTATTCATCACCCACTACACCACGCACTTCATTTGGCACAGAATTTTCTTATTTTATTTCTCAATTAGTAATCAGGATTTCCAATTTTACAGCGTGGAGTGATTTAAATATATTTGTTGATCAACCCCAGCTGCCCGCTGTTAGTGGCCTGCCAAAGGCCTGTGTCCCTTAGGCCCAAGTCAAACGGTTCTAGGGTCACTCATGAGGCAGAACATACTGTAGATTTGCTTTTTGCTTCAAGGGACTTCGCCCCTACTCCAGACTATTTTCAATTCCCCAGATCAGATCATACACCTATTATGTTCTCCTTTCTTTTCAAAATGTCATCTTTGATACATGTACTCTCTATTTTTACCCCTTCAACGTGGCAGGATTTTACTAAAATTTGCGGCCTAGTTTTTCTAGGCTTTTGAGCTCCTCTGCTGTTATTATGGAGGTTTGACCCTCAATCGAATTGCATCGATTTTAATAACCAGTCAAGCACAGCTCCGGGTCAGGTGGCTCCTATAAAGGTTACATCTTTCCAAACCATCTGCTCCCTGGTTTAAATATTCACTCACCCAATCCAAGTGAGCAATTAAGCATTTGAAACAACTGTGGCAGGCCAAGTAAGACTCAGTATAATGTTACACTGAGGAATTTTGAAAGGGAGATTCAGCTTGAATAGTCGAGGGCAAATGGGAATCAGAGCGAGTTTATAAAATTGTGCAGAAATTTAGCAACCTAAAATATGCTGAGAAGGCCCTCATTTCTTCTGTGGAACTAATAATCTCGTTCTCTCTTTTTCAGAGAAGAGATCCAGGACATATGGTACCTTTACACACCGTGTTGCCTGCCTTTTGGAATTGTCTCTGCCTAAACCAGCGATGGTTAATATCCTAAATGAGTCTATTCCTCTATTGGATTTGCACTCTGATACTTAACACAGTTAAATCAGGTTCACCAGAAGATCCGTGCCTGGCTAGAATGGTTGATCAATTTGCCATCTCTCTGGCACCTGCAACTAAAGAGTTGGTTAATTCTACCTAAGCTGTTGCTAGGGCTCCAACAGAGTGGAAACGATCCTGTGTGCTCCCATTACAGAATCCTTCCTAGGATACCACGTCTTGCCAATTACAATCCCATTTTACTTCTCTTTTTTGTCTAAATTTGCTGAGAAGTAGGAAAATGTTCACTTGTCGATATTCTTGCCATCAACATCCACTCGTCACTACACAGGCAGGCATTCGTTAAGTCCACTGCACCAAAGTTTCCTTCATCTCTGAGGGCGTTTTACACTCGTCACCAGCCTGCTGTCCAGATTCTCTAGGGTCTTGTCCTATTCCTTCTCCTTCTGCAAAAAAATCTTGGTGTCTATTTTGAGGACATACTTTCTTTTAAACCCCAGACTGTGAAGGTTGCTTCAAAGTATTTGTTACGTCTGAAGATCTTGAAAAATTAACTTCTCTTATCCGAGCACTTCCGCTTTATCATCATTCAGGGTATTGTGGGCTCTTGCTTGGACTATATACATGTCCTATATATCTTGAGATGCCTGCAGCTACCATTCATCCCTTCCAATTGACTCAAAATGCAGCGTTAAGATTTTTTTTTTCAAATTCTACTGCTTTACTTCTATTTCCACACACAAAGCAGCTTCATTTGTTGCCCATTCATAAGTGTGCCATGTTCAAGAGTCCTTTCCTGTGTTTTAAAGCATTGCATAATAACCCTCAATTGTTCCAAAGTAGGTTTATTGCTCATCTCCCTTAATGCATTCAGCGTTCTTCTCAGGATTCCCTGCTCCACGCAACTAGGATCAAAAAATTGCCTTTTCCTATGAAGTAGTGGGACTTTGGGATTCACTTCCATTGGACCTTCGGGGAAGTAGGTGCTACCCCAAGTACAGGAAAGAACTTAAAGCCTGGATACTGAAATTGAAAAGTTTTAGTTCTTAAAGTGGTAATTTGCACCATAAAGTCGCATAACATTCAGGACATAAAGAACCATGCAGTGAATTGGTTCACAAAGATACTCTACACAGATCTTTATGTTCACTCACATTTATTTTCTCAATTAGGCAGTCATGTTGCATTTTCATGCATCTTTCGTATTTTTTTTTTTTAACTGAAGTTCACTTAAAAAAATACGAAAATTGAAAAATGAAACCTTAGTTCAGTTACTGAACCGTTTCATTTTTCATCACTGCTACTAACTTAAGGGCTACCACCTGTTCTGTACTGTCATCCCTCCTGGCAGTTCTGAGAAATTGCTGATGCCATGGCCTTGGCAAGGGATTGCTATTGTGCTTTAAGCCATCTGGAGAGACACCAATGGAGATAAGTGACTGCTGTCCTCTGCTGCGCAGCAGTCTGAGCAGGAGCATTGCGCAGTAAAGGCTACACCAGGGACAAGAAGAGATCTTCACATACAAAAGGGAGGGCAGCCAAACAATTATCCTGTAAAAGCAGAAAATGACCAGGGAAATGTCTCTGCTGGACAATACCCACACTTTAAGCATATTTTAAGTTGCAGATGTATAACAAGCTATCTAAGCTTTACTCCTGCATATGTGGCCCACGAAGTCAACGAAAAATGTAATGTAAGTACAAAGGGGAGAGCTTGGGGAAATGTAATACTCACAATCCGATGCCTATCTACAAGAAGCAAGTAACCTGCCTAGCACTTTGGAAAGACCATTTTATGCTCTCGTGCGTCCAAGAGGCATAATTATCCTAATTGGTTCCAGTGACACAGTGAGCACGGGGCCCAGGTCTGGGCAAAATACATAAAAGGTATGTTTCGGGTATCCAACTGTTGATATGGTTTTTTTCCCACAATGTAAAACTCTCTTCCGACAGCTTTTACAAGAGGACGATGTACCAGTCAAACGTTGGAAATACAGTATTAAAAAAATGAATTAAAAAAGCAGGTAAGTGAAGGACACACCCTAAAGAGCTTTCCCTCAAATTCGGAATCCTCCTACTTCAAGAGTCGTTGAAGATTTCTCCGATTCTGAAGAGACTAATTTGATATCACAGCACAAACATACATTCGCTGTCAAATGTAGACATCACAGGCTCTCAGAGAAGTAAGTATTAATGGTTAAAGACTCACGCTCCCACTACCCCCCTGCACCCCAAGTTATGCATTCTGATACAAAGGCTCAAGTCACTACCCTCAATGCAGACAGCAACAACCATCGTTAATGGACTACGAAAAAATTTAAACTAGGGACATCCTTGCACATGTACGGAAGCTCACAATTTGCCACGGAGGAACTGTCCACACACAAACTCCGACATGTGAGGCGTTGACAAAATGGAACAGTGTTAAAGACATTCATCTAAGAAAAAAATCTTCCTGCAAAGAGGACATAAGCACAGCTACAAGATCTTACATGGGCCCCAAATGAGGAGAGAATGGGCCTAGTACCTCGAAGATTATGCACGTTCAAAGGGCCCACTCCCTTGGATTTGCTGAACTTTAAGGCATTTTAAATAGCTAGCTGTGAGCAGGTGTGGACTGGCCTGTAGGGCAATCTGGCTGTGCCATCAGTGTGTGGGGCCGCTTTTGTGGCGTCATAAACATGTCAAAGCATTAACCTGCCTGCTGCACCCGGCCAATTAACATGTTTCATTTCTTATCCAGAGTAAAATGGCGCAGCAGCTTGAAGTTTTGCGGAGAACAGCAGACGTGGACTAGCAGGGCCCATGAAGAGAGGAGGAGCAACCGATTGATAAAATGAGTACTGTGCGTGGATGCTATTATCTCATCGAAGCAAGGTTGACGGTCCAAAAAAGCTCGGTCAGTAGAAGTGCAGGGACGTGTCAATGTTTGTTTTTATCTTTTTGATAGGGAAGGAACATAGTGAATATTGGTACAAGCATTGCATGCAGCAAACAAATCAGTGATGAGTTTGACCCGCTAACAAACCAAGGAAGAATGTATTAAAAAGTTCAGAGTAGCCCTATTTTCAAATGTGGTCACTTTATTAAATCTTCAAAATCGCCAACTGGGGCCACTATTTGTTGGTGCCCATGTTCTGCCCCGGTCCACACCTGGCTGTGAGAGCAGACGTTTCCGATCATTTCGGCTTCATGCGACAGTAGGTTTCGTCTTCTATTAACTTGGCAGAACTCGTCTCTTGGGCGACCCACCCTGTCGTTATCCACCACATAATAAAGACACGACATGCTGCCTGCACTTCGTCTGGAGAAAAGCATTTCAGCCGGGAACACGATGAACTATTAAACGAGATCTTTCCGAGAACATTACATTGTGATTTTCATTTCTACAAAGAACACATGGACTACCTAGTAAGCACCCTATTCTGTGTAAACCAACGGGAACATTACATGACCGACTGGTCCTGCAGCTGCCATTAAGACACCTTTCACAGTGTGGTCAGATGTGCTCACACAAGAGAGCAACGTTAACCGACGCAGTCACATCAAATTTGTGGCGTTTTCCATTTTAAATACTTAGAGTCAGTGGTCAGCTTGCTTGGAACAGACTGGTGGAAAAACGGAGTTTACCAATAATGGATTTGGCACACGGAGCTGCAACGGGGGTTTGTCAGTTCACCACTCTTGCCCCTCAGCAGCTCTGACAAGAAAAAGAAATCAACACAAGATTCTAGCGCTGAAAGGGACTCGGCACACGGACACCGGAATAAGGAGACAAGTAACACAAAGCAGAGGGAAAATCAGCTGGAAAGCAAACAAGCTAGGAAAGGTTGAAAGGGAAAGGAAGGCTAGAAAAACACGGTAAGAAGAAAAATAATTTAGGCGAATTAAAAGATGGATGGTGATGGAAACGAACCATGTGAATAAAGGCAAGGTAGTTAAGAAAACAGGAAAGAGCATGCAGGTGCATTACATTAAATAAGGGAAAAGTTGGTCAGAGCAGTCAACAAAATGTAGGCAGGCTTTAAAAACAAGCATTTGCAATGCAATAGGTCTCGCAGTTACGAGAGTTTAAGCTATTGGCATTGTAAATAATGCCTTTTATGTTTTTTAAACGAAAACAAAAATAAAAGGCATTGTTATTTGCAATGTCAATAGCTCAAACTCGCGTAAATGCGAGACCTATTGCATTGCAAATGCTTGTTTAATGATTGTCGTCTTCACTGAGTTGTTCCTTTTGTCATATGGGTATAGTGTGCTGCATCGTAATTGCCCCATAAAAGTTATGTCAGAGAATTCAGGGCTGTTTGTGGCAAAGGGAGCTTTTTAAAAAATAAAATAAAAGTTGTGTCCGATTTTTAAACAAAATAGTGCTTACCGACTAATGAATGAGACAGTGTAACACCGCAAGTAAAAGATCCAGTCCTGATGGTCAGTCACAAAAGGAGACAGGGCGGTAACAAGGAGGGACTAAGAAGCCTCATTATCAATCGGAAGCCAGCATTTACCATGGACGATGATGCTGGACGATGACGCCAGCCAATGAAAAATATGGGCGGGGCTTCCACGGCACTTCAACATTATACCCTACTACAGCATGCCTCGCAGAGCGAGCAGCGCATGCTCCAAGCACTACTGTCGAACTACTGAGACCGCCATAAAACCCTCACAGTGTCACTATCTATTTTAAAACTCCTGCCATTCACTAAGCCATTTTTTGTGCTCTTGTAATGCACACATACTAAGGCCTGCAGGCTGCATTGTGGCGCTTTAGGTAAAACACACCTGTAAAAACATCACATTACGTGATAATCGGCCCGGAGGCAGCTGCTGTGTTCAAGACTTCTGCAGTACCGTCCAAACTCCGGCTCTGACTGCAAATCAGACAGATCCCTCCCCCGTCCCCACCAACCCATACCTCCGGTACGCCTTGCATCCTCTAAAGCCAAGACGAGGGGAGAGGCGGGTCAAAAGCAAATCGTATGCAAATGAAGTGAAGATCAGCTTGAGATAGGCTTAATTACTGCGTGCTTTATTGTGCACTGACAACCCTCTCCGCCGTCGGCTCAGATGCAGTGGTGAAGACGCATGCACACTCCAACTGCAGGAATGGCAGAGCAATGCGCCAGGCACGCAAAAACGTGTGTTCCTGGGCAAACGGTTTAAAGTGTGTGATCCTTGGCAGACGAGTTCATGTTGCTGTACCTCAACACCCCAAGTGCAAAATTTGGAAACAGGCACAGGTAAATTAGCCCAGAGTAAGCCACAAAAACCGCTTCCCTCACACATAGTTAAATCGAGTTAAACGCTGAGCCGCACATTTTATTGACCAGTTACCTAACGCATGCAAAAGATGGAACCTTTTCTTGTCTCACACACAGCACAGTCGACCAGGCATTCTTTCTTTAAAATTCCTTAATATACGTTTAAAAACGATAAGCGTCACTCATGGAATTAATTCAACATAAATTATTAAATTAAAATATTGCCTAGTATTTTTATTTGAAGTAATTATTCATAGTTTAGCTGCCATCTGAAGTGCGATTTATATTAGGGCACTGCGTCATTCGCATAATTTCCCTTTGTGTAATTGCGTACAATTTCAAGAAAATTATAGAAAATTATAAGTACCACAAACTCGGCATTTAGCGCCATTTTTTAAAACGAAATGTTGCCTTCCATTTTTTGTGGGTGCGCGGACGCATATTTCATTTAAATATAGCACTAAATCGCACTTTGATGCAAACAGCAGCTGCTTACATTCTGGTTGCTCACGTGTTCCTGTGACAGGACTTTCCCCTGAACGGATGGAAAGTAACATTACGTGGTAAAATGGCGTAATTTCAAGAATTAACCATAAAAAGCATCACCGAAATGTCGGAAATGATGTGAGATAACACCAGGTAATTAAAGTTTTGTAGGGGTTTAAATTATATAATTGGATTTTGATGCTTCGGGTCATCGTTTGGTTGTGAGGAATAAACCAGAGTCCTGGCTCGGCCCTTCATGAGAACTCACAGCCCCCCCCCCCTCCCCCCCCCCGCCGGCTCCCAGTTGACACTGTACTAGATGTAACAACTACTGCAGCCTTGGCTTATTAGTCAGAGGCACTTCTCACACTGGGATTTTTAAGCCCATATTTACAAAAAAGGACACCTACAAGTCCCAGAATGCACCGCTGTTACCTAAATATCCATAACTGGCTCAGGGGTCTCACGTGGCATGTGGGTTTTTGGCAGTTATGAAAGTTGGTTTTGAATATAATATAAGCAGGAGCCGCAATAAAAAAAAAAGTTTCACTTTATCATTGGATTTTTTTTTCTAGAGGGCAGAGGGGATTACAACATCTAATACTGCCCCATCCTTGCCCCTACTCATGCGTCCACCACAGGTCCATCCCCCCCCCAGTGCCATGATAGTAGTCCTTCTATTGCTGCCCCATCACAGCCCACACCTCTGTTCCTACTACTGGCGCTCCTACGGCCCACCACCTCTGGCCCTACAGCTTCCCACTGCCCCTACTAGATCCCACCTCACCACCTCTTTAACTGCCACCATACTACCCTATTGCTACCTGTCCCATGCTCAAACGTCACGGCTTCTACGAGTGCCTCACCACATAACATAACATGTGCATTTGTAAAGCGCACGTTCACCAACAGGTCTCTTGGCGCTGAATAACAGATGTTTGTTACCCAACTCAATGGTACTCATTTTATCGACCTCAGATGGATGAAAGGCTGAGTAGACCCGCCGGGATTTGAACCTGTGACCATGAGGTCGAACACAGGCCCCTGCAGTGGATGCATTAGTCCACTGAGCCACCAGACCCGACACAGCTTACTACTACTTCATCATTGCCCCTACAATGGCTTTCAACCCTCCCCTTAGTGATGAAACAATCACTGCACCTACTGCTGCCCCTACGACTGCCGCTACTGCTTTCCCTACTGCTACCTCTGCTACTCCCCGTACGACTGTCTCTACTGCTACCTCTACAGCTTCCCCTACTGATGCCCCTTCAGCTGCCCTGGAGTCTGCCTCTACTACGGCTCATACAGCTTCGTTTACTGTTGCCCCTACAGCTTCTCCTACTAATGCCCCTTCAACTGCCCCTGCTGCCACTACTTCTGCCAATACAGCTTCCTCCACTGCTACCCCCTACTACTTCCCCTGCTGCCCCTACGACTGCCTATATTGCGGTCCCTACAGCTTCCTCTACTGCTGCCCCTTCAGCTGCCCCTACAACTGCCTCTATGGCGGCTCCTACAGCTTCCTCTACTGCTGCCCTTACCAATGCCCCTACGACTGCCTCTACTGCGGCCCCTACAGCTTCCTCTGATATTGCCCCTATGACTCTCTACTGCTGCCCCTTCAGCTTCCTCTACTGCTGTCCCTACAGTTGCCTCTAGTGCGGTCCCTACTACTGCGGCCAAGGTCACAGATTAAGTGCTATGAAGTCTGCGATCAGGTGGAGGTGAGCGAACTTTGTTCTTCCCAAATATTGCACCCCGCAGTGAGTGAATGAAGATCAGAAGGACGAGAGAACATATAAACAAATAAAGAACGACTCTGCTAACATATGTGCGAATGAGCGCATGACAAGTGGAGTAAATGAACAAATCAATGAATGCACGAACGAAGGAAGGAAAAACCGTAGACTTAATGAAAGTAGTAACGAAAAAATAAAAGCATGAGTGAAAGAACGAACAGCGTAGAATAAATGAATTAACAAAGATTAGAACGAACCAACGCCAAAAGATTACATAAATAGCAAACAAACAAAATTAATGAATGAACGACGAAAATGTTTAGGAATTAAACTGTTGAACGACGAAAATGTAAAGGAATTAAACTGTTGAACTAGCAACAAGTTAGTAAATAAACTGCATATAAAGAAACTAACGAACGAGAAAATGAATGAATGAGCAAAGTAGCAACCTAAGAATGAGTGAAAGAATATATGAAAAAGAATGGCTCGTGAATCTATAGATGTACAGGTAGTAAGACGTTCACTGAACCTGCAAGGCGCGAACAAATAAAAAGCCTGAATGACATGACGCAGAAACAAATAAAGGAACAAACGAAAGAACGCGATTAAACAAATGAACAAACACACTCAGCCGACCTGGACGCCTCTAGGCGCTGCTTAGAATGTCTTAAAGAGCAGGTGCAGTCTGTTGGATTTCCTCTATTTTCCAAGACATTGTCTTTATTTCAAGAGGTCCGTCTGTAAAAAAAAGTGCTTACCGATTAATGAAGGAAACAGTGTAACGCCGCAAGTAAAAGATCCAGTCCTGATGGACGGTCACAAAAGGAGACAGGGCGGTAACAAGGAGGGACTAAGAAGCCTCATTATCAATCGGAAGCCAGCATTTACCATGGACGATGACGCCAGCCAATGAAAAATATGTGCGGGGCTTCCACACCACTTCTAAGACATACCCTATTACAGCATGCCTCGCAAAGCGGCAGCGCATGCGCTACAACGCTAGGCTCGACCTAAAAAGGAAAAAAAATCAATGCAGAATACTAATGAGTAACAGAAAGCAGACAAGGGATAGAAGGCAAACAGGCATAGGTAAAGACAATAGGTCTCACCTAAGCAAAAGCTATTGATTCTGCCAATGTGTTATAGCCATGTTGTACACCAGTGTGGCTGCTGTTCAGCATGGCAAGCGAGTAGAGCAGAATGGCGTTTCATTGAGTAGAATGGCATAGAGCGGAGTAGAGTGTCATTGAGTGGAGTAGAGTGTAGTGTAGTATGCATGGTGTGGTAGCGCACTGCCATTACAGACAACACATTTTCAAATAAAATGACCATTACATTTGCACAGGCAGTTTTACTGAAAAAACTATACAGTGCACAAACTTTAACAAATGGAAAAGGCATCACAGTGTATTGATTTGTTTTGATCATACTAAAATATTTGTTTCCAGCACACTTCAGTATTACAAAAAATGTGCTTCAATTGTGCTTTCCTAATTCCGATATATTCTGAAATATTTGCACAGCTCATTTATAGACGTTTAAATTTTGTTCTGAGCAGGAAAAAAGCCTTTCCTTTCCCAGCCCCAGACTGCCAGATAAAGCCTCTCACTTTGAAGTAAGAGAAAGAAAAGTAAACACCAAGCCCTCTCAAAAGACAAGAGCCTGACATTTGACCTTGGTCCTTGAATACACAGCAAATGTGACAAGATAAGAACAAAATTTTAAGGCCCGTTTACAGAAAGCGAGCACTAGTGGAGGAATACAGTGAACAGGTTTTGCTCCACAGGAGAGACAAAGGCATGGACAGTCTAAAACAAATAAAGACAGCAAATAGAAACTAAGCAAATGTGAGCTACAAGCCACAAAGCCAATGGGAAGCAATAGGAGGAAGGGAATCTTAGGTCAGCTTTCAGAATGTCCTTAAGAAGTCTTTAGCAAACCAGACAGCTGGGCTGTCTGGTAGGCTTCAACCTAAAAAGGAATAACTACGATGGTAAATGATCTAGGGAAAATTAAAAAAGGAAAATAAAGGCGTAAATGGGGAGGCAATATACAATACACTAAATCGAGGGAAAGTAAAAGTAGGAGAGAAAGTAAGGAGTGGGAGGCTAAACAGAATAACAGCATTAAGGCAATGGAAGGCAGTGAAATGGACCAAAGTGAAAAGCAATGCAAGTGTGAAATTAATGGGGTTTATGGGGGAGCAAGGAAATCAGCAACAATGAAAGGAAGCTGGATGGCCCGAAATGTGAAAAAGGTGGTACAGAAAAGAATTAAGCAATGCGTGGTATTGAGGAAACAAGGTGAAATAGAGCTTGAAGAGAGTCAATGCTGGCAGAAGAAGGGATTGAAACGAAATAAAAGGTGGAGCAAGGGAGAAATTAGTAAAGTTACTATAAAAGCACCATTTCCGCCACATCCTATGCTGCTGTCAAGCGATGCAAAATGAAGGTTTTCTGCAAGGGCGGCAAATGGAGACAGAGACGTGTAATACCTTTAGAGAGCAGCAGCTGACCATATTATTTGAAGAGAGCAAGTAAGCAAACCCTAGCGCTACAGAGCAGGAGATAGCGGTGTATAGAGCAGGCAGCACTTAAGAGGCAGTCAACTTAAAAAAAAAAAACATTAACACTTGGACCAGCAAACCTTGACAGAAACCGCAAAACCTGGAGAAAGACTATAGAGCCGGCACACCATTCATTGTGAGCGAAAGCCAGCAACAAAGGAAGCAATACCAAGAGAGAAAGAGCAGGCTGCAGAGCTAGCACCACCCAAGAAGGAGCCACAGAGCAAGTGGAGCATCTGCAGCGAGGCAGACAAAAAGTGGACAGCACCTGGAGGGAGAACAACCATCTGGAGACAGCAGCACCGTCGGTGCTACCGAGTACCTGGAGCGAGAGCCGAACAGCCAGGCCATGGTTGCTGTGAGAATGCAAGCCATGGAGATTATTTTCTCATATTACCTCTAGATGATTCTCGCCGTCTCTCCTTACCCCTGCCGGCGCTTGTGTCTGGGTTTTAGATACCTGCGCGTTCTCTTCACATCTTTTCTTTCCCTTAATCTCTTAATGAGAGACGAGGAGCGGGGGAATAGTGGAGCTTACCGCGCCTTCCCTTGGGGGTTTTCAGGTCACTAGCCCATGATCAACACCTGCTGCTAACGAGCAACAGCTCAGGCGGGAAATGCCGACCTGGAGCTGGTAAACAGAGGCTTGGACTGCAATACCGATTCGGTCTAAATGTGCGTCGGGCAATGGGGTAAGCAGACAGACAGGAGACGGTGAAGATTGAGATGAGAGGGAGGGCTGAAGGGGAGAGGGCGCGCGTGTAGGGCCAAGGTGTCGCAAGAGGGATGCGACTAAAGAGTTAGTAAGGACAAGAGGTCATAGATGACCAGAATGAATGTCTGAGGAAAAGGAGTGTGAGGCAATTAGGCAGCGTGCAAGACAGTTGTGTCAGAAAAATAATAGTACATTTAAAGATTGATGCAAAGTCGAGACAGGAGGCAGAGGAAGAGAGGTTTGTGAGGGAAAAGGGTGTTAGAAAAACGATCAAACTCGGTGGTAAAAGAACATGCGAGACGTTGGTTTTGAAAAGGTCGGAGGTGATTCCGAGGTATGATAAGCTATTATAGAGATGGCAATGTCAACTGCGAGGTAGCAAACGTGGGAAGGCGCCGATGGGTTAGGTAGTAATGTTTTACAAGATGGATCATGAACAAGCAAAGTCCCCACTGTAGCGTCTTGTATGGGTGGAGGAATGGAGAACGGCGAGTGACATAAAAAAATAAAAAAATAAAATGGACAAAAACAAAACTAAGCAAGGAACGAACAGTGAGAAACAGAGGCATTTGGAGGAAAACTTTGTTTTTTTCCATGCAGGTCTTTGGAGAAAGACAAAAAATAATGTGAGTCTGGGACCAGCGTGCCTTCTGGGGCCATAGCTGATCAATGAGCCAGCAAGAAACCGAAAGAAGCATAGCATAGCAGGGTAAGGCAGCACTCGAGAGGGATCTGTCAGCATAAGTCGGACTGTGGCCCCAGGGCATCGGCTCTGTGGGGAACCAAGGCACTCCAGAGGGAGCTGCCATTGGTTTGAATATTTGCAGCATGGCCTCTTTAAAGGCCTCTTTCTGCGGAAAACATAACCAGGAGAGAGTCGATGGCAAAGGAGAAAAATATAGGAAAACCCAAGATTCAGGAACAACAGACCGCCATGAAAGGTGGACTAAGGCATTGTAGCAACACAACAGAAAGACTGGGGAACCACATACACCAGAAGAGAGACTTGGTTATTGCAGACAACAGCATTTCAACAGGAACACAAGGGAAAAAACGTTCTGAAGACACTAGCAGCAAAAGAATAACAAAACGACCATACAAACAAAATCACAGAGAGAAAGAATTACCAACAAGAGAGAAATGGAAGCCACGGTACACCATAGCACAAAATATTTTAACAGAAGACGTAACAGAGCTAAGTATCATACCACAGAGAACTGTTTTTCCTGCCAAAACAGTCTTCAAAAGAAGAAGCCAAGCAAGAGGACTTCATTTACCATCACCCATCAGCACAGGAAATGACATCATGGCACCCTCAGACACGTAACAGACATGCTAAAGGCAAGCCCATCTGTGCCTTGTCCGCGCCTGGACCACGCCAAGCGCTAGGAACCTTGGTCCAATCACCTCTCAGCTATACTCTGCAGAACTCCCTAGGTCGTTCGACCCCGGACGCCATTCCCCCAACTGCTGCTGCACCACACCACCTCACACCAGGCCTGGAGCTTTTACCCGTACCCACTGCCAGTTCTCCAGCAGCCACACACCCACAACCCCCATACAAATATTAACAACGCCCCCAAAACCTCCTCTTAACACACACACACACACGAACCAACGCCTACACTCCCACCCCAGTGGCGGCTGCTGACATTTGAAAGTGGTGAGGCGTAAAACAATTGTCGTACAGCACTGTAGCGAGCGAGCCTGAACCACCTATGGGGGATGAGGGGGGGGGGGGGTTCTCCCCCGGAGAAAATTTTAAAAAAGAGTGGGCAAATGATGCATTTTCAAGCAAATTTGAGAAAGCAGGAAGGTTAATAAAGCAATTGTGAATCTGTTCTAACAAAGACAGTGACTGGCAAAACGGTCTATCGCTTGTTCTGCGGACATCCTAGGCGCGCAAAAAGAAACCAATATACTATTGGGTGTAAGGTTAGGTTTGTGCCTAAAACAAGAATATAATCATGCACACATTGACACATGCCTCAGTGATTTACGGCACAAAAAGGGCGGGTGCACGCACTGCCAACCCTTTCAACCATGCACAAAGTCCACACAATGCCTCCCCCTTGCATTTGCCCTGCGCCTCGTAACATCACAGTGATATTACATCATAAGCGTTCCAATCACAGGATTCTGCTTCTGCTTATGAGCAGAAAAACACTCCACACATTTTTAGGGCCGACCTTGAAAATAAGCGCTAGCTGTCACACCAGACTATTATTTTTCAAAAAAATTATGCAAAATAAACATGAGTAGAGGGGCTTTGGTCTATGGACTTTGCCTATTAGTGTGTTAAATTGTGGTTTACCTTTGCTCCCACCCACCACAACATACTGCCTAGGTTAACCCACTTTACCCATTAGCTCCCCTCACTTTGACTGACTGCACAAAGGCTCTGCACATTATTTGAATTCGCCTAAAAACAGTTCATTTCTCTTATGTGACGAAACTGGCTTAAAGTATTTTATTTTGTTTATATTAACTTCAAATACCAGCTGTTTATTTTGCCTGTGCATGTGGTGCCCAATTAGATGACATTTGCTTGCAATAAATAAAATGTAGAAAAATAACCACTGCACCTGCTTGCGAAGGCCAGACGTATTAGCTTTGCCCGTGTGTGCAATGTATGTCCTCAGCTGTGTCAAACACTTTATAATTTTTGCATTTCAAAAAGGGCATTAGAGAGGGATATGTGTTATGTCTGGGATGCCGGATGAGCTCTCCTTTAGCTCAAAACTGAGCGACGGAACTAGGGCTGGCCCTGAGCCAGTTATTCGGCTATAGCCTAGTGCAGCTCGCCCACAATATGTACCTGATCACTAGGATCCATCTCAAAGAGACTGCTCTGCCATCATGCCTAGACACTTCCATGCTGGAACTTGATGAGGGTCGAGTGCATGACACCCATTTGCCAACCTGCCTTGGGTAGATGAGATTATGCACCTTTTGACCTCTGATGATGTCACCGTGTTAACAGCTTACCCCACCCTAAACCTCTCAATAACCTCCTATTTGCTGCTGAGACAGTAGGGGACAGGGCAAGACGTGACACTACAGAACGTGAATAGGGCTCGTACAGTCTGGTTTGCATTTGCTGCCTCTGCCATCATGACCCCTTAGGTCAGCAGTGGCAACCTCCTGAATGATGTTCATGGTCGTGTAAGCCTGATCTTTCTCTGGGAGTCTTGCCACTCTTACCCCACACTGTTTCTTACTATTTAGGAATCCATACCATGGTGGGGGGTAAATTATCAGCTGCTGTTCCACCCAACAAGGCTTCATGGCTGCTTTTGGTTCACTTTCACTGTGTTACTGTGCTGTTTCTGAACACAAGGTGTACCCGTGAAAAGGTAGTCACTGACATGCCACCACTGTGCTGTTGGTCATCCTGTCAGAGCTATCATGGCCATCATCAGGGCTATGGAGTTATGAAGCTGGTAATTTATAACCCCATGTATGATGTGCTGATGGCCATTTCCATGTTTACAATATGCTGTTTGACATTACCCTTTTTAAAAGGCCCAGCGTAATGGGCCCTTTACCTCTGCCCACCTCTCAAGTCCGCAACCTGGGATTGATCAGTGATAATAAATTATCAATGAAACAACAAGCGGTAAAAGTCGCAGCCACCTGCTTCACCATTTTAAAATGGTTGTAGAAAATCATCTGGATGCTCCCTAGTGCTACCCAAAAGACCGTAGTCCAGGCACTTGTAACATCTAGACTGGACTATGGGAATATTCTTTATTTGGGAGCAAATAAGGATGTGTTACGGAGGCTTCAGCTGGTACAGAACTCTGCCGCCAGATTGCTTTGCAAAATCCCAAGAATGTCTTCCACCTCTAGTGCCTTGAGAGATCTGCACTGGCTTAGAGTTGAAAATCGTGCCAAGTTCAAAGCCTTGAACTATATGTTCAAGATCAGGGCAGGTACAGCTCCTCAATACCTGCAAAATCTAGTTCATCCTTACCATCGCTCTCGCCTGTTGCGCTCCACGACTCAGGAAAAATTTGTGGTTCCTAGAATCAAACTTACAAGAATGGGTGGTCGCTCTTTTTCCTATCTTGGCCCATTCTTATGGAATTCTCTCCCCACAGCGATTTGCAAAGAAACGCTACACATGAATTTCCGTAAACTACTAAAAACCTGGTTGTTCAATCAATAATCTCTCACTTCTTTCTGTTCCCTCAGGCTTGCGCTGGGAAACCCTTTTTGGGTAGCTGTGCGCATTATAAAATTATTTTAACATAACAAGATCGTGTGCTGTTTGTCACCCATCCAGAGTTATGGTATTTTAGGTCATTACTTTTATTGTTCATGTGAGCTATTGGTCACCTCTCCTACAGCTTTACTACAATTTAAGTCACTCATCGTGGAATTACTGTGCTGTTGTATACCAGCCTCTATGGTGTTGCTGTGCTATCTGTTTATACTACCATGATCCACATGTACCGTCAGAGACCAGACTGTGCCAGTAGTCACCCTGCTCCTCCATGCAGTTTCGGCACAGTGGACTTTCCCAAGAACTGCTGATGAACGTACTATATCAATGTACTGTTTTCAAGGAGAAACTGCTATTGTGCTACCAGTCAATGCCTCAAAGTTGTTACTGTGCACTTGGTTACGCCAACCTGGTGGTACTGCGTTGCTATTCTCTCCCGCAATGATCACTGTGCCCTTGGTCACTTTCCTGCAGTGATCATGTGCTGTATGCCACTCACTTACCGACAGGGACCCTATACTTTTGGTCATGTATTGATGCAGTATTGGCCACTTCTCGAAGCGTTCTACGGCGTTTCGTTCTCCACAAGTTGCTACTGTATTGTAAGGCAGCTCCACAGTGATATGGTGAAGATGAACACTTACTATTGGTGTTAAAGTATTGAATGGCCTGCCAACGCGTCCCTCTGTGGTCACTTCACGTGATATCCCTGAGCTGTTCAGCCACAATGATGGCGTCAGCCAATCCGTTGGCCTCCCTACATGTTACAATGAAGACAGTCGCTCAACTCGGTGTTACGGTCCTTAGTATATCTGCTCCTTATCACTGTGTTGAAAGCCGCTACCCTAGTGTGTAACTGTGCTACTTTCCCGTATCGTTACTATGATGTTTACTCAACATGGGATTCGCGGTGTTTATCGCCACCATAGTGTCATTTTACTGTTCACTCCCCCCTCGTCCTGCCTCTATGCTGCTGGTCATGCAAACAATGTGTAAAAGTGCACCAAGGCACCCACACTGAGCCGTTGTGCTCTTTATCACTAGAGTAACAATGCCGTTTTGTTTACTATTCCACTTTGATGCCCCGTGCTGCTGATCACCCCAAACTGATCAATACCCCCTACTCAAGTCGAGCACCCGTGAGGTTGACCATTTTCATCCCTGCTACACCCGTACTCTTGCGAGTAAGGAGCACAGACCCACAGGCTGCATCCTGGTTGGGCCTTTCCAGCTCTAGTGACGTACACATACTCCAGGGAGTTTCTGGTGCGTGCGAATGTTTGTCTTCATGCCTTTGAGAATGTCTTTGTTAGTCAGTTGAACTATTTTATATTTATAACTTCAAAATGGACGTTGCATGATCTGCAATCACATCTGTGACTATGACTAGGTGCTGAAAATAGTCAAAAGAGTGACCGAGCACGTCATGGTACAGTAAATTGTAAAAAAAACCTTGTACACGCATTTTAATTATCACATGTAAGTAGGGTGCACTTGACTATTATCACAGAAAATCATACTGGGAATAGACAACCGAGGTAAGTAGGATTATTGAGTACCATAGGTGACAAAGAATGGGTAATATTTGTCAAGACAAAGCTTAAACATGTATGTACAAGATTCAAACGAAGATTTTAAAGGAAGGGCAGTTCCATCAAAGGATGAAATGTATTACTGTGCCGTTCCAAAAATTCGCTATAGTGCTTGGACTTCATTGTGCAAAACTGTGCGCTTGATGCAGGCACTATCAGGTGATGCAGTAAAAGCCTTCATCAATGGTCAGAGCACGTTCATCCGGTCACTTTCACAAACTCAGAGCAACCTGGATACCGATTCAAGAGGATGTGAATGAAAGCGGAAGCTAAGAAAGGTTGGTGAAGGCATACTTCTAGACGAGACAGAGTTTCATTTGGTGATTTGTGCTAAGTAGGTAGGCAGTAAAATCTTTTGGAACAATTGCTGTTTTACCAGGGTCTACAATCCATATAACGGCTTCAATTTAACATACTGTGATAAATCGGGCACCCGAATGAGCGATTTCCTCTCTTCATGTGAAATAATAGGTACAATTCACGTACACACCCGTTGTTGTATCCATTTTGATCAGATGTTGCACCAGTATACAGATGGAAGAAATTTAAAACACAAAAATTGAGTAATCACCACATTTTCTGCTCAACTTGCAGTAGGTACAAAGTTTAACAGGCATTGGAAATGCAATAGGTCTCGCATTTGTTGGAGCTGGAGCTACTGGCATTGTAAATGGCAATGTTTTGTACTTTGCAATAGGTCTTGTATTTGTTGGAGCTATTCACATTGTAAATGGCAATGTTTTTTATTTATCCTTGGGGTTTTATATAGCGCGAACTTAACAGCCTAAGTTGTGAATTTCGATTCATCAAAGTTTTGTGAGCCCCGAAATTTGCACAAGTAAAGTGCTAACAGTATAAATATGGGCACTGTTTAACAAACGAAGCCACTGCAATACAAGAGCAAAGGTGACCGAGTGACTGCTTCTGTGTTGACGGAGTTGCTTACAGTCACTGCCCGTTAAAGCTAGCTAGCCCGCTACTACGAGTTTATCAAACTTAATGCTATGTTTTCTTATGTTATGCTATGTTATGCTATGCAATGCTAGGTTTTGTTGTGTTTTCTTATGTTATGCTATGTTATGCTATGCAATGCTAGGTTTTGTTGTGTTTTGTTATGCTATGTTTTGTTATGCTATGCTATGTTTTGTTATGCTATGTTTTGTTATGCTATGCTTTGTTGCGTTTTGAAATGCTATGCTATGTTTTGTTATGCTATGTTTTGCTTTGCTATGCTATGTTTTGTTGTGTTATGCTATGCTGTTTTGCTTTGTTGTGTTTTGTTATGCTATGCGGTTTTGTTGTTTTTTGTTATGCTATGCTTTGTTGTGTTTTGTTATGCTGTGTTTTGTTGTGTTTTGCTATGTTTTGCTATGTTATGCTGTTTTGTAGTGTTTTGTTATGCTATGCTATGTTTTGCTATGCTATGCTATGTTTTGTTTTGCTGTTTTGTTGTGTTTTGTTATGCTATGCTATGTTTTGCTTTATGCTTTGTTGTGTTTTGTTATGCTATGCTATGTTTTGTTTTGTTATGCTATGTTTTGTTGTGTTTTGTTATGCTATGCTGTTTTGGTATGCTATGTTTTGTGATGCTATGCTTTGTTATGCTATGTTTTGTGTTTTGTAATGCTGTGCTATGTTTTGTTATGCTATGTTTTCTTGTGTTTTGTTATGCTATGTTTTGTTGTGTTTTGTTATGCTATGTTTTGTTGTGCTTTGCTATGCTATGTTTTGTTGTTATGCTGTTTTGTTATGCTATGCTGTTTTGTTTTGTTATGCTATGTTTTGTTATGCCATGCTGTTTTGTTGCGTTTTGTTATGCTATGTTTTGTTTTGCTATGTTTAGTTGTGTTTGGTTATGCTATGCTATGTTTTGTTATGCTATGTTTTGTTTTGCTACGCTATGCTTTGTTATGCTATGTTTTGTTGCGTTTTGTTATGCTATGCTATGCTGTTTTGTTGTGTTTTGCTATGCTGTTTTGTTATGCTATGCTATGTTTTGTTATGCTAGGTTTTGTTTTGTTATGCAATTCTATGCTTTGTTATGCTGTGCTATGTTTTGCTTTGTTATGCGTTGTGTTTTGTTATGCTATGCTATATTTTGTTTTGTTATGCTATGCTTTGTTATGCTATGCTGTTTTGTTTTGCTATGCTATGCTTTGTTTTGCTATGCTATGTTTTGTTATGCTATGCTATGTTTTGTTATGCTATGTTTTGTTTTGTTATGCAATTCTATGCTTTGTTATGCTATGTTTTGTTATGCCATGCTATGTTTTGCTTTGTTATGCTTTGTTGTGTTTTGTTATGCTATGTTTTGTTATGCTATGCTTTGCAGTGTTTTGTTATGGTATGCTATCTTTTGTTATGGTATGCTATGCCATGTTTTGTTTTGTTATGCTATGCTGTTTTGTTGTGTTTTGTTATGCTATGCTATGTTTTGCTTTGTTTTGTTTTGTTATGCTATGTTTTGTGTTTTGTTATGCTATGCTATGTTTTGTGTTTTGTTATGCTATGTTTTGTTATGCTTTGTTATGCTATGCTATGTTTTGTTATGCTATGCTTTGTTATGCTATGCTTTGTTATGCTATGCTGTTTTGTTGTGTTTTGTTATGCTATGTTTAGTTATGCTATGCTATGTTTTGTTGTGCTTTGCTATGCTAGGTTTTGTTTTGTTGTGTTATGCTATGTTTTGCTATGCTATGATTTGTTATGTTATGTTGTGTTAGGCTATGTTGTGTTGTGTTTTGTTGTTTTGCTATGCTATGCTTTGTTTTGCTATGTTTTGTTATGCTATGCTATGTTTTGTTTTGTTATGCTATGCTTTATGCTGTGTTTTGCTATGCTGTGCTATGTTTTGTTTTGTTATGCTATACTATGTTTTGTTTTGCTATGCTGTTTTGTGTTTTGTTATGCTATGCTATGTTTTGCTTTGTTATGCTTTGTTGTGTTTTGTTATGCTATGCTATGTTTTGCTTTATGCTTTGTTGTGTTTTGTTATGCTATGTTTTGCGTTTTGTTATGCTAGGTTTTGTTATGCTATGCTTTGTTTTGTTATGCTATGCTTTGTTATGCTATGCTATGTTTTGTTATGCTATGCTGTTTTGTTGTGTTTTGTTATTCTATGCAATGTTTTGCTATGCTATGCTTTGTTATGCTATGTTTTGTTATGCTATGCTATGTGTTGTTGTGCTTTGCTAGGTTTTGTTTTGTTGTGTTATGCTATGTTTTGTTATGCTATGCTAGGTTTTGTTTTGTTATGCTATGATTTGTTATGTTATGTTGTGTTAGGCTATGTTATGTTGTGTTAGGCTAGGCTGTGTTATGTTGTGTTGTGTTAGGCTAGGTTGTGTTGTGCTGTGCTTTTGTTTTATGTTTTTGTTGTGTTTTGTTATGCTATGTTTTGTTGTGTTTTGTTATGCTATGTTTTGTTGTGCTTTGCTATGCTATGTTTTGTGTTGTTATGCTATGCTATGCTTTGTTATGCTATGCTATGATATGTTGTGTTAGGCTATGTTATGTTGTGTTAGGCTATGTTATGTTGTGTTAGGCTATGTTATGTTGTGTTAGGCTAGGCTATGTTATGTTATGTTAGGCTAGGCTGTGTTATGTTGTATTAGGCTAGGCTGTGTTATGTTGTGTTAGGCTAGGTTGTGTTGTGTTTTATGTTATGTTTTTGTTTTGTTATGTTACATAATTATGTTTAAAAGAATATTTCAGGCAAATTAATTAAAAACTTCAAGCAGAACGTGCCTTGCACTAACATTTCTCGATGCAAAGCAATATGTTTAGTGAGATTAAAACATTTTCATAGATTATTTTTTTTCGCTCTGGTTTTTAGGCCCCTCTAAGTACTACGCGCCTTTGGTTACAGTGTTATGAAAAAAACGTGTTGTGTGCGTTTTCAATTGCTTGGGAAAACAAGCCGGTGTTTTCCATCTTTGCCTGCAGAGCAGCTGGGTCTCACAAAGTGGGTCTCTCAGCACAGACCTGCAGCTCCACTCCACGGCGTTCTCTGCCCCGCCTTCTCAGTTCATCCTCCTTTGAGACACGTAGCCACTTCCTTGTGTGGGGCCCTCTGGCAGCTGGACACCGACAGACCAATGAGAGAGCTGACTGGCGCATGCTCCAGGCGTGAAGCCAGCGTGGTTGCAGGACGCCTGGTGCATGCTCCTTCACGGCTCTCGTGAAGACATTTCTTATCAGCTTGTTAAATAAACAAGCTGATAAGAAATGTCTTCACGATATACGCAAAGCAGGCAAGCCAGTCCAGCTCGGAGACAAAGGGCGTGAACAGAAAACCCTTATTTCCAATGGCAGGCCACCGTTTACCATAAACGGTGACGCCGGCCAATGGAAATGAGGGGCGGGGCTTAAAGCCCTTTTCTGAAAGTCCTCTCCTACAAAATCTCTCACGGAGGCGGAGCAGCGCTTTGCGCTGCAACGCACGCAAGACCTAAAAACACGAGTAAAAATCATTTGACAGTATTTTCAGTCGCGGCCGGCATGACGGAGGGAGGAGGGGGTGGTGGTTCGTTCGCATGGGGGGGGGGGGGGGGAGCAGCGGGACGGTAATCTAAATTAAATTTAAAACTTACCTTCCTCCCACTGCTTACTCCGGGTCACGCGCTACCACCACAGCTCCTTCTGCTCCCGGTCGGGCCTGCGTTTACTAGGCAGCCTCCCTCCTGCTCCCATAAGCCAATCACAACGCTGCAATGGCAGCATTGTGATTGGTGAGGCGGACGGCGCCCAGCCGGGCACCTGTAGGCCAGGGAGCCATTTTCTCTATGTAGGCTGCATGGAGAAAAAGAGAAAGTGCGCAACTGCGCATGACTGGTTTGGTCGGCCCTAGGGCCGAACAAACAGTCAGCACCCAAGACAGTGGGCTAGCCACGCCTTCCCTGCACTCCAGCAGGAACGCCCACCTGCCCGCCCCTAACCAGGCACTCCAGGCACTTCTGCTTTCTCGCCGTGCGAGAAGCAGAAACATGAAATGGTAGTTTTTACCATTTCATGTTTCTGCTTCTCGCACTGCGAGAAAGCAGAGGGACGACGCCCCCACGCCCCAATGGAGGAGCCACCACTGTCCCACCCTACACCACAGCAAACCCTCACGTCAACACCAACTTGCGTGCATGCTTTTCAACACGCGATCACTCAGTAAACAGACAACCGAAATATGGGACCATCTGAGCAGCAACACACCCAACATCTTCATCACAGAGACCTGGATCAACCCCTCATTGGCTCCAGACATCCCTACAGCAATCTCAGCGGGCTACACGATCGCTCGACAGCACCGCCTTCACAAGCCAGGAAGGACTCGCATTTATCTACAAGGAATCCGTCAAATTCACAACATCCACAGAGAACACTACCCCATTCATGGAACCAACTGCACTTCAAGTTGCATATCTCTGAAAAATTCACCCTGAACTGAACTCTTGCCTACCGACCACCCGGACCATGAGCCACCTTTACCCACCTCATCAATGATTTTGTCGCTCAGCTCACCATCGACTCTAGAGCCTACATTCTCCTTAGTGACCTCAACTTTCATTTTAAGGCCTCTTTCTGCTGTGGGGTTGAGGATGGCCCAGGGAACTCTGGGCATACCGGGACCAGCATTGGGATGTGCGAAGTGTTGGAAGACACCAGCAGAGTTGAGTCACTGGTGTGCCGACTGGACAGCTTCTCCCCTGATCTGGAGTGGCGAGAGGGGGGCGGATCCCGCTTGGCCTTCTTACATTTGTGGCACGACTTGGCCATAACCAAGGACTTGCAGCAAGAACAAGATCTGGCGCGGGAGCAGCCCTGTGACTTGGGGCTGTAAAAGCCCCATGAGATATTTCAGGAAACATTGTTACAAGCAAGACCTATACTTGTGCTCTGCAGCTGAATTTTGCTTCCCGCTAACCGATTGCCTTCGGGTGCACAAAGAATTGTGACTGGAATCAAAAGACTAAAAGCAAACATCATGCGGATCAGTGGCCAACATTTGCTTTCTGTAGTCGCAGCATGATTTAAAAGCAGTCCTTTTAGCAGGATATTTTCCCTGACATACTGGCTTCGATATTTTTGGATGTTAGAACAGAAAGTTAGGAGCTGAACTCCAGATCTGTATCAAGAGGCAAAGAAAGAAAGGAACCGACAATGCACAAAAGTGCTGCCTATGTGTGGCTCTGCATTGTTTCTTAAAAGGGCAGCACAATACTGTAGCAGAATCAAGTCAAATGGCATCACCTACCAGCGTGCAGGAGCAACTGTTTGAAAATCCAGATCCAGCCTGTCACCGGGGATTACTCTAAATGTGAGAAATCTGCAGATACAAATATCAACTGACCAATCTATTCAAGACAAGATACTAAAAGTATTTTCTAATTCTATGCTTCTTGGCCCTCATTCCTACTAGGCCCCTTGCTATAAGACCATCCTTGCTTTCTATGTCCACATTCACTTGCATCTGTAATCACAATACACGTATCAAGTGAATCAAATGCTTTCAGGAGTGCCACGTCTACCTTCAATATGCAATTTGATTTGCTCAAAAGCTTCGGCACATTAATTTCCACAAATGTCTAATTCTTTTTCATCAATACTGGCAAGAAAGCTCTTCTCTGCTAAACGAAGAGCACATCTGACATAATACTCATCATCCCCACGAAAGACTTGAAACGGTACCTGGAACAGTCTTTACCAACTTCACACCACTGACTATTCTATTTTCTTCACCTGACCTACCACCATGTTCGAACTATTCCTGCTCATATGTCCAGCTTTCCAAACCCTAAAAAAGTGGGCCCCTTTGTTGCAGCAGAGTCTAATTGCAGGACATGCATTGACATTTCTCAGGTGGTTCCATCTACCTTCTCTTTAGTATTCCAAAACATTCTCCTTCCTTCCAACCTTACTTTGAGATTTATTTCTGGCTGTGCACATCGGCCACACCGCTTTTTAAAGGTATTTCTTTCACGTGCAATACAGCATTCTCAAAACCACAAGCTACTTCCACTGACCGTTGTACGGTTGTACGGTAGTATCCTCTGTTGAAAACTGTGTCTCCTTGGCTCACAGCAAGTTATGGACTTGCTTCATAGCGCTGCTGTCGCCAGACAATTGTATGAGAAACACCACCAGGAGAGGGGCTATGGCTTAGCCCACAAGTTGGGGTCCAGGACTAAACTGTGCCTTCATAGAGCAAATCTACATTTGTGCATACTCCCCCCTCCACCCAATAGCAATCAAATGATTTCCAAAGCTTTCTTTTCTTTGTTTCCAAACCAAGGGTGGCACCACCGGTTAAGACGAGAGAGATGCAGTGCTGGAAGGCTAATAATAATGCCATGGAGATATACTAAGAACACCCAAGTAGAACACTGAAACAACGAAGGGGCGACTGCTTTGAAGGCTTCACCACTGGCAATGGTTTTTGAAGCAATGCTAGTAGTCTTGCCCCAGAAAAACCAATGTTCTCCAGGAAAATGTGTGCCATCAAAGTCACAAACTTTATGCACGTAAATTTACTACAACATGGTTACAATGTCCAAGAACGATGCTCAAGTCAGCAGAGGAAAGATAAGCACTCGAATTCACACAGCAGTAGAAGAAGGGTTGGAGAATAACTGCATTTTCTTATATGCACCACTTGTAGGACAGAATGTGATCGCTGCAATTTCATACACTACACCTCGTCGTGATGATACAGTAGGATGTTCTATCTAGCTTCTGCACTAAGACTCTGACTGGCCACAAAACAGCTTCTTTCAGTACAACTCGTGCGTGTGGCATGTTGTGAAACATCTAACCAGTCACAGGGAGCAGCTCATGGCACTAGGTCACTAGTTTGACACAGGTGACCAGCGTGGTGACAAGCTAAATGATCACATTTTGGTCGAGGTGTCTTTGCCGCGAAGACAACCGACAATACAAAAAATGGTTTCTAGAGGTTTTCTAATCCTTTCAGAGGTACATTAGGTCTTCATTTCACTCTACCACAGTTGGTCAAATGCTGATGTTGCTCAGTCCATATTTCCATTCTTAATCTTGACAACAATTTCCTGATAATCTGTCAGCTGCCAGCCATACTCAGTCTCATGTCCTGGACCTCTTCTATTTTGCAGCAATGAGCACAGTGATGTGGCACTGTAAGCGAACAATGAATAGGTCAACCGCATACTTTCCTAAGGTAGTTGGGGGCCAAGCAGTAATGATCATATTATACCAACGTGAATATGTAAAGAGCACGTTTCTCACTTGGGGAATTTTGGCACAAAATAAGTGATGTTTAATGCTACCCAAATCAATGGTTCTCATTTTATTGACTCGGAAGGAGGAAAGACCTAGGAGACCCATCAGGATTCGAACATGTGCTGATGAGGTCAAACAGATTCAAAGAGTGGCTTTAGACTACTGAGCTCTTAACTCCGGATCACCTAAATCAGCTGGATTCCAACCTCGAAAGAATAACCCAATTGATTAGATCTCTTCAATTTGTTTTTGTTTGTGAAAGCTTTTGTCCTCAGTAAAGTGCTCAAGGCCAAGTGCCACTCACCTACCCATGGAGAAGTTAACTTAGAACGCTATCAAAATAGATGCAAACAAATGCTCACCATAGTTTGTGGCTGCTGTGCATGCAAACACATACACCAGGCTAATAGATCAGGTGCATAGATCTGCCCCAGCGGGCTAACTGCATGAGCTATCGAACTCGACAAGACAGACTACTAGCTGACATGACCAGAGAAGTAGTGTAAGATCAATGGGACTATTCTCACTTTGCACACTGCTTGGGCCGGGTAAGTGGAGAAGTACGAGTAAACCCAGCACTAGGGCTTTTGCAATATTTTAACATTCCTAGGCACTACCTACCAATCCAACCGCGTTTGCAGAAATGCAGACCGGTTTCCTATTGTAGTACAAGCTGTTGCTTCCTTTTGGATTTTGAGGTGTTGGCAGTTTTTCAAGGTTCCAATCACTGCCAGGCCCAAGGGTACAACAGAGGCAGCACTCAGAAGTACAAACAGCAGCAAAAGGGAGACTTATGCAGGCCCTGCAAGAGGACTGGCACAGCCACGTGTGTAGTGTTAGAGCGAGTTTCACAACCGTGATTCAATGAATGTGTGAAACGCCGCTTTTTTTTATTCCAGGACGGCCAATTTTATGTTAAGAGGATTCTAGTCTAAATGCCAGATGAAAACGTTGTTCCTTACTGAATACAATCCTAATAGGAAGACATATGTAAGCCTACGTTCCCAAGCTCAGTTAAAGCCTGCAGCAAATTTACGTGTAACGTTAATATTTGTAAAATATCAGATAACTAGAAAATAGGGTTTGTTAGTCCGCGATATTTGAAGGTGCGAATCACACGTTTCCAACCGAGCAATGCAGAATGTGTCAATGGAAAGTTTGAGCGATGCGCACCCGAGGGTTGGTATAGGCAGGTATTGGGGTACAAACCTGAAAGTAAACTTTCTCCTAGCCAGCATTAACGTATACAGAGACACAGCAAATATAAGGACTGGGATAGTATACAATTTATTTGCAAAGTACAGGATCTCTAGCCCTAACAATTTTGTTAGTGCGAATACATGAATGCTAGCGTTTTGGAATTTAAAACCTGTTGCAATACACCACGCGGTGGATGAAATAGCTACGCCTCACAATTTAACTCTATTAAACAGGTTCATCAAGCCCCTCTATTTGGCTTGCATCATGGACCTCAATACCCTTACCCCCAGTATTAAGGCCTAGGTGGCAGCCAATAAATGCAGCAGTAAATGCCTGAACTTAAATACCATTTTCGTGAGCCATTACCGAGGTATTTTCAATGGCAAAGATTAAGAATAACCAAGAGGTACTACCTTTGATAAAATCTTCCAATGACCATTTACTGGGCAGCTATTAGCTGCAGAAAACATCAATAATTTAAGTCAGGTGTCAATATTACTAGCAATATTGTGTGTAAGGTATGTGTGTTGTATCGCGATTACCGAATCTTTTAACCATTCTACAAGGTTCTTAATGATCCTCCATTGCAAAAAACTCATTTTCCGAGTCAAAGACCTCTTAAACATGAGCTCTCTTCATGCACCTCTGTAGCTCGGATATTGTAGAACTAGGACATCTGCAGAACTCTTGCCACATCCCTCTGCAGTACCTAGCAGCATATTTAGTTAATTCTGGTACAGAGTAGTTGCACATTCCAAAGAGTATACTGGCGCTGAGGCACCATATACGAGCCAGAGCTAAGTAATGCAGAGAACCACAGAACTATCCACTGCTTCATATAACGTGAAGAAAATAGGATTATTAAGTGTTTATACATCATAGACTTAGCCACAAGGGCAGAGGAGCACTTGACAAGAAAAACATTAGTATGCATGGGACAGAAAACGAGAATGATTCTAACAGTAGAGCGAGAACAGGCAGTAACAAGGTCACCATGCTTGAAGGGAGTTTTTCAGATATAATTTGGGGTCTTCAGATTTCTTCTGAATTACAGCAATTTGTGATCAACTCAGATTCCCGAGAAGAATATTCCATAATCTTGGAGCCAGGAATAAAAAGATTTTTTTATTTTTTTTTATTTTAGGATCAACATGAAATGTGCTTCTGATACGTCTCTAACCTTTCCGATATCCCACTACTTGGACACGCAGGGCTCTCCCAATGCACCTCTGTACTAATCTGAAGTGTCACCACTGATCTACAAATGCTGGGATAATTTCAGGCCTCTCATGATACACCTCTATTCAACCTACCCTACACCCCATTATCTCATTACAGAAACACCCCAAGTTCAAAATGCTGTTCTGTCGCTTCCATTAGACACCAGTATCCCATTATTGGAACATTCACCGAAATCTCATTATGGTAACATTCATAAAACTCTCCTACAGAAGGTATATTCTAATTTTCTACATGTATGTCTATCCCGCAACAGAGATAGAGTCCACACACACTATTGAAACCTGCAACATACTTGACTATTCCAGTATTAGGACCCAGACAGGGCTAGTTCTAGAGGGCTTGAAGTGACCTGCATGCTCTACTGAGATGAAGCATGCTATCCCATTACTGAGAGCAGAAGATAAGCTGGAATGAAGCGAGCTCAACACATTGCACAGAACTGTGCAACTGCCATATTATAGGGTGAACGCCAATGGGAGAGCTCTGCTAAAGGTTCTGTCTGTCACAAAGATGTGCGTGAACTGCAGTTGTATGGCTACAATATCTAAAAACAGGCCGTTCGGTTAATAGACCCGCACCCAAGGGTAAAATAGCAGGCGGTGGCGTGACTGTGTAGTCAAGATAACGCAACTACAAAATATCTGCATATCGAACTTTCCAATACCAGTAAAATAAGAGGGTTCTTTTTGACCGGAAGTAGTGTGGGAAGCATGGAAAAGTGGTGAAGGGCATTGGGTGGGGTGTGCGAATAGTCATTACTTGCTTCTGCATAATTACACAAATTGTCAAGCTATCATTTAGTGCTGTATTTCAGAGCGAAAGGAGTCCTCACGCCACATGCATTTCGGGCTAAAAAAAAAATATTGCTCAGCTGCTCACTTTGTAATTTTAAATTTTTAAGTTTGCGGCAAACATTAGCTTAATTTATACAATATTGGCGTAATTTCGGGAAAGCTAAGAAGCGTAACATGAAATTTCCGAAACTTAACTGCATAATTTAAATTTTGCCTTGACCAAGTGTGCATGTATATGCTGTGGAATGAACATGGGTTACCTTCTTTCCTTTGACACTCTCCTTGTCACAACAAAGGGCCAACTGATGACAAACAAAATTCGATTTTTAAAAATAAATTATCTCCATACAATGGTGAATGCTGGGCAGTGTATAAACTGTCTTCACTCTGCTAAATTGTGCTGGGAGCATGGGAATCGCTCGCCAATGGTTAGGCCGGTGCCCATACTCGAGGCAGTAAATCGATCAGATGCACATTGTTGGAGAGAGCGTTTAAATCACTGACGCGTGCCCTAAAATGGAGGGTGCCTGTGCACATAAATTAGTACAGGCCAGATCACATTTCGCCCCGGATTATGGAACCTGAACAGTCATGCAGTTACAGGGGCGGGGTGAAGTAATTATGGAAAAGTTACGGTCTCTTAGCCAGAGCGGAGTAATCTGCATATTCTTGCCCTGCTGCAAGCATCATGCACGAGCACTGACAAATGCTGGACTGCACCTCAGGATTTTAGAACTTGCATGGATTAACTGCTGCAAAGAGCAGTGGGGGTGTCCTGGTCAGTGATGTTATCATCACATGGCTGTCAAACTATCTGCACAGTCACACCCATAGTGGGTAACAGGAGCCAGATTCTAATCGAGTGACCTTCTGCACAGGATCATAATCTCTGTGCTGCTCGCAGACACACATGTCGCTTAAAAAAAAAAATATATATATATATATATATATATATGTTACAAGTAGCTATGACAAATCACCTCTAATTCAAACTGTGACAAAGAAAATAAAGTGCAGAGGTTAGAAATTACAGATCTCTACCAACATAGTGCATGCAATCGAATGCTGGTGCAATTTTTATTCACAACCTCGGGTAAGGTTGGGTAATTGCAAGACCTACTGTAATTCAGTTGTCCAACATCAAAGGCTTTAGCCAGACAACATGAAGCACCAGGTTCTACCAGTACCTTCAAGTGGAAAATGAAGTGATGGCTGCAGTCACAGTGGCATTGGGCTTATCCCAAACATGCACAGAGTATGATTTGAACAATAAAATGAGGAAGACTGCAGACCATCCAAAAGCAGCAGCCAGACTAGTTCTCAATCTTCCACGCGCTGTGCTCAAATCACACCTTAGGGAACGCCACTGGCTCCCAAAACCCAAGCGTACACTTCAAGCTCGTCACCCACACCTACAAAGCACTCCGTAACACAGGCTCTACCTACCTGAATAGCTACATTATTTTACACCAACCTTCCAGACACCTCCGCCTTTCCGGTCTCTCACTAGCACACCACCACATATACACAAAAGTAGAGCAGGGGGCCACACTTTCTCACACCTGGCTTCTCAAAGCCTGGAACAACCTCACACGACATATCAGAGCCTCATCTCTTTTAAGGTCTTGCCTAGGCAGCAATTGCGCGGTCTCTACGAGACATGCTGAATTCAGAAAAATAGCTTTAAGCTCCGCCCATCTTCTGCCCACTTTTTTTAATGGACTCCTTTGTCTTTCGGAAATGCTTCTTTTTCTTTGGTTAATTTCTTTAGTAGTCCCTCCTTTTCTGTTGTAACCTCCCATGAGGACTGCCCTTGTTACATGTGACCTTACTCTGTACCTTTTATTTACAGTTTCAAAGCACGCTTTTGTTAATGACTTCCATCGTAGCTGTTGTTACAGGCAAGACAGCTGCGTACTTCCTCGACCTGGACTCATCAGATGCTTCCAAGAGTGCCTGTTACCTGCACTTCCCCCTCCTGCATTGGCTTTCAACAGGGCACAAGTCCTAAAAAAAGAAGTGGGGGGACTAACCTAATTAATCAGTATGCAAGTGACATCACAGCGCGTGACATCACAGGAAGGGGCATCACAAGAAGTGACATCAGATCTTAAGCCCTCACACATATGTTTAGCAGGTCTATCACGAGTACATTTGAGCACATTTCGAGTATACTTGCAAACCCTCATGATTTAGGCAGAAGATTCACACTTTTGTAAGCTTCACATAAACCAATGTTGCCTTTTGTCAGCGTAAAGATTTCTCTACCCATAGTGCTTTAAAAGAAAAAATAGTGATAGGGGTAGTATGCGCTATATAAATGCTATTTATTTTGTGCAAATACTGGGAAAGATGGACACATCTGACGTTCTTACAGTGCATGCATATCTCCTAAACAGAGCCTGAACAAAGTGAAAAGATGCCTCTCTTAAGTATGTGTGAAGTGCTAACAGGTGTGAGCCTTTGTTTCCCATCTGCAGCATTTGCTTCTAGGTGTGAGGCTCCTGACTGCTGCCAGCCAGGAGACTCGAACAGAAGGAGGCCTGATGACCCCTCAGAATTGGCCATTGTTATGGGCCCAGCAGGAGTCAGAATAAGAAAGCCCCGTCTGTGCCTGCACGTTGTTGCTTGTTGCGATCGAAAGCAGATAACAACGTGCAGGCGCTGCTGAAAGTGTCCCAGTGTTTGGAAATTACACCGGGACGAATTCAGCATCTTTTTCAATGGGGCCATCTTCTTGGCAGGGTGGACGGCGTCCACCCTGTGAAATATGTGGGTGGACGCCGTCCACCCGCGTGTACCCCCCGACTCGTGCCCTGGCTTTCAAGCTAACACACACATGGCATTTGCATCTCATCAGACGCGTTCCGAGGGCGCCTGTTCCGTGCACTTCCCTCTCCTGCTGGTTTTCTTTTGCTCCTGCATGGTTTGTTCACCGATTGTGTAATTGTACATATTCAACCATTGTTTAATTTATTTATTATGAGTTTAAATTATTTTATTTTTTTGAACTTTTTTTTTACCATCGGGATGTTTTTTGTACAGTCCACGCCGAGAATCGAACCCGGTTCCCCAAGCCCAAAGTCGGCAGCTCGGTTTGCTAAGCCACATCGCTAAGGGTCTCCTGTTTCTATCAGGTGCATTAGGCCCCGCCCAGCGTCCTGGCAAAGAGCCCGCTTTATGGATGCCGTGCTTGCATTTTTAAATTATTATCAGTGCGACTGCACTTTATCTTTAAGTACGGCGGCCGCGTGCCTTTGCTGCCTGTAACAATACCGTGCAACATAGAAAGAGACACAGAAAGGAAGCGAGAGGGTGGGGGTTACATATGCCAGCAGAGATTCTTAAAACACTGTGCTCCTGTAGCAAATTCCCCAATAACAAGGACTGACAGCACCAAAGGGGTCCATTGTGCTCATGACTTCATAAGGAATGTGGGAACCCACTAGCTTCACCGCGGTGCATGCCGGGAACTGCAGAGTTTCGCTTACACCAGGAAAAGGGAAGCTTCCTGTGCCCAGGATAAACAATTTAACTACTTCGGAGCGGATTAAACATTGTTCTGATGTAAGTTTGTTTGTAAATCTGTAGAAATGGTCAGGGAAAGTGCATATCTGTGCAAGAAGACCATCAGAGCACACGTATGTGTGTCTTCTATAAAATTACTTTCATTGATCATGTTACGGAACAGCAGTGTTAAATGCATGTTTGAGTTTTAGATGGTTGTTGCTTGTCCTTATTTTCTTATGGCGGGTGTATAACATTTTACAAGTTTGTATTTCTGTTTGTTTGCATACATTGTCTCTCAATCTACTAGCATCCGAGTGTGCATGCATTGTCGGTGCCTCGTATGCGCGTGCACACGATTGCCAGGGTGTCATCAGTTTTTTAATTTTAGTACATTGTCAGTGTCTTTAGTCTTGTATGTGTGTGCGTGGGTTCATGCATCCAACATCTCTAAATGCTTGTGTGCGCGCTTGTGCATTGACAGTGCAGCGAATCTAAATGCTTGTGAGTGCACATGTGTTCGTGCATTGTCAGTGTCTCCTAATCTTTCTGGATTTGATGTCAATGTTTTACTATTCCTTCATTCGGCGTGTGCTAACACAATCTGTTATCAGCAATGTAAATTCCAGTCGATGTGAAACCGGCCTTGGAGAAGGGAGTGTGTGAGAAGGAGTGTGTGAGAGGGTGCGTGAGTGTATACGCGCCTGGTGAATGAGTCAACAGGAATGAAGAGCCATCAATGTACACTATCAGCACCACGGCTCTGTGTGTCTGTAAACCCACAGGACACTCCCTCACAGCCCGCGCGCGGAGTGTAACGTCGTCTTACGATAGAGCTTCTCTGTAGCGCTTAATCCTGATGCTCCTGGCGCTAGATCTTCCACAGATTCCTATGCTGCAGACCAGGGGTGTCCAGTTTTGGTGCACAAGGCTGCAGACCTCCCATCTCTTCATAACACCCTGGTGATATTTAAATTCACTGTGTAGAAGTGTACCTTGATTAAATAGCCGGAATTTTTGGCTTGACTTTGCCACATGGACAAATATTGGGCACCCCCCTACGCAGGAGGGCTTCGGAGATGAAAGGGTTACAGTTCCGCCAGATCTCTTGGCTTGTTTTAATGTCTCCTTTTTCATGCTTACTGCTCCAAGGGACCCCCGAAGCCTGTAGCTTTCGGCCCCGCCTCTGAGAGGAACAATGTCTGGCTTGTAAATGTAATGATATTTTCCTTCCCTCTAGTTGTTGCTGAACACCAAGGAAGAGTACCCTTGGGTAACTTTCCAGGGCCTGCTCAAATTTGACAGTTCATCTCCTACTTAGTCTTATTGGATATGCGTCAGTATCCGGCCTTTCAATCAACCAATCAAATAGCATTTATACAGCGCACAGCTGCTTCTTAAGAGGCACGCTATCTGCAAGAGACTGATGTACAGGTAGAACAGTAGGAACTAGGCCTTATCAAAAAGAAAGGTTTTTAATTCTTTTTAGGTCGAGCCTAGGCAGCCCTGTAGTCATGTCCTTAACTTTTTAGGTAAAAACACTCATTCATTTCTGAATAAGTGTAAAAGCGTTAAGGTAACCATGTTGTTCTTGCTTACATTTCACATGCTTAATCTTGCACACCCTATGAGTGTTTGCTTTTTCCAGGATTTTGTTACTTTTTTTTCTTCCAGGCAGCATATTATTCGTCTTCCCTCCCTCATAACCTATTTCCCATTTTCTGGTTCTCCAGCGCCACAAGGTCATACGAATGGCAATAGCACTATGCAAATATCACCCCACTGCAAATGAAAATGACAACGTTTTTTACTTTTGGATTTTTAATGCCAAGCTCTAACTTTCACAAATGTGAGACCGATTACATTGCAAATGCTTGTTGAATTTCACAAGAAGCTTTAGACCTGGCTTTTCGAGTTAGCCTTTGGGGACTGGCCTCACACACCAGCTACAAATCACATTGATTCCCTCACTGGTGATTAACATGCTATAAAAACACCGATAACTTAACATAACTGCAAGATGGGAGGTCCGTCCTTCATAAAAGCGCTGTGGAAAGTGTTCACAAGGACAGAATGCCGAACACATCCCACACACTAACTGCTATTGATGTAGATCTGAAGAAATGAAACACTCGCAACAACAGCCCAAAAGCAGAATGGAACAAAAGCAACTTGATAGAAATTGGGTTCACAACCAGTGTCCTCAATTCAAGAAGGTCAGAGGCGTGGAAATACAGTCATAGTCCTGTATCATGCAATGGGCGCTTTCACTTCTAAGTGCCCATTTCTAAAATGCAGCTCTGTGCTGTGAAGCCGCCGGGCCCTTGCCAATAGGGCTGTACAATCTCTCCGGTAGACTGCTGTACCGTTCCCATCTCCCAGAGCTGTACTTTGTCGCAACAGCAGAGCATTTCAGATCCTCCTGGCTGGGGGAGCCGTAAACTGTCCCCCACTTCTGCTGTTGAAGAAAACCTTCCCCACCTGGTTATGGCAAGGGGAGTTTAAGTGATTTGCCCAGAATCACAGGATGTTGAGCGTCATTGCCGAGACTTGAACCCCGTTCCCCTGAGTCGAGATAGACAGCCGTTAGGCCACATCCTCTCCTCAGGCCCTGCCACCTTTGATCAGTGTCCGAATTCTTAACTGGTTAGGCCACAGGAATAACCCTACCACATCCTGAAGAATGGTGATATGGGCCTTGTTTTGGGTTTGTCTGGTGCACACATGTAAATAGCAAGGTACCGAAGTCATGATGCCTCAAAAGAAGCACTTGTAACTCACTCCAAGCTTCATAAAAATTGACCAACCTAAAATCCACACATCACAATATATGAAATGGCACAGACGAATGAAGGCGTCCTATTAGGACATCCCCCGGCAAACCGATGTGAGAGAATACATAAAGATCACATTCAGCACTAGCTTTCCCTTAACATATCGTGTGATATTAGGAAAGTATTCATCGGGAACATCCGTGTAGGACCACCACCTTTCCAAGCATTTAGGTTTACATATGCACTTTCCACATCCAGCCCTCAAGAGAAACAGACCGGTTTTTCTCAATCACACAATAAGATTTTGCCAAAGGTGAACATGTTCACTGCCTCGTGCACTTTTTTCAGGGAAGGTGGGTAAAACATGTAAACAGTTCCTAATATATGAAGGCAAATTTAGTTGCTTTCCAGAGTCATAAAACCTCTGGGGTTATTGGCAACACCATGTGCCTTCTGGCAGCAAGACTCCTTGGATAGAAACTGCAAGGTCGAGGGAAAGAATCCTGCAAAGCAGGTTGTGTGACTCATGTGAACAGTTGCTGCTGTCATTCATTTGGAACTGTTGTTTCGTGTGAACTCTAATATTGTGGCTGCTTTTCTGTTTATTTCTTCGTAAAAGGGGACAATGACATTTCCACCTTCTTCTCCACCAGCTCCTTCTCTATTCCCATGCTCTTGATCTCACTCCACCTGTCGACCATCCTGAACTACAGACAAAGACAGAAGCTTAAACGTAGGCCGATCACGCATGACGCTTAAAGGCTTCCAAAACTGGCCACATAGCAAAAAACTGTTGCATCCAAGCACTCCGAATATAGTGCAGCGGTTACCTGTCAATTAATCTCTTTTCGGGCCTCAGCAGGGGTATTAAGCGCTATAAAAACGCAATTTTGACGCAATATGTTCTCAGATTATTGCAATTCCTCAACACTTAGTAATGTTGATTGTCAAAAGGGGTCTAGACAGAAGATTAAATGAAGTTCCTAGCCTCAAGGCTCTGTCCTACATCACCTTACTACTCCAATTCATGACATTCTGGTGTATTACATGGCTCTTGCACAGTTCAGATAGAATTTATGAACTGGCTGTAATTAGAGTTACCATGAATTCATAGTGTTGGCTAGAGAGGTGAGAGATCACGTAGAAACCCCAAACATTCTTATATGGTCCGAGTGTCCCAATTTAAGAAGAATCTCTGTTGTAGTCCTCTAGTTCAGGGTGTCCCCACATTTTGAGGAAGCTGGATGTGGGGTTGTGGAACTTGATAGAAACATAAAACAAGCATTTGCAATGCAATAGGTCTCGCATTTATGCGAGTTTGAGCTATTGGCATTGTAAATGACAATGCCGTTTATTTATGTTTTGGTTTTTGAAACATAAATAAAACACATTGTCATTTATAATGCCAATAGCTTAAACTCGCGTAAATGCAAGACCTGTTGCATTGCAAATGCTTGTTAAAGTATTGGTATCAGAAGAGCCCGTAAATAGCTAAAGCTATTTGAGGAAAGACCTAAAAAGCAGGAAAGGAAACCAGAATGGGAGTCTATGTCTAAAGTGTGCAACATAAAACTCCATCGCCTGGGACTTCAGGAGAGCGCTATGGTGCACTTTACCAACAATGTGTTTGGTACGTGATCACTGAGGATTTTGTTTTAGAATGTCGCTTCCTGTTGATTGCAAGAAGAGTGAATCGGTAGCCTTTTAAGTGTCTGCGAGGTGCCCCCACTTAGCTGCCCGAAGAGCAGCCATCATTTTCCTCATGTAATGGACTTGACACAAGAAGAGATCCCTCCCCTTTCACTCGCTGCCGCCACCGCAACCTCGGGAATGTTTTTACCTCCAGCCTGTTCGCTACTTCAGCGGTACAGGATGATTTACAGGCAGCTCTCACCTGTACAGGCTGACGAAGGATCGAACATTCCACGGCGTGGGCGAGAGTGTGCAGTTAAGAGTTTCACTGCACGCCTGTGGTGCACCGAGTACCTTCCCATCAGCACGCGGACTGTGCGCCATGACACCGCTTCCTGGACTGCACTGAACGCACCACACCAAATTATGCACTGTAAATGCAACCTGAAACCCAGGGGCCATCTGAACTTCATAGGGGTTCGATGCTATCAGGGAACAACTTAGCAGACCAATTTTCACCCGAAGATGTAATGCTGGGCAAGAAGATTAGAGTCCACCAACACTCCTGAATTACGGGAACAGATGCCCACTAGGTTTGTAAATGGTTTACACGCAAGTGAAGGGACACGTAACCACCTGAGCCCCCCTCTATCGCCAGGAGCCGGCGACCTTTATGTGCTCCTGGGGACTGCCCTTGATTAACTTGGGCGGCGCGCACAGTGTCAGGGACAGCTCAGCGGCCTACGATAATGCGCGTATATATAAATAAAACGGGAGCGAGGCACGCCGCTTAGCGGCAGAGAATCTGATGACCCCGTGGAGAGGAACGGCTAACGCGGATATATATATATATATATATATATATATATATATATATATATATATATATATATATATATATATATATATATATATATATATATATATATAAACGGGAGCGAGGCACGCCGCTCAGCGGCAGCGCGAAAGCAGAATGAAACAAGCTGGAAAAAAGTGCTTACCGACTAATTAAAGGAGACTGTATAACGCCGCAAGTAAAAGATCCAGTCCGGATGGGCCGTCCCAAAAGGAGACAGGGCGGTAACAAAAAAGCCTCATTTTCAATGGCGTTTACCATAAACGATGACGTAAGCCAATCAAAAAGATGGGCGGGGCTTAAACTCCACTTCTGAAATATCCCGATTACAAGAAGCCTCGCAGAGGGAGCAGCGCATGAGCGCTGCAACGCAGGTCTGCGAGACCTAAAAATTAAGAAGCCGAAAAATGTAAAGACAAAGTGAAGAAAAAGTCCAGTACTACATACTGAATAGGTTCTGGAATACCCTACCACAACGCAAGTAAGAAATGTGCTCTTTTTAAACTTCAGAACTCCAATTCTAGAGCTGAGAACTTATATTCCTATCTCTTAGGATATGGGAAACGCTACGTTAGTGACTGTCTGAACCTTTTCAACCGAGAGACACTGAGAAAGCAGCATACATTTTAATAGACAACCATGACTACAATTCAGCCATTACTGGATCCAGATGGTTAACTTACTTTGGACCCAAGTGAAAGGATGGGCAGTCAGTGACTCTTAAGAAACTGATAAAATAGAGTTCTTTCAGGCAAATGGCAGCAATGACCGCTAGTACTCTTTCTGGATAAAGATGGATGCTTGTCCAAACCTGTGGGCTTGAACGGCAACTGTAAGGTCATACTATACCCCACATTGTGCCTGTTGCCAGAGGGCAATGCTGTTTCTGCCTTTTGCTTCCACCAAATATATGTTTGTGTGAGGGTCTATATGTAATAACCCCTCAGGACAAATTCTTTGCACTTATGGCTCGCATTTGTTTCCACCTCAAACTAGATTACTGTTGGGAAGGAAGTGACCAGTGTATTTGTAAAGATGACACTCACAAGTATTCTCCAAATAAGATGTCTTCTTTATTAAAATAAATTGTTCGCATCACCAGCCGGTACATCCACCGCCTGTCTGTCTCCAGATTCCCTTCTTCTGATGTCATCCCTTCATGACATTCTAACCTCCCAACATTCTTTAGTCAACACTACACATCTTCCCCCCTCACAGAATTGACAGAAATCTAAACAAATAAATAAAAAACCAAACTTCATAGGCATAACATAAAACAAGCAAAATAAGGATATCCAATAGTAACTATGCACTTAACACATATATATATCTTCAAACTTTGCACACATCCCCAATACTCCTTGTCGTTCCATCATCCAAAATTACCAATTTCTTTTTTTTTTTTTTTTTAACACCCATCACTTTACAGCGATTAGAATACTTGCTGTCCCCTTTGCGCACAAAACCAGTTCTCCGTACAACAACCCAATCTCCCTTCTGAATCAAAGACTCTCTCACGCATTACCTCCTATTGTAATACTCCATATTCTTAATCTGAGAACCTTCCACTCTCCTTCTCACCTCCTCACAATCAACCATCACATCACTCCTTCCCCTCAACCAAATAGGACACTCCTTCAGACCCGGTTCTCTACTTTTCAAGGATAGAAAAGGCGACACGCCGGTGACAGAATTGGGAGTCGTCCTATGCGCCCAAATCATACTCCTCAACTCTCTCTTCCACAGAAGACCATTTGCCAAAGACAACTGAACATTTTCCATGATCAACCTATTTATCCTTTCCACCAGTCCATTGGCCTGTGGTCGGAGCAAAGTCACCCCTCTCATGAACAATTCTCATTTTTGCAAAATAACTAGTCATCTTTCTGGAAATAAACTGGTACTCCATTATCCGATACTATGGCCTCGAAAAATGTCTCTTCAAAGAACTCAATCACTCCAGAAGTATTCACTTGTTCAACTGGCTTCACTACAAACCACTTGGTATGATAGTCAATTAACACCAACATATATTTACAACAAGAACCCAATCTCGCTATAAATCCCAAAAAGTCAACAGCCAACTTCTCCCACGGTTTGTTTGGAAAAACTACACACTGCAAAGGAGGTGGTCTCGTAATTTTAGTCTCATCACTATTGCTACAAGCCACACAGTTCTTTACCTTGTCCTCAACCACACCATCCATTCCCGGCCACCAAAAAGACTCTTACCTTCCGCTTTGTCATTCCACGTCCCAGATGCCCCTCGTGCGCAATATCAACAATATGTGCACAAATTCCTTCTGGAGGAACAAACTGGCCCCTTCTCATCAACTTTCCATCTACAATGCTCAGCTCTTCTTTAACCTTAAAATATTCCTTCATCGGCCCAGACAACTCCACTCCATCCCATCCTTGTACTACCCTACGTTCCACCTCACTCATCACCAAATCATTATTCTTAGCCATGTTCCATTTTTCCATGCCTACAGCACTGTGTCCTACTATTCTACATTCATCTCCACCAAATACCTCCCCAACGCAGTCATTTTCACCAGCAGGCATCCTTGATAAGTAATCCGCAACCACATTTTTACTGCCCTTCACAAACTCTACCTCAAAGTTAAATTCCATCACAGACAATAACCACCGTGAGATACGGGGTGTTACATTTCCTTCTAGCCCCCTTCCACCTTTATAAATATATACGTTAATGGCTTATGATCTGCTCTTACTCTGAAGGGCAAACCCCAAACATAAAATCTGAAATGGTTAATTCCCCAACAACAAGCTAAAGCTTCCCTTTCAATGACAGAATACATGGTTTCTGCCCCTTGTAACCTTCTAGATGCAAAACCCACCACATACTCTTCTCCATCCTTAACTTGGGATAACACTGCACCAATGCCCACGTTACTAGCATCTGTGGTTACAAATGTCTTAGCTGTAATATCAAAATGTCCCAACGTGGGCGCTTGAACGATACGTTGCTTAATTCTCTGAAAGGCATTCTCACACTCCTCATTACACAGAAACCGTGGCCATTTTTTCATCAACCTCTTAAGAGGTTCCACAACATCTGCAAACCCTCCAACGAACTTGGAACAATATTCTGCAAGTCCGAGAAATGATCTCAGTTCATCCTTGCCAACAGGTCTTGGTGCCTTTTCAATAGCTAACACAATACTTTTCTTCAGTTTAATTCCATCCCTGTTGATTACATGTCCCAAATACGTCACTTCCTTTCTTCTTATTTTACATTTCTCTTTCTTTATGGTAAGTCCATACTTTTCCAACCTTCCCATCACCTCTTCAAACAACTGATCATGTTCACTCCCACACCTTCCAACAATAAGAATATCATCCTGAAAACACTATTTGTCCCATATCTCCAAAAATGTTTTTCATTATCCTTTGAAAGACAGCCAAAGCTGAAGCGAACCCAAAAGGCATCCTTTTATAATGAAAAGCTCCTAATGGTGTCACCGAGGATGTAAGATGCCTCGATTGTGTGTGGAGGTTCACCTGATGATAGGCAGCTGACATGTCCAGTACACTAAATACCGACCCCTTCCCTTTCTTTGTAAGCATCTCAGAAATATTGGCAATCCATTGTACTTTGCACGCGTGGGTTCAGATCCCACCCTTGTCGCCAATGTAAAGATGACACTCACAAGTCTTCTCCAAATAAGTAGTCTTCTTTATTAAAAGAAATTGTTCGCATCCCCAGCCGGTACATCCACCGCCTGTCTGTCTCCACATTCCCTTCTTCTGATGTCATCCCTTCATGACATTCTAACCTCCCAACATTCTTTAGTCAACACTACACAATTGTATTACATTACAGGCCTGCACCACTGACTGCCACAAGTGATCCCAGCTGTAGGTTATTTGGTATCCTGATAATTATTGGCCCAGCACACACAATCATGCTGGCTCAATGAGGCCTAGATTTATCATCATGGTTCTGAGACACAGGAGCTTAGTTCTGTGGCATGAAGGGACACATTTAAGTGCTCTCTAATAAACATGGGAGTGCTCTCTATGTTATGGTTCACATACACTGAGTGATTGTGATAGCACACTGTTGGTTCTGACTGATGGTACTGACCAGACCTTTCTTCTGTTCAGGTGTGGTGCCTACAGGCCCCACACATGTAAAGTTCTACTTGAATACAATACCCACTCCCAACACTGACCTCCCCAGGTGTGTGTGATGTGCATGTTGTAGGACTAGTGACTGGTAGAAGGACTATATATTGTTTGAGGGTGCCGCAGCGACCACTCAGATACATTTTGAACATAGTACAAGATGGAGGTTAAGATATAGCCTCCCCAGAGTGGATGTGTACTACCTGCATTCCTGAGTGTGTAGTCACAGAAAATTAAGTGTGGGAGGATGAAGACAGGACTGCATACATTGTGAGTTGTTAGCAAGGGTCTGATGATTAGGTCTTTTTGAGCATTGCTATTTGGGCTGATAAAGAGGAAGGAGAGGAGAGTCAGCTGATTGAAGAGGAAATCTTCTAGGCAGGGTCTAACCCTTTTATCTTTTCAGAAGCTACTTCAGAAGGCTGATCGCAGCCAGGAGCAGAGTCTTCATGTTTCATTGTGCTCATGTTTTCAGAGCTTCAGTTGGAATCCGCTTTGTTTACTTGCTTTGAGATCCATCTTGTTTGACAAAGAAAAATGTACCATGAAAAAGAAACGCCTCCAAATGTGTTCCTAGAGACTGAGAGTGGGATCAAAACCTGTTTGGAAATTGTGTATAAAGTTAGGACCCAAACTATGTGACTTGGTTTCCGTTTTAAGTTCTTCATTGACCAAGGGAGGGAGTGATTTACATAGTGCTCAAAGGACTGCTGAGATGCATGGCTGGTATCTTTGATAACCAGTCTCCCAGAGGTGAAGGGACATCATCTGAAGTCTGTGCATGTTGCTGGAGAGCCGTGGATCCACCTGTAGCATGATCTGTAACATAGTGGAAGAAGCGCCTGACTGTTCAACTGTGCCTTGATTGTGGAGCAGTCCAGGGAAGACTAACTTGGGAGTATAACTGGCTCTGACCAGACTGTGGAGAGGGGTCTTTAGACCTCCATACAAGTTTCCAAAACAATCCAGCCGAATCATCCTCTGATCCTAGTGCCAGCCAGTGTAACTAACATACCGGTCATCAACCAGAGAACTGATGCAGAGTGCTGTAACACTGAGCTTTGTGATTGAAGTCCTGAGACTGCCCTGATAAGTCAGCAACAGACCTTGGAGTGCGGTCATGCCTACCCTACCACCACCTGGAGAGTTTGCATTCAAGTATCCACACCAGGAGTTGGAGGAGATGAGACCACCAGCACATACATTTGGGAGCTGAGAGCAGGAGTGCTTGCTTGTGCTGCGATTACCAGGTGCTACAGGCTTGTGTGTTCCAAGAACCCGATCCAAAAGGTAACTTGAGCAATGACTCAGTTTCCCTGTGCTAAAACTCTAGTGGGATATTATAACCAATAGAGCTGAATCGCCCTGAAGAACATTAGTAGTGAAATATATACAGACTGGCCTAAATGTCACAGAACCAAGGAATCTGCTTGCACCATAGTACAGGGAGCTCGAACCTATGCACGATTTACACCTGAATATTTGTGTTTAGAACTCCATAGCTGATTAAAATGTCTTATGTTCAATATTACGTTTTGGTGCACGTTTAAAATACTTCTATTTTCACAAGAAAAGCACTAGGCTGGACAGTACTTTTTGTGTTCTGTTTTTACTCTGGGTCTCTACCCCAAAACTACCTCCCTGAGAAACGCTGAGCTGCTTGCCATAGCTATCCTGTGATTCAGGTGTAGAAAGGGTGTACTTCACACAAGTCTGCAGTGCCATAATAGGTCAAGCCTCAGGACATCAGTGGTAAAAGAGCCCAATCCCAGGGTTGGTGCCCAGTGGCCCCTGCTTGCCCCACAGCCCCAAACAGATCCCGGCACCTATACATTTAGGGTGATCCAGAAAGCTACATCCACAGTGGTCCTGGGTCTCCAAAAAGGTTATTCTAGGTTCCACCACCTTTCACTAGCACTTTATACAAAATTGCATTATTTTCAAGGTTATTTGCATGCCCTGTGCAGTATATGGCATTCTGACACGTTTTCTCAAGAAGAAATGCTATTTAAATATCTCAACACAATGTTTTCATTCTTCAGACCAGAACGTTTGTTCATCCCATAAAGCAAGTAAAAATAACTGGTGCTGGTGTGTCTTTGATCAGACAATTTAAAACAATCCTGTTTTCTTTACAGTCTGCTCTTACACTGCTTTTTAAAATAAGCACTGGCAAAGCCAATAGGTCTCAGTAATCCGAGAGCTATAGGCGCTGTCAATGCTAATGGCACATCAGCGCAGCCATGCGCACTCAGTGCCAGGTGAGGCCTGCCCTCCTCGAAGCATCACCAGCAGAGCCTTAATGTGCCTACCGCATCTCCGGGGGTAAGAGGGCTGAAATCAGTGCAGCAGACCCACATGGACATCCACAGCAGTTCTCAGCTTACAAATGTCATCATGTAATAATGTTATTTACATTAGTTGGCATAATGTAAGCAATTGTTTTTTGTTATTGTGGTCTCCCTGCATGCATGGAACGATGCATATGTTTCTACTGAGTATGTTTGTTTCCACTATATATATATTTCTTGTTATAAATAAATAAAGGAAATGTATTTTGGTAAATAGAACAGTCACTGTTTCCATGCACTGGTAAACCTTTAATTCGGTGGATGCGACAATTGAAAATCAAGCGTACAGGCATGATAAAATAATAAGTCAAGGGAGGTGTAAATATAAACTTACACTTCTGCATATTTCATACAGGCTTTATAAGTGCAAGTCTGAAACGTGAAACCAATGTTAAGCCTTTTTTATGTGTGCATTGTGACAGTAAATCAGAATTAAAAGTAATGCTGCATTGGCAAATCATTGAGTTTATTTGTACCCCGATTTGCTGGTGAAACATTTTTAATTGTGGCTGCTCTCAAAACACACTTAATCGCGCTTCTATCACTGCAATGGAAGAGGTTTATTTAGGTATGTATTTACAAAGAAAATAATGCGATCTAAAGCCTTCATTTAAGCAAATGTTTTGCAATTAAATCAGACGCACTCAGAATTAAAAGTCATGTTGCACCAACAAATCAAAATAAATGCAGTATGTTGAAAGTATTTAACTATGATTTGCCAGTGCAACATTACATTTAATTATGAATGTGTAGTGTGAATTACTTTTACTACATGAGCTTCAACAAAGGCTTTGCATCACTTAATTTTGTTTGTAAACATGCACCCAAATAAAGTTTTTTAACTGAAGTGATAGAAATGTGATTTAGCCAAGTGTTTTCAAAGTCAATCATAGGCTCTCAGAATTACAAGTATATCATACCGATGCTGGAATTGAGTGTTGACATACACCAATCGTGTAAAATAGCTAAGCAGACACCCTTGGGAAACAGTGTCTGGAATTTGACATTGGTCTTTGGATGCAGAGCAAATGTGAGGAGGCAAGAACAAGATTTACAGGCCTGTTTACAAAAATGATTAACCCTTTCGCTGCTAGGCCTTTTCCCTCCCCTGTGCTAAGCCTTTTTTTGGGATATTTGGGGTAGTTCACGCTTAGGCCCCTGTAACTTTTTGTCCACATAAGGTATCCACGCCAAATTTGCGCCCTTTTCTTCCATCATAGTAATTTTAAAGGTACCCAGGGTTTGTGGAGTCTCCTGGAGGGGACCCAGAAATTAGCCAAAATACAGCAAAAAAAAATTTGTGGAGGGGAAAAATGGGGGAAAAGTGCTGCAGAAGAAAGCGTCTGGTTTTTCCCCTGCAAATGGTATCAAAAAAGGGGTTGTGGTGCTGCAATAATCATCTTCCCAGCTTTCAGGGACAAGCAGACTTTTGTCAGAAAACCAAAATCTTTTACACAGTTTTGGCATTTTACTAGGACATAGCCTATTTTTGCTACTTTTTGTGCTTTCAACCTCCTTGCAGTTAGTGGTAGAAATGGGTGTGAAAGAAATAATGGATCCCGGAAAGCTATACATTTCTGAAAAGTAGATAAAATTCGGAATTCAGGAAGGGGTCATTTGTGTAGATCCTTCAAGGTTTTTTTTATAGAAACTAACAGTTGAAAATAAGAAAAATTGAAAATGAGTTGAAAAAAACAGCCATTTGTGCCGTTTTCACCTGTAACTTCTTCTAAGTGTGACAGATGTTTGAAAGCAATATACCGTTACATCTGCTGGACCCTTCTGGTTGTGGGGATATATAGTACTTGTAGCTACACCAGGAACCCAGAGCCAATAACTGAGCAGCGTCTCGCAGTGGTTTTTCATTGTGTACCTGGTATATAGCAATTAATTTGGTAAAATATAAAGAACGAAAAATAGGTATCAAAGACAACTATGTATTTCCCGAATGGGACCAAAATATAGAGTTTAGAAACAGTAGCTATTTGCACATTTCCGAAATTGTGGTTACCCATACTAGCCTGTGAATTGTAGGACATTTTTCAAAGTGACTTTTTTTTTTACACATTGTCTTACATTAGGAAGGCAGAAATGCATAGAAAGTCAATAGGTAATAACAATTGCTCTACAATTCTTAGTTCCCCTAAGTCTCCCGATAAAAATGGTACCTCACTTGTGTGGGTAGGCCTAGTGCCCACAACAGGAAACGACCCAAAACGCAACGTAGACACACCACATTTTTACAGTGAAAACTGACCCTTTTTTTGCAAAGTGCCAAGCTGTGGATTTTGAACCCTCTCTCTGCCGGCACCTAGGGAAACCTAGCAAATCTAAACATTTTTTAAAACTAGACACCCAGAGAAATCCAGGAGGGGTGACTTGTGTGGCTCTTACCAGGTTCTGTTACCCAGAATCCCTTGTAAACCTCAAACTTTGTAAAAAAATAAAAAAAATTCCTCACATTTCTGTGATGGAAAGTTCTGGAATCTGCATGGATCCACAAACTTTCACCCTCCCCACATTCCCCCAGGTCTTCCGATAAAAATGGTACCTCACTCGCGTTGGTGGGTCAAGTACCCGCGGCAGGCAAAGGCCCAAAACGTATTGAGGAGACATCAAAATTACCTATAACAAAACGACCTGGTTTTGCAAGAGGGGTCACCTGAGTTTTTGGCCCCGGGCTCGGCGACCATCTAGGTAAACCTACCAAATCCTCACATTTTTGAAAATTAGACACCTGGGGGAGTCCAGGGAGGTATGACTTGCGTGGACCCCCTAACGTTTTCCTACCCAGAATCCCCTGCAAACCTCAAATTTAGCTGAAAAAAATAACTTTTTTTCTCAAATTTCTGTGCGGGAAAGTTGTGGGATGACCGGGCTGACACAAATTTCCCACCACCCAGCGTTCCCCCAGGTCTCTCTGCTGATAAAAATGGTACCTCACTCGTGTGGGTCGCCCAAGTATCCGAGATAGGCAAGGGCCAAAAACGTATTGAAGAGACATCAAAATTACCTATCACAAAACAACCTGTTTTTGCAAAAGGGGGGGTTTAGGGGGGTCACCTGGGTTTTTGGCCCCGGGCTCGCCGGCCATCTTGGGAAACCTACCAAATCCACACATTTTTGAAAACTAGACACCTGGGGAATCCAGCGAGGTACCCCTCAGTCTCCCGAGTAAAATGATACCTCACTTGTGTGGGTGGGGCAAGGGCCTGTGACTGGGAAGAGCCAAAAACATATGGATTAAGGGTATAGCACCGTGAATTCTAAGCGCTAATTTTTTTTAAAATACGTATTTAGCCAATTCTGCATTGGACAACCACACAAGTGAGGTATTTTTACTCAGGAGACTGAGGGGAACGCTGTGGGGTAGGACATTTGTGCCGGCATGGTGATTCCACACAAAAATATGTGGAAAATGTGTTTTTTCCAGCGAAATTTGAGGTTTACAGGGGATTCCGGGTAGGAAAATGTTGGGGGATCCACACAAGCCATACCTCGCTGGACTCCCTCGGGTGTCTAGTTTTCAGAAATGTGTGGGTTTGGTAGTTTCCCAAGATGGCTGCCGAGCCCGGGACTAAAAACCCAAGTGACCCCCCCCTTGCAAAACCAGGTTGTTAGTGTGATAGGTAATTTTGATGTCTCCTCAGTACGTTTTGGGCCCTTGCCTGTCGCGGGTACTTGACCCACCCACACGAGTGAGGTACCATTTTTATCGGGAGACCTGGGGGAACGTTGGGTGGTAGGAAATTTGTGGATCCACACAGATTCCAGAACTTTCCATCACAGAAATATGAGCAAAATGTGTTTTTTTAACTAAGTTTAAGGTTTGCAAGTGATTCTGGGTAACAGAACCTGGTGAGATGCACACAAGTCACCCCATCCTGTATTCCCCTTGGTGTCTAGTTTTCAAACATGTACAGGTATGCTAGGTTTCCCTAGGTTCCGGCTGCGCTAGGGCCCAAAATCCACTGGTAGGCACATAGCGAAAAAAAAGTCAGTGCCTAGTGGGCTTTTTGCCGCCGGGGGGGAGATTTGGAGGGGGGAAGAGTTGCCCCGATATGCCCCCAAGGGGGGCAGAAAGACTGTGGCTATATTTTTTGTGGGGTGGGGGCATTCATATGCCCATTCTAGGCAGCCCCCACGTAAAAAAAAAGCCAGCGTAATCGCTCTCTGCCGGCCCCGGGGGGGAGGGGGGCAGATAAGGGGCTACTGCCCCCATCTGCCTCCTGGGGGGCAGAAAGACGGGCATTTTTTGGGGTGTGTGGGGGCATTGGCATGCCCATCTTGGGCAGCCCTCAACCCCTAAATCAAAGAAGAAAAAATCCCTGGCATCTAGTGGGCTTTCTGCCCCCGGGGGGGGGGAGGCAGATTAGGGGATACTGCCCCATCTGTCCCCCAGGGAGGGCAGAAAGACTGGAGTTTTGCTGAGGGGGGGTGCCATTGGCATGCCCATCTTGGGGAGCCCCCACCCCTAAATCCAATTCTTTTAAAAATGCCTGGCTTCTAGTGAGCTTTCTGCCCGCCCGGGGGTTAGAAAGACTGGAATGTCGCGGGGGGGGGCATTGGCATGCCCATCTTGGGCAGCCTCCTCCCCTATAGCAATACAAAAAAGAATCCCTGGAACTAGTGGACTTTCTGCCTCCCGGGGGTCAGATTGGGAGCTACTACTAATTTCGCTGGGGGGAAGCATTGTCATGCCCATCTTGGGCAGCCCCCACCCCTATTGCGATATAATAAAAAAAAAAAAACTGGATCTAGTGGGCTTTCTGCCCCCTCCCCCCCCCCCGGGGCAGAAAGACTGAACTGCTCCCAAAAGAAAATTGGGGGAGCAAAGGCCCTTGCCCAAGGGGCCGCTCCCCCTTCCTGGTGTCTAGTGGGGGAATCCCTGCTTGGGGATCGCCCCAGGGCAGGGTTCCACTAGGGAGGGGTACCAAAGGAAAGGAGAGATTCTCCCCTTTCCAATGATACCTCTCCTGACTTTCTACGTGCTCGGGGAGGGGGGGCTGAGATAGCACCCTGAGCACGTAGAAAGTGAAACTGAAATGAGCCTACCGGCTCATTTCAGTTTCGGTTTCTGTGCAATGACGTCAGCGCGACGCGCGCGCTGATCGCCCAAATACTTGGTTTAGCAACAAGTTTTTTTAAAGTCAATCATGGGCACGCAGAATTACAAGTATTCCGGATCTGAGTGTTGACGTACACATATCATGTGTAAAAACAGCTAAAGAGGCGCAGTCAGAAAACAGAGTTTGGCATTTGACCTCTGTCTTTGAAAGTACAAATGTGATTAGATAAGAACAAGATTTAAAGGCCTGTTAACAGAGGAGCCTGGAGCAGAGAGTGAAAACACGAGCGCTTGTGTAGTGATCTTTAGCAACAAGAAAAAGTAGTTCCTGAAACAGAGCCTAAAATAGAAGCAGTGGAAGGATAGTGTAATTGGTCCATGCTCTCAGGGAGGGCTAAACAAAGGAAGCGAATGCATGCAATGGACATATAAGGAGAAAGAGTATTAGAGCGACGAAGGAGACCGCAAATGGGAAGCCTATGGGTGGGCAGAAGCCCACAAAGTATCTACATGTCTGAGACAGCGCATTCACTGGCTAGCCGAGACCTATACGTCCGCTTCCCCAAAACCTGCATCCAGAAATGCGACTATTTTTGCACACTATACAAATAATTTACAAAAGGATGACAGTCCTCATTTGATAGAAGAAGCAATTCGGTCTGTCAACTAGAGCATGGATATCTATAAACATGTACAATCCTCCAAGCCTGGCTTAGATTTACAATTATTGTTATATTGTTGTTATATACATTTGTAACGCGCTCGGCTACTCCAGAGAGTGTCCCGGCGCGGCCACCTGAGCGAATCATGAATCCGAGCTTAAAACAAGAAGGTTTTCAACTTTTTTTTGAAGATGCGGGAATCTGAAATACTGCGAAGAGCCAAAGGCAATGTATTCCAGCCTAGGGCCGCCTTACGAACAAGGGAACAACCACCCAGCCTTTGCCGGAAAAACGTGGAATCTGGACCAATAATTGCAAAGAGGAGCGTAACTGTCTTGTCGGCGCATAGAAAGAAAACCTCTTTTGCAGGTAACTAGGTCCCCGGCCATAAAGGGCATTATAGGCAATTGACAAGACTTTGAATTTGATCCGCGCCTCCATCGGAAGCCAGTGCAAGGAGCGCAGATGGAGGCAAACACTACTCCTTCTGGGAAGATCCAGTAAGAGGCGGGCTGCCGCATTCTGCACCACCTGAAGCTTATTCAGCAGATAGCTGGGGGTCCCTACATACAGTGCATTAGCGTAGTCCAGGCGAGACAAAATCAAAGCCCGGACCACGGTTTCCCTAGCTGTCATAGGGAGAAGAGGGAGAAACTTCCTCAAAGATTTGAGAATCCCAAAGCAGGACCCCGCCAGCTTCTTAATATGGGTGGCAAAGGTTAAGTTTTCCTCAAACCATACGCCCAGGTTTTTAGCGGCAGCACCCAACAAACACGGCAGTGGAAACCCTGGGGGCCACAATAGCTCTCTAAAATTGGAAGGAAATTTCCCATACAGAAGTATTTCGGATTTCTCTTCATTACATTTTAGCTGGGCCTGCGCCAAACAGCAAAAAACCGAGAGTAGACAGTGTTGCGCAGAGGAAGCATCCACATCGGCACCCTCCCAAGTAAACAAAAGCTGAGTGTCATCCGCATAGGCAATCACCTTAGCCCCCAGCTTCTCCGCTAGATATATCAGCGGGGTACCAAATGTTAAAGAGGAGGGGGCTAAGGGACGAGCCCTGCGGGACCCCAGTAGCTACTAGTTGAGGAGAGGAGGCGCACGGTGGAAGCCAGACCAGCTGTGACCGGTCCGCCAGGAAGGAGGTAAGCCAGCTTAAGACCGAACCAGCAATACCAATCTCCGAAAGGCGAGCAAGAAGTAGGGAGTGAGGCACCGTATCGAACGCCGCCGAGAGGTCCAGCATAATCAAAGCTGCCCTCCCGCCGGCGTCCAGACACTCCCGGATAGCCTCCGACACCTCCACCAGCGCAGATTCTGTACTATATGTGGCTCGAAAGCCAGATTGCGCTGGATGCAGCAGACCAGCCCCTTCCACATAGTCCGTGAGTTGTCCTGTAACTACCTTTTCACACACTTTAGCAAGACTAGGCAGAAGGGAGATTGGGCGGTAGTTACCAGGACTCAAGGCATCTAGTGAGGGCTTTTTAAAAGGGGGAGAATCTTAGCCTGTTTCCAGGAGACCGGCACCCGGCCCTCCGACAGGGACATATTGACAATGTTGTTAACAACTGAGTTAATGGTGTCAGCGGATAGTGCTAAAAGCCTAGCTGAACACGGATCCGTGGGCGAGCCTGACTTCAGACCCTTAAGGATTTTAAGGGTGCATGCCAACTCAGCTGGGGAGAAGGTCGATAGTTTGGCAATAGGGCCCGGAGGGGGCACAGGGGAGATGGAAAAAGCTAAAGGTCCCCTAGAGCCAACGAGAAAGGCCGCCTGGATGTTCTGAATTTTGTCCCGAAAGAACTTAGCAAGAATATTGCACCAGGACTCCGACACGGGCAATAAACAGACCAGGGCACAGGGAGCCACAAAACTTTGCACTATTGAAAATATTTCTTTAGTGTTATTATTAGCCTGGTCAATGCGGGCGGAATAATATCTGCTTTTAGCACCCGCAATCGCCCTATAGTAACTTTTTTGTTTAGATCTGAGAGCAAGTTTTGCCAGCAAACAGTAGTTATTGGAACGCCACCGCCTCTCCAATACTTTACAATCATGTTTCAGAGAATGGAGCTCGGGCGAGAACCAGGGTTTGGAGGGGGACTCTCTAGCCAAACCTGGCGCACGTGAGTGTGAAAGCGCAGTCACAGAATTGGAGATCCACTCCGTCAATCCCACCAAGTTCCCTTCCAGATCCTGCAAACAGATAGGCCGAGTTGAAGCCAAAGCACTATTGAACTGCATGGGGTTAATTTTTCGAAAGACTGGTGGAATAGTGGGCCGCGTGGGCAAAATCTGCTGCGGGACTTCCCAAGAAAAGCAGATGAGAAAATGGTCCGACCAAGAAACTGGGAGAGGCTGGTCCACCTGAATGGGAAAGTTGGAACAAATGGGGTCTAAAATATGGCCACCCTGATGCGTTTCAGTAACAGGGAGTAGGCAATTGGCATTTTAATCAGTTTTTAATCTGCAACACTTCAAATGGAACGCATATTCTAGAATCCCTATGGAAGATTTAGTATAAGGGCATAACCTTCTGAAAAGCGAATCATTGGTAAACACTTGAGCCTTCAACAAAAAAATTAATCCTACCCTGTTGCACAGCACTAAGATCTACCCCCTCAGAATTAATCACACCAGACTGCAAATTTGTGAAGCATATCAGGTAAAATTAACACCAAGGAGGCGAACAGGTAACTGCAACAAATGTAAACCTTTTATAGACCTACACTGGAATTCAAAGCTCCCCATGACAACATAATCCAAGAACTTCTACATGCTTCTGCACAATTTGATATCTATATCAAATTCTTAATTGTTTTTCTCTAAAAAATCCTTTTTCAATAGAAAAGGATATTGGGTTCTCAAACTGTCCATCTGTTTTACTCCAAACAAAAAAAAAGTGAATTTTTTGCAGTAGTATTTGGGTTGATTTAATATACCATATACTCTTTCCATTTTTTCTAGAAATAAAAACATTTGTTCTACCTTGTTCATCACACTTTTTGCAGGGAAACTAAATGAAAACTATTGCTGTATCCGCTATGCATACATTTATATGACTTGCACGTCTAGTTGGAATTGTAATTATTTTTATAAAACCACACAAGATAATATTTGTGTTTATGAAATAACCAATAGTCAAACATTTTGACTGTGTGTTAACCTAAGGAGAGTAACCAGCGACATCCCTGTAGGCTGCTCGCTACCTTCCACTAGCACCCAGTGTCTCTCCAGCAGCATGCACACTACCCTGCATCAAGGGAAAGATCGAGTCAGCACCTCGTTAGAAAAGACATTTGGCTTTTCACTAGAGTGTTATTTTCTTTCAGCACAGCCTGTAAATTTAGGTCACCGGAGGCTGGTCAGCCATGATTAATATTCTAAAAAATGAATTTTGACTTAAAGTGGGCTTTCAATAATCAACTTCATCATCGGACGAGGGCTGAATGTTATCGGAGCTTAGGGAGACACTTCACTGACTTTTCTTTAACTAAATTTCAGAAATGGCTTGACAATGTAGTGTATTCAAGTCAGAATCGCAGCTACAATGCCTAGAAATAACTTACATTCAGGCACCTGCCTGAATAAATCTTCTAATTGCAGCATTATTCTTTTCTTTATATATATATATATATATATATATATATATATATATATATATATATATATATATATATATATATATATATATATATATATATATATATATATATATATTCACAGAACATGATCCTGTTAGCAGGGCTATAACTGAGCAGGTCTTGGATCTCGCAGTAATTAATAAAAACAGAATTTGAAAACTGGTCCCTGTCAGACTCTACATTCATGTCTAACTAACGGTCAAAAGAACAAGTTACCTACCTTCTGTAATGCCTTATCTAGTAGAGACTCGATCTAGCCGCAGATTCGGACTAGATCTGGGAATTTTTCATGATCAGTACCCCTGCGCGCCGGTAGGTGGCATCATTCGGCTTCGTGTGGTGTCGTCGGCCACGCCTGAAGTGACGGGAGTGGTGCCCATATAGGTGCCACCCCAGCATGCGGATGTAAGTTTTTTGCAACTTTCTACGCCAGGAGCGCGGAGCTACAAAGAACACGGACCACTGGTGTGGAAAACAAGGGCCCTGAAAGGGGAACAGCCTTGACCCTAGAAATCGGTTTGCAGAGCGGGGATGGGTCTGTAATGAATTTGTGGCTAGACAGCTTCTCTATTAGATAAGACGTTACCAAAGGTAATAAACTTGTTCATCTGATAGAGACTTCTAGCTGAATATTCCTCATCTTAGAATAAATACCCAGGCAATACCTCACCAGAGGAGGAGTTGCAAAACAATTTCGCACTAAAAAGTTCTGCAGGGCAGAACGGGCAAAGTGCCCATCCCCATAAACTTGACCATCCAGACTGTAGCGCTTAGTAAATGTATACAGAGATACACACGTTGCTGCCTGGCAGATGTCCGGGACTGGAACTCTGCATGCTAACGCAGGGGTCGCAGCCTTGGCTGCAGTTGAATAAGCACGCAAACCCTCAGGGGGTTACTTCTTGGCCAGTGCATAGCAGATTTTAATGCAGAGCACAAACCATTATGAGATGGTCCGCTCCTGCACAGCCTACCCCTTCGTGGCTCCGACATACCCCACGAAAAGTTTGTTGTCCACCCGTAATTCTTTCGTGAAGTCAAGGTAGAACGACAATGCTCTTTTTGGGTCAGCCGTTGGAGTCGCTCCTTTTCTTTAGAGGCAACCGGTGGAGCATAAAAAGTAGGCAGAGTGATGGACTGGCCTACGTGATAGGGAATCACAACTTTCAGCAAAAAGGAAGCTCTAGTGTGAAGAACCAACTTGTCTGGAAAGATTGTTAGGTATGGAGGCTTAGATGACTGGGCCAGAGCTCAAAGACCCTTCGGGCAGGTTATTGCCACTAGGAAGGCCGTCTTGATGGCAAGGAGTCTGAGAGGAAAGTTATGCAGCGGCTCAAAGGGAGCACACACATCAGAAATGTAAGTACAAGATTAAGGTCCCACTCAGGCATGATAATGGGTGAAGGTGGCAAAATATGTGGGAAACCTTTCAAAAACCCATTTACAACAGGGGACTTGAAAGAGGATCACTGGTCTGGCAACCGCAGGAAGGCTGAGATGGCAGAAAGGTAGGCCTTTAACGTCCCCAACGATGAGCAAGAAACAGAAGGACCTGAGAAAGGGGAGCAAAAAGATGGTCAACTTGCTTTTCTGCATACCACGGCACAAACTTGCCTCAGCGGCAGGCGTGCACAGTCTTGGTGGAGGGACGCCTGACTGTTAAGATAACATTGTAGACTTCGGGCAGCAGGTCAAAAGCTGTCAAATGTCGCTGCTCAACCTCCTCTGCTGCTACGACAGATGATCCGCCCGAAGGGGCAGCCTGATCTGAGGAACGATGGCCATGCTCAACAGCTCGGGATACCAAACTATCCAATCCCAGTCCGGAACAAAAATGACTTGAGCCCTATCATTCCTGATCTTTTTGAGAACTCTGGGCAGGAGTGGTATAGAAGGAAAAGCGTACAGGAGGCCTGAGCTCCACTCGAGACAAAAAGAGTCTCCGAGCTACAGCCCCCTTGGAAACTTCAGCGCACACAACTGCTGACATTGCTCTTCTCGGCAGTGTAGAACAGATCGAACCAAGGCACTCCCCACTGCGGAAAGACCTTGCACCACCTACAGATGGAGACGCCATTCATGATCCACTAGGCATTTTCAGCTGAGTTTGCCCACTATGGCGGTGAGACAGCCCACCAGGTGTTGAACCACCAGGGATATGCCCTGATGTTCCAGCCATGCCCAGAGGCATAGGGCCTTTTGACAAAGGGTCCACGACTCCACCCCGCCCTGTTTGTTGAACTATCATATAGGGGTGTTGTAGTCCATGAACACCTGTACTAGCTTCCCTTGATGGAGGGTAGAAGGGCCATCAATGCCAACTGGATGGCCCAGAGCTCCAGTAAGTTGATGTGGAGTCTGAATTTTGCTGTAGACCAGAGGCCACTGATATGTACCTGTCTCAGATGGCCTTCTCTCCCCAGGAGTGGCGCATCGGTCAACACTGTCAGATCTGGTTGGGAAAGGGAGAGGGGTCTTGCTGCTGACCCAATCGTGGTTTGTTAACCACCACTGCAGATCTTTTGCAGTTGCTTCCGAGATCTGGACCATGTCGGAGAGATTCTCCAGATGCTGCGCCCACTGCAACCTCAGGTTCCACTGCATAGCCCGCATATGCCAGCAGGCATGTGTCACAAGCAGGATGCAGTAGTACATGAGGCCCAGCAGCCTCCTTCAGTCTCACTGAAAGCCAGGATCGAGGCTGAAACATCGGTATCATAGCCTGAATATTCTGGACTCACCGTTCAGGAGGATAAGTCCGAAACCTCACCATGTCTAGAACAGCTCAGATGAAAGGGGGCATCTAAGGGGGAGTCAGGTGTGATTTCAGCACGTTGATAGCGAATACCAGCGAGTGCAGGAGGTCCTCCATTGTCTGGAAGTGGGAGAAGACTGCCTGGGGCGAGCCCTCCAACAACAGCCAGTCGTTAAAATGGGGAAGACTGGTACCTCTCAGAGCAGAGATACAGCGCCTCCAAAGAATACAGAATACGGCAGTCCTACTACTGTTTGGGCTCCCCAGGACCCGTCACACCTCGGAGTTCATCAATAGACTTCACTGGCTTCCAGTGGAGAAGTGTGTTCTTTTTAAAGCTCTGTGCATTGCCCACTGTATTCTTAATGCCCAATCCCCTGAAATCCTTGCAGACCTTCCAACACCTTATACGCCCACTCGTCTCCTGCGCTCTGTCAACCAGCACCTGACGGCTATTCCGCGGGTTAAGAGAGCCAGAGCCGGAGGACGTTCCTTTCGAGCTTTGGCTCCCAAACTCTGGAACTCCCTTCCGGTGAACATCAGAAGCATTCACAATCATGCTGCTTTCCGTAAGGCTATAAAAACTCATCTGTTTTCTAAATAATTGGTTGCGGCGTTTCCTTGGCCCTGTCACCTATCTTCTGTCTGAGCTTAGCGCTGGGACGCCCCTTGGCTGGGGCAGCCATGCGCTCTATAAATTGTATAACATAACATAACCTCTGAACGCCGCAGATGAGCTGCAACCACTGCCATCACCTTGGTGAACACCTGAGGGGCGCTGGTAAGGCCAAAGGGAAGCATGGTGAACTGAAAGTGCTTTTAGCCCACTGCGAACAGCAGGTAACGTCTGTGGGTAGGCAGGACGAGAATGTGGAAATGTGCATCCTGCAAGTTTAACACCACCATCGAGTCTTCATGGGTCCAGGACAGGCAGGACTTGAGCGAGCGTGAGCATTTTGAGGAAGGAGTTGAGAGGGCCTAGGTCTAGGATAAGACAAAGACCTCCGTCCTTTTTTGGCACCAGAAAGTAGAAGGAATAACAACCAGGGCCTACTTCTGGCATCGGCACCCTCTCTTTGGCTCTCTTGGCTAAGTGAGCCACCACTTCCTGGCGTGAGTAAGGCTAGATGGTCCTCAGTCAGCCTGTCTTAAGTGGGAGGCATGGGTGGAGGGGTAGTAACGAAGGGGAGGGAGTAGCCCCTTCAGACAATCTGTAGAACCCAGCGGTCTGATGTTATCGACCTCCAGTGGTGCAACTGATGTCGTATCCTGCCCCTCACTGGTTGCCAATAATGGTTGGAAAGCGAACCAAAGACTTTTGGAGGCTCTCGTAGGTACCGAGTCCTCAGCCACAGAGGTTGGGGAGCTTGCGTGCCATGGGGGTTGGGCAGGAAATGACGCGGCTATAAGTCCCTTCTATAGCGACAAAAGGAGCGAAAGGTGGGCCAGGGTTGGCAGAGGGCAACGGAAAAGCTTAAGGACCTGGTTATAGCTCTGCTATCCTTGAAGTGCTCCAGCGCAGAGTCCGCCTTGTCTCTGAAGAGACGGGAGCAATCAAAAGGCATGTCGATAAGTACGGCTTGGATATCCCCCTGAAAAGCCAGTCGTTCTCAGCCAGGCGAGGCGCTGTAAGGCCACCGATGAAGAAACCTCTCTGCCTAGCGAGTCGGTCATATCCAGCCCCCAGTTGATTGTGAATTTGGCTGCATCTCTTTCGTCTGCCATAGCTTGGGAAGAGTATGGCCCGGGCCTCCTCTGGGACCATGGGCAGCACCTGCACAACCCAATCCCACAGTACATACAAGTAAACGGCCCAAAAGGCAACCGGTGTTCACGGACCGCAATGCCAGGCTGGTGGCAGAAAACATCTTCTTGCCTAAGGTGTCCAGCCTCTTGGATTCCTTATCCAGTGTAGTGGTAGAGAGTGCGCCTGGGTTTACGCGGTAAGTGGAGGCTTGCAACACCAAGCTCTCATAGGCCACGCCACTTTAAAAGGATTCCTATATATGCGTCTTTGGCCATGCCCTTTTAGACACACCACGCACCCTTTTCATTCCACTAAAAGCAGTGGTTTTGGAGGCGGTTGCACACAGCTGAATCTGGACCCTGCTTGTGGTTGGATGCGAGATGAATTTGTTGGCTCTGGACGACCAGAACTTTAATTGCTCCATGAACATGCCCTTATACCAGTGACTAGTTTTATTAAGAAGTTAGTAAATGACAGAAGGCATACCCTGGTTAATATAATGGAGGCATGAAGTCTGAAAATGGGAAGGCATGAGATAATAAAGTCCAACTGACCAAATACTCAGCAACTTACCATGCATTTTTGCACTCATATTTTCCCTATTGAGCATCTTTTCGAGTCTTTCTTTTTTCTATAGTTGACAGACTGTACAGCGACATACTGGCTCTGCTTTTTGTCACAGGTGAGATGGGAAAGGTCTGTGGTAAAAATATATATATGTCTTTCAATTGACCCATGTCATTAGGTGGACTTGGATCCAGCAGTGGGTTTTAACCAACTAGCACCAAGCTTGCTGGAATTTTAACATTGGCTTGTAAGTCACCGCCTTGGCTTCAGACAGGGAGGGAGAGAGCTTAACTCAAAAGCATACATTGTTTGACTTTTTCTGAAGCTATCATAATGGACTGCGATTGAATTAGTGGGCAGTAGATTATAAAACAATGCTCAGCTGTGGCCCAACATAGGCCAGAAAAAAACTGCATCCAAGCACGTTTTTACAGATAAGCACCTACAAAGGTAAAATGTTTCCATTTAGTATCAGTGTGTAGATTTACCTCTTGTGGATATTCTGAAAAATTGGCATTAACGTGGCAGCCATGGTGCTAAGTTAGACAGGACCTTCCCGCCAGGGCCTATGCTTTTTCCTCTAGGTCATGTGTGACAAGTTCCACCAGTTTTTGGCATATGTGAGCACAAAGTACAAACTTCTAAGCGTGTCATTTCTGCACCTGTGGGACAAAGTTGCTGCAGGAGTAAATAATGAATGTTGTCATTGAGGTGCTGATGTTAACATTTTATTTGTTATCCATTTACATTACATCAGTTGCCTAAAAAGTGACTCTTACATGCTAATAAACTAAATCAAGATGAACCATTCTCATTGAATTTTAAAGAAACCTTCATCAGAGAAAACACCAATTATTTTGCGAGCCTGCGCACTGCGCTCACTTGCCTATTACATTTTCACTAGTCTTTGATGCACATAGGTTTCGCAGGAGGGCACAGAGGAAAAGAAAAATCAGAGGGAACATTGGTAAACAGTGTAGCCTCCAGTCAGTGATCTTTATGTCATACTAACACAAATTGTGTTGGTACAGCATTCATGCTATCCAATTGCTACAATAGATTGGTTTAATGAGATTGGTGAACACATTTAAATAAAATAGCTGTTTAAGATGATAAAGTCATACAACATGTTGAATGAATCCACCTGAATGAAATCACAAGGGATTTCGCAATAGCATTTCTTTTATTGTAACAACGACCATGAAGGAATGAAAGGATTATTGAATAATGGATCTGTCATACGCCCAGCTCCCACACATCTATATATCACAGCAAACTCAAATTACGAAGCTATTCCAACTTAACATGGCATCAATAACAAAAATGTTATCAGCAAGACTGAAAGAGCCCTTGTAGTCAACCACAAGAAATCTTTACAAATATCTTGCATCAAAGACTTCAGCCATAAGCAGCTATGCATCCTTGTTGATAGGATGTCACACCACTCCAGCTATCACCTGTTCTTTCCTCTTGTTCTATAGGCCACATCTCAGTAGTTGGGCATTTAAGTACATTTTACTAGATGCAGTGGCCAAGATCTACTAAACCTCACTACATATACATCCAAGGATAACACTACTTCGTTTTGACACAGGTGATTTAAAATCCAATCTTGAGATCTTCAACAAGTCATATCTTGGCCAACTTACTCAGTTGGTTACGCACTGGACATTCTATTTTCTCCACCTAGGAACGCCCTCAGTGACTGACACCATCCAAATCTTTACCTTCAGGAACATACCTTCAAGATTAACATACCAATATATAACACTTCCAAGGCAGCAACAGCCATAAATAAAAAAGTACAGACAACGGGAATAAAATGTGATCTCCCACCATGAAAGAATCCCACTCAATAAGTGGCCTCAGGATATAACCACCTTCTATAAATGGATCTCCCCTGCATTGGACAACCACATACCACTAAAGATCAACACTGTTAACCTCCCGAAGAAAACCAAATGGCTTAATAACAAGACCAAAAAAATGAAAATACAACTTTGCATCCTACTGTGCTAGTGAAGTCAGTCTTGGTATGTCAATCAATCAGGGAATTGTAAGCGCGCTACTCACCCGTGAGGGTCTCAAGGCGTATGTAAAGGACAAACTCGCACTGCCTCACTATTAAATACAAAGCAGCCACCAGACATACCAAAGGCAGCACCACTGCCCTCGCATAATAGATGTTTACTGCCCAACAAAGAAATGTCACATGATTCTAGCAGAATTCCACAAACCAAAGATACCCCTATTATCAATCAATCAAGCATTTGTATAGCGCGGTACTCACCCGGAGGGTCTCAAGGCGCTTGGGGGAGGGGGGTCCGCTACTGTTTGAACAGCCAGGTCTTGAGTTGCTTCCTGAAGGAGAGGTGGTCTTGGGTAAGGCGGAGGTGGATGGTTAGGGAGTTCCACGTCTTGGCAGCCAGGTAGGAGAAGGATCTTCCTCCCGTTGTGGCTCTTCGGATGCGGGGGACGGCGGCGAGGGCGTGGTTGGTCGATCGTAGCTGGCAGGTGGGAGTGTAGAAGGTCAGACGGTCGTTGAGGTATCTGGGGCCTTGGTTGTGGAGAGCTTTGTGTGCGTGGGTGAGGAGTCGGAACGTGATTCTCTTGCTGACGGGGAGCCAGTGCAGGTCTCTCAGGTGTCTGGCGATGTGGCTGTGTCGGGGGATGTCCAGGATGAGTCGAGCTGAGACGTTCTGGATGCGTTGGAGTCTTTTTTGAAGTTTGGCTGTGGTTCCGGCATAGAGGGAGTTGCCGTAGTCCAGTCGGCTGGTGACGAGGGCCTGGGTGACCGTCTTCCTGGTTTCGGTGGGGATCCACCGGAAGATCTTGCGCAGCATGCGTAGGATGTTGAAGCAAGACGAGGAGACGGCGTTGACTTGTCTGGTCATTGAGAGGGAGGAGTCCAGGATGAAGCCCAGGTTGCGTGCGTGGTCCGTTGGTTTGGGTGCGTTGCCCAGGGCAGGGGGCCACCAGGAGTCGTCCCAGGCGGAGGGTGATGATCCTAGGATGAGGACTTCCGTCTTATCTGAGTTCAGTTTCAGGCGGCTGTTCCTCATCCACTCGGCTACGTCCTTCATCCCTTCATGTAGGTTGGTTCTGGCGGTTGTGGGGTCGTTGGTGAGGGAGAGGATCAGCTGGGTGTCGTCGGCGTAGGAGATGATGTTGAGGTTGTGTTGGCGAGCGATGGCTGCGAGGGGGCTCATGTAGACGTTGAAGAGGGTGGGGCTGAGTGATGATCCTTGTGGTACGCCGCAGATGACTTCGGTGGCCTCGGAACTGAACGGGGGAGGCGGACTCTCTGGGTTCTTCCGGCGAGGAAGGAGATGATCCACTCCAGTGCCTTCTCTTGGATTCCGACGTTGTTCAGGCGTTGCACTAGGGTGCGGTGGCAGACTGTGTCGAACGCTGCGGAGAGGTCCAGGAGGATGAGGGCCGCTGTTTCCCCGTTGTCGAGCAGGGCTCGGATGTCGTCGGTGGCTGCGATGAGGGCGGTCTCGGTGCTGTGGTTGGCCCGGAAGCCGGACTGCGAGTGGTCGAGGGATCCATTCGTCTCGAGGAAGGCGGCCAGTTGTCTGTTGACGGTCTTCTCGATGACTTTGGCAGGAAAAGGAAGGAGCGAGATGGGGCGGTAGTTTTTGAGGTCGGTGGGGTCCGCTGACGGTTTCTTCAGTAGGGCGCTGAGTTCGGCGTGCTTCCAGCTCTCTGGGAAGGTGGCGGTGTCGAAGGAGGTGTTGATGATGTCCCGGAGGTGGGGTGCGATGACGGTGTCGGCCTTGTTGAAGACGTGGTGAGGGCAGGGGTCGGTTGGTGATCCGGAGTGGATGGAGTTCATCGTGCGGATAGTGTCTTCGGTGTTGATCGGGGTCCAGGCTCGGAGGGTGGAGGTGGGGGACGTTGGAACGGTCGTAGGGTACGTCGGCTGTGTGCTGAAGCTGTTGTGTATGTCTGCGATCTTGCTGTGGAAGAACGAGGCGAGCGAGTTGCAGAGGTCTTGCGAGGGAGTGATGTCGTTGTTTCCGGCGCTGGGGTTCGAGAGCTCTTTGACGATGATGAAGAGTTCCTTGCTGTTGTGGGCGTTGTTGTCCAGTCGTTCCTTGAATGCGGTTTTCTTGGTGGTGTGGATCAGCTGGTGGTGTTTTCGGGTGGCGTGCTTGAGGGTGGTCATGTTGTCTGCAGTCGGGTCTCTGCGCCATGCTTTCTCGAGGGCCCGGCAGTTCTTCTTGGATTTCTTGAGTTCGTCGGTGAACCAGGATGCTTTCTTGTTGCCGGGTCTGACTGGGGGGGTCTTCAATGGGGCGAGGTCGTCTGCGCAGTTGGTGATCCATCTTGTGAGGTTGCTGGCGGCTTGGTTGGGGTTCGTTGAGCTGGCGGGAGGGTTCTGGCTCAGGGATGTGGTGAGTTGGTCGGTGGTGATCTTGTTCCAGCTTCTGCGCGGAAACTGTTGCGGGTGGTGGTCCTGCTGAAGCTGAAGTGGACGCAGCTGTGGTCTGTCCAGTGGAGTCCGGTGGTGTGGCTGAAGGAGATGTCCTTGCTGGAGGAGAAGACGGGGTCAAGCGTGTGGCCGGCGTGGTGTGTGGGGATGGTCACCAGTTGCTTGAGTCCGAGGTTGGCGAGGTTGTCCAGCAGGGTGGTGGTGTTGCGGTCGTTGTTGTTCTCTAGGTGGAAGTTGAGGTCCCCAAGGAGGATGTAGTCAGCCGAGGGGAGGGCGTGCGGGCTGATGAGGTCGGCGATGTCTTCGCTGAATTGTGTGCGTGGTCCTGGGGGTCTGTAGATGAGGGTGCCTCTGAGGGTGGTCTTGGGGTCGGTGTGTATCTGGAAGTGCAGGTGTTCGCCGGCTGTGAAGGTGTCGTCGGAGTTGGTCGTGATGCGGATGGTGTTCTTGTGGACGATGGCGATGCCTCCTCCGGTCTGGTTGGCGCGGTCCCTTCGGGTGATCTTGTATCCGTCCGGGATGGCGATGGCGATGTCGGGCGCTGAGGAGGCGTTCATCCATGTTTCCTTGAGGAAAGCGACGTCTGGTGATGTGGAGTCGAGCAGGTTCCAAAGTTCCACGGCGTGTCTGTGGACGGAGCGGGTGTTGAGCAGGATGCACTTCAGGTGGTTGCTGCTGGTGCTCGGCTTGGCGGGTGCGGTGCAGGTCCGGAGGCAGGAGAACTTGCAGGATTGGCAGGCGAAGGGTCCGTGGGTGCGTCCTGGGGTGGCACGGTGGCAGCCGGGGATACGGCCGGTGTTGAGTGCGTTGAGGGTGGCGGTGTCGTAAGTCCGGTGGGTGGGTTGGCTGCTGCGGGGGCCAGGGGGTTTGGCGCTGGGCGCGGTCCAGGCACGGACGGGCGCAGACGGGCTTGCCTTTGGCGCGCCTTCACGCGCTGTGGGCGCGCCGATTGTGCGCCGAACGCTGCGCGTACGCGCGGACTCAGCCATAAATGGCGATTGGGGGGGGGGGGCGGAGCGAGGGAGGAGCAGCTGGGAGGTGGGAGCGGGGTGGCGAATGGGAGAGGGACCAGGTGGAGAGGGGGCGGGGCCGCGGGGGAGCAGCGGCAGGGAGCGGGGAACGGCAGCTGAAGCGCTAGGGGGTCAGCAAAACAAACAAAGGCAGGGGGATAACAGCGGACAATCAGGGGCACAACACGATAACAGAGGCAAAAAACAGCAGAAATACAATTACGAACGCAGGGATACAAACGCGCAAGAGCAGAATCAGGGGCACAGCGGAAGCAAGGTGGCAACGAGCAGGCGGTGGCAGCAGGGGGACCGGGTGACCTCGGGAGGAGCCACGCGGCGGGTTGAGCGACCGGCACCGACGAGGTCAGGCTGGTCACAGCTCCCCGTCGCACGGCCGAGTCCTTAAGTGCCAAGTGGGAGGGAGGAGCAGCTGGGAGGTGGGAGCGGGGTGGCGAATGGGAGAGGGACCAGGTGGAGAGGGGGCGGGGCCGCGGGGGAGCAGCGGCAGGGAGCGGGGAACGGCGGCTGAAGCGCTAGGGGGTCAGCAAAACAAACAAAGGCAGGGGGATAACAGCGGACAATCAGGGGCACAGCACGATAACAGAGGCAAAAAACAGCAGAAATACAATTACGAACGCAGGGATACAAACGCGCAAGAGCAGAATCAGGGGCACAGCGGAAGCAAGGTGGCAACGAGCAGGCGGTGGCAGCAGGGGGACCGGGTGACCTCGGGAGGAGCCACGCGGCGGGTTGAGCGACCGCAAGCCTTATGCGACAAAATTTCCATAGAACTGATCTGAAAAATTGAGAAGTCAAAAAACAGCCTTAAGGACAAAACAGGTAACATGAAAGAGACATTGCAAAAATGGACACCACCAATCACCTATATCTCACTATCTTCAACGTCCTCTCTTAAAAACAATTCTGACTATCAATTCAAGGAGACCTTCAGTATCAATTTGAGAGCCAGCCCCAAACCCAAAGGGCGGAAGGTGGAGCAGAGAAAGCAGCTAGAAAAACGTACTAAGCAAGTCTTTTAAAGTAGGATCTTTAATAGCAGAGTTGAATACCTCTTATATCAGACCACTCCTTAAAAAGAAGTCTTGACCCACCAATTCCAGCAAACTACAGGCCAATATTTAATCACAAAAACGAATCAGGCAAATGGTGATTAAAACAGTCAGTGGTGGACAGGATGCTTCTACAATGGGGCAGATCTCTTTAAAACCAGAGAACAAAAAGCACAGTACATTGCACCCAGGTATTCCCATCCTCAGAGGGGAATGAATCGTCGATAAGATGGAACAGGAAATGTTATGCTTTTCCACCAATAACACCGATTTCTATGACTACAGAGAAGTTCAAGGCCTTCAACATGACATGTTGTCAAGGCACTTAATTTGCCACATCAAATTTGGTACTCTCACCTCATGCACATGGCATACAGGTGAAATTTAATAACCATGCCATCCTAATCCTATGCTATACCTCTCCAATCTACAAGATTCTGCTGACACTCTGCTTCTCAAGACCACAACCTGCCTAATGACAGAGGACTCTAACCATAGCCACTCCAGAACACATAAGTCCTGCAACTCCTGAAAATGCATGAGTTGCAGAATCAGAATTAGGTAATCAGGGCAGGGGACCCTCTGGACTTAGTATGACTCGAGACTCTCCTGCCTACAAATTCCTATGGGGCTATTCATGCCAGAGTCTAAAATTCAATGACCTAATAATGCTAATGCTTCCTGAGACATTGTGCCCCAGAATTGAGGGTGGTGTAAGAGAATGTGCATGTGAGTGTGGTATGCACAAGTAGTTTCATACACCAACCAACAGGAGAATGATTATCACAATCATGAGTCCCTGATAATTCCAGGTGCTGCATGTAGTAGGGATCAGCTGGGTGCTGATGAAAGCCAGGAGACCTTTTGGGCTACATTGAACCACCTGAAACATGTTGACTGAAGGATGTGGAAGTCTATAACCACTCCCTTTACATCCCACCTTGTTTTAATTAAGCCAAAGTTACCCTAAAAATTTGAATTATTAGGGTTTACCTGCAGGGTATTTTAAAATCTGCAGTGCCCACCTTTTTCATTAACAACAAAGTACTCCCTTCTAAAGTGAGGTTGAGCCCATCCAATAATATTAGATTCGCCAGACGTAGGACTCAATGATAAAGCATGACAAATGGAAGAGTCCTTTTTAAAACGTGTGTGAGAGTCCTTTTAAATAAGAAAGACCATTTCCATGGGAATAAGTTACACTTGTCTTATACAAAAAATATTTCAGAAGAAGGCCTCCTCATAGTGATTTAGGCTTAAGATTGGGGATTTGAGGAGCCCTTCTACATTCCCGCCTTCCTCCTTTTGTTGTGTATAACTAGTTTATTTCCTGCCTGGTAGTCTATTGAATTTAATTGTCTGTGAAAACTTATGTTCATTTTTAAAGATTAGCATTTCCCTGCACCCAGCTCGAGCCCAACACTTCTACTTCTTCTAAAGTATACTTGATCTTCTGTTAAGACCCACAAGGGGCCCAGGGAGGAAATTACCATAGACCTTTTGAGACCATTGAAGTTTGGTCCCATGTCGATTTTGCCAGTTCTGAGGTCCATGCAATCTAGGTGGCCAGGATATCTCCAATATCTCCAATAAGATATGGATCAAGCTTTTAAGACCGATCTTTGCTTTTGAAGGCAATCCGAAGGTTATCCTGACACGGAACTGAGTTCAGTCAACCTCCAGAAATATAGAGAAAGTTTTGAGAAAAAGGGCTAATGTAAACAAAAGGTCCAATTTATTCAATCCACAAACCAATATGTTGGTTGAGAGAGTTAATTTAAAAAACTGGAAAAGTGAGTAAATAAAGAAGAGTGAAGGAGTACAGGTCTATCCTCACACACCACTACAGGAATCAGTCTTGAGTTATATCAAATTAGAAACCCTTGCACAATGAAATCTCACCATTGGGTCAGACAGAACAGAGATAAGATGTGAAGTAATGCGGTGGAAGAAAAATATTTAGGAAAGGAGGTAGCCGCACAAATGAAAAGAAAATCTAATTTTGACAAGCGCAATGCTGCTACCAGTACTGGTGTGGAAGTTGGTGACATGGTAGTGGTAAACATACTGAGGAGTAATTCTAGGGATTCTAACTTTATTACTGTGTCAAAATTGTTCAAAGGGGCAGTGAATTTAGGGAATTGACATTTGTAATCTCAATTTTAATCTCTGTAATCAAAAAAAGAGCATTTTCATATTTTCTCCTTTTTGTTGGTTTCAGTGCTGTAGTTCTCCCCTGACATCTTCCTTGCATGTCCTTTTGAACGTTTATTGAGTGGGGTTTATGTAGTATCCATGTTAGCTTTCTGGTCTGATCTCAGAATCCTCTTTGGGGATCGGCATTAGAATGCGTTGCTATGAACCTGTAAAATCTATAGGTGTTGTTGAAGCTGTGAGACTTGGTGGATGAAGCTTTGCTTGCTTTACAATAAACTGAAGTCTCACCAGTTACTGTTTGGTGCTTCATTAATACAAAGATCTCCTACTTAGGAACACACAATTTAAACAAAAGAAACCTATACGGGTTGAGGAGTGGGTCCAGTGATAAACCATGTCACCTCGGTGGGCGAGGGCCCAGCATCTTTAAAGAAGGGCACCGATACCCAATGTTATGTAAGTTCTGCACATAAAACATATCTGGCCTTTTTATACTGTGATGTCATTTGTTTATATAGTTGCCTTGAGCATATGAAGAAAATTGCTGCCATTCTTTGAGATAGTTCGCTGTCGCCTGACCAAGGCACTTAATTGGCCCTCAGCTCTAGCGACTCAGAATAAACAAGCACTCTCAGTTTTCAGTACCTGTAAATCTCTTCCTAACATGGAGACATTCCCAGGCACTTTGCAAGGATACCTGCAGTTTCATACCTTGCTCTATATAGTAGACTACATGTAGAGGTACATGAACGTCTACAGGCCAGAACCACCCCAGTCCCCGAGCCAAAAACTATCTATACTTTAGAACCGGGCACAATTCACTTTCCTCTCCAGGGACACCGCCATTTGAGCTGGGGCACATGCCGTTTGTCTATTTAGTACCACGCAGAACATAGTTTACATATACGTTTTTTACAAATCAATAACCGAGTTTCCTAAAGGAATGCGATGCACTTAAAAGTGTAAACCCAAGCACAAATTAACGGCGCATACACGCACATAATACTTCAAACAGATCTATAACCAATTCCAACTGGCCACTGACCAAGAAACAAAGCAGTCGATCAATTGCAGCCTTGCCTACAATTATCCAATATGACTTGAATCTACACAGAAAGGAAATCCGAACAAATACAATATCGACGGACCACTTTCTCAGCCAAAGGGAAGCCCAGAACCCTAAAGTGTGCTCAGATTCCAAAAGTGTCTCGAAACAAAGGCGAAATGTGCCTTACAAAAACACGTAACAAAGTATGAATCTACTTTAGAATTTTTTTTAGTAATGGCGTTTACCGATTTATGCTCTTCAATTGTATGCAAGGGGGCAGATTGGCAAGTTATTTAATAACAGCAGTTCCTTGCGGTCTGTAGTGGCATGTTCAAATCCACCCTAGAAGAAAATAGCAAACCCTTCAGAGCTAAGGTACATTTACTTTATCTCCCTGTCAGAATGGCAGTACTCGCAGCTAAAGAACGCCCCATCCAGTCACCCACGGGGCACGGCTTGTGAACGCGCAGTGCAATATCAAAACACGCAGTCTCGCCAACGTACCTCTCTCTTCCCTACTGCGCACGGGTTTCCAGTGCATGGTTCTCGATGGAAAAATCAAGAGTACACACTTTTTCTCACTCCGGATGATCAGAGAAAATCGTGACCGGAGAGGATTCCCTTTGCTACAAACCATGTGTGTGCATTCACCTACGTGCTCCGAGCCTTCACTGCCCAGCCAGCAGCTTGTAAGCCAACGCCACCTGGTTCTTATCGGAGTCCAAGAAACCCTTGTGTTCCAGCGAGCCCGTCTGTGAAGTGACTGCCATTTCAGGCCACAGGAGCCAGAAGAGCAGGTTCAGCCATGACAGCAGCAGAACAAACAGAGCAAGAGACAGGGAGTCTCTGACCCTGCGGGAACCTCCTCCAGCAACACGGAAACACTCCCGGACGCCACATTACCCAGGCCCACTGCCAGGGGTGGTTGGGCACCATGCCACGTTGGGTGAAATACATTAAAAGCGCACACTTAAACAATGCACATAATCATGCCCAACAATAAAGGCTTGCATCTCTTATGGAACCAGACAGCACCGCCCCTGCCCCCTTTAACTGCAGGCATCGCAAAATGAGGGTAGGAGCCCCCAGACACCATAGCTGAATTGTAAACAAAGTGGTGCCAGTTTTTCCACAAAATCATTGTAGGAAAGTAGGATCTGATTTCATGGTCACACCCACCTTTTGCTGGTGTCATCATGTTTTACTGACTAGTCTGACTGGGATCCTGCTAATCAGGACCCCAGCCTCTGTGCTTCTACCCTAAATTGGACATGGTGAGTACTTGGGTACACTCCAGATTGGCTACTGGTGTACCCTTTTAAATGGTACTTGGATACCAAGGGCATAGGTACACCAGGGGTCTCCCATGAGCTGAAGCATGTATTATGCCACCCACGAGAGACCACTCAAATTGTGACAACAGGCCTGCCATTGCAGCCTGTGTAAGCTGTGTAAGTTGCTTATATCTGCGCTCACTGCACTTTAAAACCTATAAGTCCCCCCTAAGGCAGGCCTTTCAATCCTGAAGGCAGCGTGCTCGGTTCGAAGTGTGAGGGTGCCCCTGCATGAGCAGGGCTCCCCTACAGTCCATGGAGTCCATTCTCCAGGGTTGTAAGTGCATCAGCCATTTCGATATATAGAGTGGCCATGCATCATTACACGATGACCATCTCTAAACTGGCTGTAACAAACCCGTGGTTTTTGGTATCAAACATGTTGGAATTATATGATTCCATGCACTGTAAAGCTCCTCCGGGAGGCCCTCAGTGCTTCCGGTACCAGTCTTCTAGACTCGGACAGCAAACAATGGCTGCTGCCGACCAGATACACGATTCTGCCCTCCTGCTTCCGAGCCAAGCTTGAGCAGAGGAAGGTAGGACAATAGGTATTCTTTCACAGGGAGGTGTGACCACTTTAATCACACAAGAAGAAGCTACCCTGACTCAGTGTCTGATTCTCACGACAAATTGAGGCACATTTTGCCGATGATTTAGGTGGTGCTGGACATCTCAAAAAAATGTATGGACTGGCCTCACACACCACCAGGTGTCATTTTTCATCATCGGCTGTCCTCGCCCTTTAAAAACCGCGTTTGATAAAGGGCGGGCCTTCACCTGGAGGCAGGGAGGCACTTGTAAAACTAAGTGGGGGCCTGTGCTGAAAAAGTGAGTGATGTTTAAAAATCGATGCACAGTCCTGAGGGAAATTTTAATAGTGCAGTGTGCTAAAAAAATAATAATAATGGTGGAGACTAGGGGGTCTAGTACCCCATCTCCATCTGTGTTGCCAACATGTTTCTGCCACTACGGCCAGGAGGGTACATGGCATTCATCAGGGCGTAAGTGAGAAAAAGGAGGGGGGCTCCTATCTTGTCTCTAAGAGACAAAGATAAAACCACTTACGTAGGCTGGCTCTAATCCAACTCTACCACAATATTTTCAGAACACCTGCAAAATAATGACATATCACAGCATAAGTGAATTACAATACACTCATACTGGTCAGGATGGAATCAGACGAAGAAACAACATGCACGTGGTACATTTAAAGTGCATGTGGTGAGCACACGTGTCACTGCATACGTAGTGCTCAATAGTAAAATAGTTGTGAGACCAGCTCACACTCTTACCCTATTAGAGGTGTAGGGATGTCCCATGGGAAGGAGGAGGGGAGGGACCCCTATAGTCAAACTCTAAATATCAAGTTAGTTTTCGGAAAGAATTAAAATAGTAAAAGTTACGAGAGATGCATGCTGTCTAACTCACTCTTATTTGTGGTGGTTGTTTGTTCCACCAAATAACTCAATCACACATCCATTCAACCCCTTACTACATCAAGGTGCGTCCCTCGTGATGCTCCTACGGTCCTTCCTTGCTGCTTCCCCGCTGGTAAACGGCTTGGCGAGGCAGCGCGGTATATATATGAGAGCGGTTTGGAGGTTAATTGATTCATTAGCCTCTCAATGAGATACATCTGGAGCATCGTGAGTAAAAGTGCCCGGTGCTTTAATAATGCGTCATACTTCCGTTGTCCGCTTCTACCAGCCTGATGTAGGCGTCATTCAATTGCGACTGTGGTTGTAAGAGCAATGCGGGCATGCGCACTGACCCGGCTCAGTTGATTCCGAATCGCGCATGCGCGAACGACTACCGGAATGTTCCGTGTGTCGCGCATGCGTGTTGCAGCCTTAAAGGAGTGCGGGTAGGAAGCGGAATGCTCGCCTGTCTAACTATTCCTGGGCTGTATATGCTCAAGGTAAAGGTATCAAATAGACAACACACGTGAAGTTTAATGCGCATGTGGTCCACGTGAATAAACGAGCCGGAAAAAGGGGAAACATGACAGAAAATATATATAAGTATATATAATATAATACGCTCCGTTTTATATATTAATAAGCATGCATAAGTGTGAAAAGCAGCGAATCTCCTGGGATCCCCAATGCTGCCCGGCGCAAAGTCACCTTTAATCCACTTTGGATTCACTATCTAAAATAACGAGGCAGGCGCTGGAAGCTGGAAGGCAAGAAAAAGGTTTATTACTCTTAGAGGAGACCACGTCAACTGCTGACACCAGGATGTCTTCAGGGAGGTGTTCTACTGGCAATGCTTCGGACTCTTCCTTTTATACAGTTTTACACAATGTATTTGTTTCTTTTATCATGGTTACAAGCTTGGAGTCTCCGCCCGGGCAGGTTGTCACACAAGCCTGACATTGTTTTATCAACATGGTTACACAAGCCCAACATTAACTCTCCTCCCACCCAGGTCAAAAACAGACAATTTAATTGCAGCTGGACCTTGCTTCAGGGTCTAAAAACGAGTGAGACCGGCCAGATCTAAGAGTCCGTTCTGTTGATAAGAACAGGTCCCATTGCTGGCAAAAACCAGTCTTGCTGTGTGTAGTGCAATAAACCATGTTTGCAAGAGTCTGTTTGGTATTTGTAACCCGTTTGTGCAGGGATGAGAGGAAAGACGAGTTTGAGGCAGCAGGTGATGTTGATGTTTGTCGTGGAAATAGTTTATAGCCCCCAGCACACATCAGGTTTGGTCAGAGAGTCAGAAGGCTGCTAGAGGACAGGGTGAAATGAAGGTGACCAACAGAGTACAAAATGGCTGTGGTAAATCAGAATGACTGTAGTTTATGTGCACGTAGGAACTTTCATCAGACAAGATGGCGCAGAATGTTCATGATTGTGTTTTGTTCTTAACATAAGGAACGCTCTTTAAGGGTGCCATAGAGCTGAGGGACCATATGAAGGGGGGGAAAAAAGGGGTTCGTGATTGCCCCCATGGTTGGATGAGTGAGTGCAGGGGACGGCCACAATCTGAGCCATATTATACATGAACACCCAGACCATTGCTGGTCTCTGGTCTGGTTTGGTGGTTTGTTAATGGGGTCACAGTGTCATATGATTTTAACTCAAATGGAGCCAAGGAATTTCATCGTTTAGACCATGGTCACTTGATTTAAGGCGGTATACCCACCTCTGTTCGCGAATGTGCAGTTTCCTTTGTATGTCGGGACTGCTAGGATGCATCTTCTCCAGTATAACCCATTCAAGGTCTTTGTCGCAATGTCCCTGTTCCAGAAAATGTTGTGTAAGCTTTGTGTTACTTTTTTTTGCATCTTAGGGTTTCTGTGTATATTGAGGTGTGACCCCTTCCCAGACAGGACTTAGTGTATTGGAACGGGGTGGGGGCGCTTGCCAGCACCACTCAGACTGCTTGGGCACATTTGGTGCCCTCCTTGCATACTCCAATTCAAACCAGTTCAGGGAGCCATTGGCTCCCGCTCTGGTGCGAAACTGGACAAAGGACATGGGAATATCCTCCTCACGGTCCAGCCCCTCCTCTGGGAGGGACCCCTGAATCGTCTCAACCCTTTCCTTAGGGTACTTAAGGGCTTACCTGTGGGTGGGTACCTAGATTCGACGTGAGACAAGATTCAGATCCAACACCACTTCAACTTCGACCCAGGGATGTGAAATTCCTATAACCCGACGCCCGGGACATATTGTTTGGGGTCAAGGGCAACAAGTTTATGTGTATTTTATCCTTAGGACAAGTAGGCCCAGCCCCCCTATAGCACAAACCCTTTGGCTGCCAGTTTACAGTACCACATTATAAATCAGGGAAAGGCATTGCCTGCAGTTAAGGTAATATTTGTGTCCATTTGTTAATTCTGTTAAAACTTATATTTATGGTTCATTAATGCAAATTCGTTATTATTAGGGTGAGCATTCCAAGTAAATGTTGTAAGCTCAGACTGCACTACTAACAGTGGTTCCAGTATAAAAACGTGTACACACGTTTTCAATGTTTAGCAATATGAGGCTATGTATACTGCTCCCAGAATGCTCTTTGATTAGATGCAAATATTTGCAGAAGCTTGAAAGCAAGACTAATTGATTCTTTGCTTTCAAAATAAAAAGTTCACAAAAAAATGCGAAAACAGTTCGCTAAACTACTGTAAAAGTTTAGGTACCATTTCTATGCAGCATCATTTAGTAAAATGTGTTGGTGTATGCTAGTATTTCCCAAAAATATTTATAATGGAAAATCAGTGTAACCAGTTTTAATAAGATTATGGGAAACATAAAAATAAACAAGCATTAGTAAAGTAAGTAGGTCTGAAATTGTTAGTCAGCGTTTTGGTTTTGTCAATGCGTGACTTGTTTTGGCATTGTTTTTGTAAAATCTTATTGGTGTGGGAACTGCCAGGCCCTCACCATTATAACAAACATTGGCAAAAGCAAAAATTGTTTTGGTCTCAAAAAGCACACATTGTCACAGTAGCTCCTGGCACTGAACAAGCCTGAAGGCTGCTCTCTACAGCTACCACTTAGAGAGCTTTCTAAGGTTGTCTAAGACCACTAAAATCACCATAAGGGTTGTCTGGATTAGTACAGGGTGCCACACTTACATAATTGAGCACCATATACTAAGCCAGCCTCCTACAATCATCGAGTAAGTTGTGGTAGTTTCTAGACTTTTCCAGGTATGTTTCCTTTATGCCCACTACATTGAAAAATTACGAGCTGAAAATTTCACATTTGAATAATACCTCGTTTTGTATTTATTTCCATCTGAACAATGCATGTATGCGTATGTCTACTGAATAATACGGCTGCGTCATTGTACATTGTCAGGCGTGCGTCGCAGTATTTTTTTTTTTAACTGAAGCTGTGTAGCATCACCAAAAGCATTGGCAATGCCGGTAGATCACAAAAACGACACCTTTTGGCTTTGCCAATGCTTTTTACATTTATATTCTACTTTACTAAATCTCAACACACCAAACCCCATATACTGCACACGGAGTCTGACCTTTTAACTTTCTTGGCTTTCTGAATTGAACCTCAGTAGGTCTGAGGGGCTGACTAGCTTCTTTTGTTCAAAGCAGCCATCAAAAAGTGCTTCCTTCAGATCAAACAGCAAGTGATGCATCCATGCTCTACATCACCACACAATGCTCAACTGTATTACCTGAAAAAGAACATGAACTCATGGAATCTGCAGTCACCTTGGAACACTGCCTCAGCCTTCGCTCCACAGGAGTTAAACCATGAGCAAGATTTGGGAGCGAAGCCCAACACGCTCTAGCTTTAAAAGGTATATAACTGATCTGTAAGTTTGTCTCAAAATCAAAGTCTTGCACTTTTACTGCTTAACTAATCAATCTTCCCAAGCATCCTCTTCTAAATCCCCACCCCCACTGCACACCTCCAACAGTGTTTATTTTGGGGAAGCAAGCAAAGCTATTTACTCAACTTCTCCTCTCAGCAGCATGAGGATCTTCTGCGGAACCTCAGCTGCATGAGCTTCTGTTTCACTGGATCCTCTTCTTAAACCCCTGGAAGCTTCTTCTCCCAAGAGTTGATCTTTCCTGCTCTATTTAGAGTCCTCATCGCCAAGCTGAAGCTTCAATGTGTGGTAGAAATTGAGTACCATATCCAGAAGGTAATGCAGTCAAACGTTATTCTGTCAAACACCAGTACATCCATCCACAGGACACTGCTGGTCCCAACTGAAACGATTTCAAGAAATTCCTACACATATAAGGGAATGCAAACACATACAGGACATTACAGTCTCTTCTCAACATACAACAAATAATATAACCCACTGCTGTCAGAAGGAGGCATTACTTGCTGAAGGGCCAATACGTACAGGACTTATTAAAATTGTTCAGTTTTATTAGGAATCTTCTACCTTGAGGGGCTGTTGATAGCATAGGTGGTCTGGTGACTTTATTTCTTTTCATGTCTCTTTTGAAAGACACCAAGTGTACTGTTTGAGTGGAAAGAATGAAATAGCAAAGATCATTTAGAAGATTTTTTAAACATTTGTTTTCCACATGTGGAAGTTACAAGCACACAGGTTCTGCGTTGTATATGCACAAAAAGGCTATGTTTCAGATTCCTGAGTTCAAACAAACTGATTCAACACAAGCTCAGAGGCCTCACTAAGAGAGCAGTCAGCTCCATCTCAATTCCTTATTTTCTTTGGTGTATAAGCATGGCCTTCCTATATCCACTCTTCTGAGGACCAATGTCAGATAAGTGCCTTCTCCTCGCTGTCGAAAGGATGGATGGATGCTGAGAGTCCCAACAGATGACCTACTACCACCATACTAGAAATATTATTTGTTTAGTTGCCTTTACACACCAAGAACAATGATGCACAAAATAGTGTACTAATCTACAACTATAATCTGTTAGTACCAAAGGAGCGTATAGCAGTTGATCACGTTTTGTAATCAATGCTGTTAGTTATGGGAGTTCAGTTAAGACATTCTTACATCTTATTAGGTCCTAAAAAGGTGGGTTTGGTTGTTTAAGCCAATTTATATAGGACATCTTTAAGGCCAAAGTCTCTATAATGAAGTTTCTCACTTTTTAAATCTCTGTGGTCACCATCAGGAATGCCCATGGATACATACCAATACCAGTTATTTGTCTTGACCCTGTTACCCAAGTTTGATTTAATATATAATTTGGAATGCAAGCATCTGATTTGTCTGCAAACAAAAACAGCATGGATAGTGGTATCTGTCAACCTGTAATTGTCAAAGTAATCTGCCTTTCAGAGCAGATCAGACAAAGTCTGCAGTATTGAGGATGTGCAACTTTCAAGCCTTTATCTAACTGCAACAACACACAGTTCAACTGACTGACAAGCACCTGCCTTGAAAAACAAGGACGGTCAGGGTAGACACCGGTTGAAAACTCTTCTGGTGAGTTCTACTAGCTTCCTTCAGACTGGCTCCATGGTAAAAGTGAGTTACAGCATTATCTACTGAACTCTAATCCAGACTGGGACACAGCATTGGGGCACAGTGGAGATTCAAAGGCCTTACATAGGCTCCAGGCATTTACTTGAAACTGGTGATGGCGTTTACAATAAAGCAAGTTTGTGTCCGTACCAATCACATTTGTATCCAGACACTGGTGTTAACTCAGTCTTCCCATCATAAAGACTTTAAAACTGCATACATAATATTTTTTCTTAATGAAAGGAGACTTTCTTCATATTCAATAGGACAATCCTTCAACACAGTAACCGCACACTATTCGATAATTGTAGGAAAAAAGAGCCAGATCACTATGTCCAACAATAAAACAAGACGATCAACTCCTATTTTACCTATTAACTCTTAGCCTTCAGCAGCAAAAGTGAAAGAGGATTCGGCAAACCGATATTTGGAACAGCTTTCGAGGTCAGAGATTAAGAACCTGCATTTTCACTCTTTCAATTGTGGACTTTTGACCAGTTAAAAGTAAGAGATCCTATAAGGTTAACAATGCTTTGTGAGCTTCATTTCTCCTGACTTGGCACACAAAGTACTATTCGCGTCTGATAAGAGATCATTTTTTGTAATCTAAATAGGACTGAGCTGCTATCACAGGTTCCAATTTCTTGTGGTAAGATTTCCCTTCCTCTTGCCAGACTTCAACAAGTTAGGCATTTATTCCTTACCTTACAAAGTCATTCTCTCATTTCATTCATATTTTATTTAATGTTCTTATAAAGCCCTCGAAGGAAGCTTTAAGGTGCCGCTTTATTTGAAATCACAGGCAGAATATATATTCATTGGTTATATATTTTTAAATGCCTTTTAACTGCATAATGTTATTTTTCTACCTCTCACCTTGTGAGCCCTTATGCTGCGTCCCAGTCTGTCATGAGAGAAAAGTCCTGATTCGCTAAGAGTTTCTACTCCAACTAAGGCTAATCTTAAATTTTCCTTAGTTGCCCGAATTCATCCCACCCAGCTATGAAGCCACTGATTTAAGAAGAACTTCAACTGGCAGTAGACAAGATAGCAACAGTATTCGAATCATTAAAATTAAACATCCAGAATATCTGTTACATTGACTTTCTAGTGTTTGAGACGGCAAAAAAAGAAAAGAAATGGAAAAAAAGATCTTGCTTTAACCACTTAAATAAGTTCACTTGAAATGAGGAATATTATTGAAAAAAGTGTGGGAGCAGTCTACCTAGACAATATGCTCTGCCCTCACCACATAACAGGCGTTAAAGTCTTTCTTTCGTCTCCTCTACTTCAAAATTCGTCTCACCAATACCACCCACTTAATTGCTGCAAGCACTGCATTCTGTTTCCCTTTGGGGATGCCGTATTTTGAAAGTTTTATAACTCTTCCACACATTCAACACTAGAAAAATGGTCACACACCCTAGTCAATAGCAAGTTGAACTACAAGAACAACCTCTATGTTGGGATCACTAAGCAACTCACTAGAAGTTTACAAACCATTCAGAACTCACTAGCCAGACTAATCCCCAACCTCTCACACAGAACTTGCATCACACCACACCTCAGGGAGCTCCACTGGCACCCGATACAAAAACACAAGCTCATTTCAAACTCCTCACAAACACATGCAAGGCACTACACAACTTAGGTTCCACCTACCTGAATAGTCACCTCCTCCTTCCACCAACCACCTAGACACCTCCACAGGCCTCCTACTCGCACACATCCCACGCATACAAAGAACGAGATCAGGAGGACTAGCATTCTCTTACATTGCTCCTAAGGCGTGGAACTGCCTCCCACGCCACATCAGAGCCTCCTCCTCTCTTTTTGAATTCTGCAAAAAGCTGAAGACCTGACTTTTCAATTAACCAACCTACCACAGGCAGGGCTAGCCACAAACACCAAATCAGTGGCAGGATACCCTCACGGGTGATAGTGCACTTTACAAATAGACATACACATAGTATTAAGATCTCTTTTGAAGTGCAACACAGCCTGGACCCTTCTTTACTTCGCAGCCTACCATACAGCACAGCTGTGTGGTATTGAAAAGACATCTTGGGAAGTTTCAGAAAGTTGACCTGGAAATGCATTCTGCCCGTCGCTTGCCATTGGCTTTGTGGTTTGTAACTCACATTTTCTTGCTTCCCATTTGCTGGGTTTATTTGCTTTAGGCTAAGTTCAGTTTGTCCGTATTTACTGTATACTTCCACAAACTTATTTTCTATCAACAGACCTTTAAATCTTGTTCTTATCTCCTTAGGTTTGCTGGGCATTCATAGACTGAGATAAAATGTCAAGCTGTGTTTTTGTGGGAGCCTGGTTATTTTGCTTTCGGCTGACTTCAAAGTAAAAACATTTATAAAAAGAGGAATGCAGTACACTTTCTCCATGGAGCCTGCTTGTGCCTTTTTTACATTTTATTTTACACAAAGCCATCTCGTTCTGCATCTGCACAAAACATTTGCACTTTTTTTTGCAAAAGACCTTCTTAGGAGAGCCCATTTAATTTGTGAAACTGTCTTTTTTAGGAACAAAGTACAAAAACGCATTTCAGTCTCCGAGTCAGCCTAACATATGGTAATCTTGGGAAATTTACACTGTTTATGGCCCATGCAGTGTCCAGCACAGGATAAGATCTTTTCACAGGAAAGAGCCAGCCACATTGTAACCCAATTTAACAATGCTTGGTTTTCAATTTGATGTGTAAAGCATACGCTTTATTTATGACATCTGTGGCAACTCGTTTTGGAGAGCTGGAGAAGTTTAAAGACACTTTTTATGAAAGCTTTTGTGTTTATATTTACATACACAATAATTATGTATTCTGTCTGCAACTGTGCCTTTTTCAGAAAACATACATTACTGGATATAAACGATTTCCTCATTTGTCCTTGCTGGCACTAGTTTCATGATTTCGATGGTGCAGCAGGTGCAGTGGCACAGGGGCCAAAAGCTCTAGGAAATCCATTTAACACAGATTGTTGCTATATGTTCCAACTAAGCAAGCAATCACAAGGGCAGCTACCGTACAGGCACTAGTCATGATTTGAATGGTGCAGCAGGTGCAGTGGCACAGAGGCCAAAAGCTCTAGGAAACCCACTGACCACCGGTTGTTGCTATATGTTCAACTAAGCAAGCACTCACAAGGGCAGTTAACTTACAGGTACTAGGGCCTTGATTTGAATGTGCAGTGGCATAGGAGCCCAAAGCGCTAGGAAACGCATTGAACACGGATTGTTGCTATATTGTATTGTATTGTAATTCCATTTATATAGCGCTTACTACTAAGCAGCAGTCACAAGAGCAGTTACCTTGGAGGCACTTGGGCCATGATTTGAATGGTGCAGCAGGTGCAGTTGCACAGGGGCCAAAAGCTCTAGGAAATCCACTGAACACTGATTATTGCTATATTTTACTAACAAACATGTAGTCAGGAGTGCTTTTTTGGTTCTTTTGTAACCATTGCACCCAAAGTAACACGCAGCCTAAAGCATCACTGTTATAAAAGCTGTAACCTATTAGACTTTTCATTCTTCCTACAACTTATGTTATGTTCTACGCATTTATATGGCATATTTTCACAGTTTGTCTATGGTCCTAAAATGCTTCCGAATCTGGACACACTAACACTTTGTCATGGGCATTTTCCATTCTATGACATTAGCGCTTCAGCCATTGTAAACAATACATAAATATTTATAACTTACCATATGGCATACCAAGCATTGGCAAAGCCAATAGCTCTTGCCCACGTGAGATCTATTGGCTGTCAATTTTTTTTGCCGTATTATACAGCTGCTCTAGCTTCAGTGAAGCATAACTGAAAGAAAAAAAGATTATAACGCAGACAGCGCTGGCTGTGTCATACATATTATTTTACATTACTTTCAGCCATTTGCAACATAGCTAAAAAACATTAGCAAAGCCAATAAATCTCACATAGTCAAGACCTATTGGATTTGCCAAAGCTTGTTTGTAGAAGTGTTCTCTCTCCCCATCCTACACTATCCTGAACATTATGTGTACTATAATAGAATTGATACAGGGCCAGGATTTATTTATATTTTGAACACTGTCTGTGTAAGAGTGACTGTGGTGTCTATTTAAAAAAAACACATGCATTTATAATCTCATGTACTGTACAGTGATTTTAAAATCATGCACACTAAAATCCATTATTACTGCTATATTTATAAAAGCAAACTGTAATTGTATATGAGACAAATGGAAAACCTTCTTTGAGGTAGAATGGAAGTCTGCATAAACCAAGAAGAGGTAGGCAAAGGTATCACTCCTGCTCAGACAGTAGTGCTGCAGTGACTCGTAATAATGATATTGTTATCTGAGCAAGTTCCTGAGCAAATCCACTTTCCTTTAAAAAAATACTTCCATCAATGGTACGTGTTTGCACATTTTTGGAGAGACCAGGATGCAAAGTGGTAATAGCCAGTACCGTAGCAAGGATACCGTGGGCTCAGGTGCAAGCAAGGAAAAGGGCCCCTTTCACTGCTGTTGGGATAGTAAAATAAGCAATTTACATGATTTATTAGGCCTCAGTGCCACTGCATGTACTGCCTTATTAGAATCTATAACCCTGGTAGTAGCATCAGCTCATACACCGTACATGAAAACAGCGAGCTGGTGCCTCTAAAAGAAACTGCTACAATTAATGCTGTGCAGATGAGTAGCGTCCATTGGTACAGCACGAACAATGAAACCAGGACGCAGAGGCCTGAAGGGCCCACTGAATGCTGATTACTGCTGTATTTCACAGTTTAAACAGTTGCCAAATGACCCATTTTCTTGCTTGCAGTTGAGCCCATGCCACACTGGCTATGCCAATGTTGCTGTGTAGCAAAGTAAATTCCTCGGGCATTCTAAGATAATGGTAGTGACAAAATGAACATTAATGCTAACAATCTGAGCTATTTAACTGTTACCGGTCAATACAAACTGGGACAAATGAATGGGCATGAGGTAGAGAGACATCATGCCCATCTCTCCAGTGCTTGGTAAGCAATGTGGAAATGATGCAACAATTGTTCAAAACAAAGTTAACATTTGAGGTTAAAAAGAGAGACAACTAGATACCCATTTAGACGCTGATTTGTGCAGAGGGAAACCAGAAAACCTGGGATTAATCCCGGCTTCCCGCTTAACCAAATTGTGTGACCATGGGCAAATATTTTATTTCAGCAATCCTCCATTTTCTTCATTAACACATATGGAAGCACCATCAAATACATGAGTTCAGATAAAGAGGCATACAAACATTGTGTTATTTGTAGGGCTCCCGGTTTTCCGGTATTTATTTTTTTGACATTTCCGTCTGTCCCCGGGGGATGCGGTCCCCGGGGCCAGAAGTAGCCCAGGAGGGGGGCCACGCGGCCCCCTCCCATAGAAATAAATTTAAAAAAATAAGGCCATGCCCTGGGGGATGGGGTCCCCGGGGCCGAAATTGGCCCAGGAAAGGGGGGCCACGCGGCCCCCATTCCCTATAAATTAAAATAAAAAAAGGGCCAGCCGCGGGGGATGGGGTCCCCCTCCCATATGAATAAATTAAAAAAGGAGGCCATGCCCAGGGGGATGGGGTCTCCGGGGCCGAAATTGGCCCAGGGAAGGGGGGCCACGCGGCCCCCCTTCCCTATAAATAACATTTTTTAAAAAGGAGGCCATGCCCCGGGGGATGGGGTCCCCGGGGCCGAAATTGGCCTTGGGAGGGGGGCAGCGCGGCCCCATTACCATTTCTTTTAAACTTTTTTTTTTTTTTTTTTTTTTTTAAAGGGTTTAGGCCCTGGGGGTTGGGGTTGGGGTTCCCAGGGCCCCAAAAAAACTAAACGAAGAGGGGGCCACACAGCCCCCCCTTCTAAAAAATTTTTTTTTTTTTTTAAAAGCCGACATCTCCCTGGAGGCCCCGCCCTCCCTGCACCACTCTGCAAACGCGCCCCTGGCACGTTGTAAGTTGGGAAATTAATTCCCTTTAAATACTGAGGGTCCCTGGGGGCCAAATAGCCCACCAGGTACCTCCAGTAAGCGCCACAGAGCTGGATTGCAGAGAAGTGGTCCGATGCCACGCCCCTTTTTCCACCACTCTGCAAACGTGCCTCTTGGATTTCTTCTTCAATCCACTTTCAAGTCTTTTATCCGTTTCAATGTTTAAATGTTCTAGTACTTGTTCCTCTGTCGTCTCATCATCATTTAGATTGTATAATAAATCAGACATGGTTTTAGGTCACACACACACACACATATATATATATATATATATATATATATACACGCGCGCGCATATAAATATATATACGCGTGCGTATATGTATATATATGCGCGTATATATATGCGCGCGTATATATATGTATATATGCGCGCGTATATATATGTATATATGCGCGCGTATATATATGTATATATATGCGCGCGCGTATATACGCAGCGCGTGCGCAGTTATTGTTATAGTTATTAGTTATAGTTAGTTATTAGTTATGTTATAGTTATATATCAGCTGTTATTGTTATAGCTATCTCAAGCAACTAACTTGTGCCCTAAGGTAACTATAACTCTCACCCTTGCCATGCACTCCTAATTACCCCACACATTACATCACTCGTAACATCTTTTGTGACATCACTGATACTATCACTGCAACATTTGCAATAAAATGATTGCTGAGAGAACTGTGCATGTCAGGGGTGCCACTCTGGTGCGCAGGGCTGCTTTGTCTAGTCCTCCCGAACTGAGACAGGCAATCCCCTCTGGTAGCTGGTAAAGAGCTTCCTCAGTTCCCAAAACAATTTTATTTTTTTCTCTGAAACAACAAAAGCCCACTAGGCACCCGGGATGATTTGTGAATAAATGGGTGGGGGGCGGACCACCTAGGCATTGGGCCTAACCCCATCACTCAAATGACCCGCAACAGTCTTTCTCCAGGGGGCAGATAAGGTCTTTAATACCAATCTAGCCTGGTGAGAGGGGCAGAAAAAGCCTACTAAACACTAGGGAGATTTTCTTTATTGCTACAAGGTGTGGGGGTGGCCTGAACACCCGGCCACACATTGGTCCTAACCTCCACCTCCAATATGACCTCATTTTTTGTTTAAATCTGTTTTTATTAATTTGTTGCATCTCTTCATGAAAGACAAATTACATTTTGTATTACTGACCATATACCAAACCGTCTAACAGTCGAATAGATATGGCAATTGGATCAAACATTACATATAAGCTGTATTAATGACATAATGGGTTCAAGAACCAGTTGAGGCTCCGCATTTAGTCCGTTCCAGTTGGAGCAAAAGGTCACCGTTCAATAGTGGTTTGGCTCCGTTAGTGTGGTGTACAGAGACTTTGAAGGACAATCCGCATAATCGATTAAACAGATGTTATAGGTAAAAACAAACAGAACTCAGAACTAGTAAAAACAGCAGCATAGAACAACATCCACGTGAGCATCCCTCACCCTGCCCCCTCCCTCCCCCTCCCTCTTCTACATCCTCGCTACGGCAATCTCTACCCATTGGCTACGGCTATGTCCATGTTCAAGGTCAGTTGGTGTATGTGTGCACTTATTGCATGTCAGGAGTCTACAGACAGGCTACCCGTCACTCACTACAAGGGCGTCTCCCTCGTTCTCTGTTGGTCCCTCAAGGCTATCCCCTTCCGTTTGCTTTAAGGCCTGAAGCAGTTCCTCCCACTGCGCCGCTATAGGTGTTTGTCGCAGCCCCACCGTTTCCTCCCGTAGGATGGCAATTCCCTCTGCTTTGGCCCATGCTAAGAGCGAGAATCTCCATGCCCGTATGTGCGGCGGGTCCTGCGTCTTCCATCGCTTAGTTATAAGTCGCTTAGCCACCACTATACCCAAGTCAAGGAATCGGGACGAGACTTTAGAGGCCGGGGTTCTGTGGAAGTAATGTAGTAAATAAGTGGGCCATTCAAAGGGTATGCTACGGCCTGTGCACGTGTGCAGTAGTTCACTTACTGCTCGCCAATATGTCTGCAGTTTGTGGTAGCCCCATAACATGTGTACCAGTCCAGCCCCTGGTTCGGTGCAGCGAGGACACCGCGTCCGTGCGGTGAAAATACCTATTGATCGTCTCGGGTGTAAGATATGCTCTATGGATTATGAACAACTGTATTTGCCTGAACCTCATGTTTCTAGGTATACGTGTTGGGCTCCCTATTATCTTACCCCATTCCCTGTCCCCAAGCTGTCGCTCTAGGTCTGCTTCCCACTTGTGGCGCAGTGGATCTAGACTTATCGCTGCATGTGTACGGAGGGACGCCGCAAACCAGCGGATTAGGTGTCTGCCCCGCCCCATGACATGGAGGTACTGTACTGTGAGATGTTGGCTCGGTTCCGCGGTCATGTCGCCCCAACGGGAGGTTAATGTCGCAGTCAATGAGCGGTGTCTCAGGAACTGCCCCGGTGACAGTCCCGCTTCCTCAACCAAGGATTCAAATGGTATAAGCATGCCATCTCGGTATAAGTCTCCCAAGGTCTGGATATCGGCCTCGTGCCATTCCGTAAGTGCAAGGGATGTAAGCACCCCAGACCCGCTGGGGGAGCCCTCTAGTGGTATGGCCGGTGCATATGGGACAAGTTTTCTGGTGAGGTATAGACAGCGACGGTAGCATTTGTATGCCACCGCCAGGAGTAGTGGTGCTGGGGTTGCAACTCTGGTGGCTGGGTGAAAAAGTTTGGTGATATGGGCCAGAGATCTAGGAGGCAGTGTGGTCGCCGTGTCCTCCCGACCTCTGTCTGCGAGCCAGCGGGCGATCCACTGTAGTTGTGCCGCCAAATAGTAGTGTTCGAAACATGGCGCTGCCAGGCCTCCCTGATCGGTAGGCAGGTACAGTTTCGCCAATGCCATCCTGTGTCGTGTCTTGCCCCACAGGAAGTCCCGAAGCATCTTGGTGAGTGTGGAAAAGAAGGATGCCGGAACATACAGTGGCAAGTTGGCAAAGTAGTATAAGAGACGGGGAAGGATCACCATCTTGGATAGTGCAACCCTGCCGGTGACCGTTAGCGGGAGCATTTTCCAAAATTGCACCTGTGACTTGATGGCTGTCAGGGCCCGTCCCAGATTACAGTCAAAGAGGTCTTTCGGCTGGCGGTATATCTGAATTCCTAAGTAGCGGAAGGTGTCAGCCTTCCACTGTACCTTGGTACCCTCTAGTATGTAATCCGGGTTCTGGGTCTCCCCACTGAATGCATAAAGACAGGACTTGCTCACGTTTACTCGGAGTCCCGAAAGGGCAGCGAAGTCCCGCAGTGTGTGTGCCAGCTGGGGTGGTATGTTTCTTACATCTCTCACAAAGACCAGCAGGTCGTCTGCATACAACGACACCTGGTGTATTGCATCTCCCAAAGGTATTCCATCTTCCAACGTCGCCCGCAATGTTGCCACCAGCGGCTCGATTGCTAGCGCGAACAGGAGGGGCGACAACGGGCACCCCTGCCTGGTGCCCCTGCGTATTGGTATGGTGTCTGATATGTACGGCCCCATTCGTACCCGGACTATGGGGTTTTTGTATAATAGGTCAATCATTTGGAGAAAGCCCAGACCCAGCTCGTATCGCATCAGCACTGCTGCCAGGTAGCTCCAGTCCAAGCAATCGAAGGCCTTCTCAAGGTCCAACACCAGGCAACCTGCTCTGGGCCACACCTGCACACTATCCGTCGCCACCCTAAAGAACCTACGCAAGTTCAGTGATGTGCTGCGTTTGGGTACAAATCCATTTTGGTCGGCGTGAACCAGCTCGGGGACCACCGGTGCCAGGCGCTCCGCCAACACCTTAGCGTATATCTTGTAATCTACGTTTAGGAGTGCCAGGGGTCTGTACGAACCCAGATTTGCGGGGTCCCTGTCTGGTTTGAGCAGGGACACCAGGTAGGCCTCACACATTGACGGGGGCAACATCCCTTCGTCCAGGGCTGCGTTGTAAAGGGCGTGCAGACGCGGCACAAGAGTCTCTCGGTAGGCTTTATAGTATTCGGCCGGGAGACCGTCTGGTCCCGGTGTCTTACCCGATGCCGTAGACCCAATTGCCTCCCCAATTTCCTCTAGAGTAAGGGGACCATTGAGTGTCTCTTGGTGTGTCTCCGAGGCTGTGGGCAACTGGATAGGCGCTAGAAAACTCTCCAGGTCAGGGCCGGAGCAGCGCCCCCTGGATTGATACAATTTCATGTAGTGATCTGACATCACTTTGTGTATCTCACGCTGTGTATATACCAGGGTCCCCTCCGGTGTGCGTATGGCTCCAATGGGTGTGTGGTTATGCTCCTGCTTGAGTAACCAGGCCAGGAGACGGCCTGCTCTGTCTGCCTTAGCGTGGGTACGAGCCGTGTGGGCTGTATAATTGTGACACCTCAATCTCTCCATGAGTACTGTGTGTTGTGTCCTAAGGCCCTCCAGTTGGTCCGAATGTCTGCCCCCGCCCTCGCCCTCTCGCTCATATTGGAGCAGCTGCGCTTCTAGGCGTGTGAGTGCCATCATAAGCTGTTTTCGTATGTTCCAGGTGGCACCGAGAGAGTGTCCTCTAACAGCGATTTTGTGGGCATCCCACTCCACCAATGCCGTACTTGCCGTTTCCTCATTGAGTTCGAAGTACTCTAGAACGGCCGCCCCCAGTGATGTGCGGAATTCGGGGTCTTCCAGTGCGGGCGGCTGGAGACGCCAGGTGGGTATGGGAGGACGATCTGCCTCCCATGTGAGCTGGAGTCTCATAGGGTTGTGGTCAGAGTGCGTCCGTCCCAGGTACTCGGACACCTCAACTAGTGGCATAAGGGACTGGGAGCCCACAACCCTATCCAGGCGCACATGTAGGTCGTGTACTGCCGAGTAATAGGAATAGATGCGTTCATTGGGGTGGAGGACCCGCCACATGTCTAATAATGCCCAGTGTGAGAGCCAGTCCGTGAGAGCCTGCGCGTTTGACATCGCAGATGTCTTCCGAAGGGGTGGAAAGGATCTGTCCGTGTGTATATCAAGCACTGAATAAAAGTCACCGCCCAGTAACCAGGGAAGCCCAGCATGAGAAGTCAGCACTGTGGACAATTGTGTTAAGAATGAGGGTTGGTCTACGTTCGGAGCGTAAACTGAGCCCAACAGTATTGGTTGGCCATTAAGTGTCCCTCGCACTAAGGTGTATCTACCCTCAGGGTCTATCATCGTGTCCTCGCAAATGAACGAAGTGCCTGCTCTCACCCAGATTAGGGTGCCTCTCGCATGTGCGGAGTATACCGTGCCATACACCTGTCCCCTCCAACGCCTACGCAGTTTGTCTAATTCTGGCTGTGTCATGTGTTTCCTGCAGTAGGGCAATCCCCACCGAGTGCCTTTGAAGGTATGCAAATATGGAATAGTGTCGCTTGGGTGTGTGCATACCTCGTATGTTCCATGTAAGTATGTTAGCCCGTGCCATTTCTGGGGATTTTGATCAACGAGGGCGCCAGGGGCGGAGCGCGCCACAGGAGGCAGGGACCAGGGACAAGTGTGTCACTCTGCTGCAACAAAAACAATGAATGAACCCTTAACATCACAACATTTAGGGCGGACATTTCGCAACGTCCGTCAAAACCTCTGTAGCAAGTGGGTGATACAAACTAGGTCAGTGTGGTACCTATTGGGGTGTGCGTACTAGTATCGATTTACTATAATCGCTCCTCCCCATTGCCTATGCATGTAGTATGCCATCCAATTAGTCGTCCGTATAAACGTATGAGACCGGCAGCATGTAGCCCTGAATGTTAAGACAGGTGTTTGCATTTCCCCGGCAGCGTATTTAGGTGGCCAGGTACGGGCCCAGTGGCACTGTATCGACTCTGCGTGAGGTGTGTTTGGTGTGTTACCTCATCATCCCACCCCGTTATACAGTGGTGTGCAGGACCACAATCATTAATCATGAGTGTTCTACTTGCGTGAGCCATTTGTGCCAGAGTCTATCGCATCAGTCCTGGTTCAAATAATGCCATCGGCAGTTTGCGGGGTTATCTCTGGCAGTCCGAGTTCTTCAGATATCGCAGTCGATGGCGACGAGGAGCCACTGGTCATCAGCGCACCGCGTAAGGGTCCGGTCGTTCTTTGGGATGTGGGGAGCCCAGGGTCATGACCGCTTCCAGGGCGCTCTGTCTCTCCCGGCGCATGTTCTCCGGATTCGGGACTGCAGTTCCCCCTGTCGCGCCTCTTTCTGTCCCCCATCGTCTGCGCCGCCTTGTCCTCCGACCTGCTAGGTTGTTTCCGTCCGGATTCGAATGCCTCACACCCGTCCACAGCCCTGACTCTTCCAGCCAGTCCCATGCCTCCGTAGGAGAATCAAAGAAGCGGGTCCCTTCTTTCGTGACCACTCGTAATCTGGCCGGGAACAGCAACGAGTAGGGCAGTTCGAGTATTCTGAGCTGGCGTTTCACTGCTACATAGTTACTCCTGCGACGTTGCACAAGGGCGGTGTAATCTGGGAAGAGCATGATTGGGCTTCCATTTACTTTGAGACTCTCCATTTTTCGTGTTTCACGGAGCACCGCGTCTCTGTCCCTGTAGTTGAGAATCTTGAAGATAAGCGGACGTGGCCTGGCTCCTGGCTGGGGTCTCTGGGCCGGCACGCGGTGGGCTCTTTCTATTACAAATTGTGGGGACAATGTTCCCTGGGGCAGAAGATCACGCAGCCAGTGCTCCACGTATTGTTCCGGGTTCCTACCTTCCTCGCCCTCTTGCAATCCCACCACGCGTATATTATTGCGGCGAGAGCGCCCCTCCGCATCCTCCGCTCTGTCTTCGAGAACGTGAACGCGGTCGATCAGATCCTGGAGCGCAGCTGTGTGACTTTGCGTGACAGGCTGTAGGTCCTTCAGTGTTTGGCCTTGTGCGTTTACTTTGTCGGCCAACTTGCGATGGTCCGCATGGAGGAGCGTGAAGTCCGAGGTAACCCCATCTATCCGGGCTTCCAGGGAGGTCCTGGTGTGTTCCAAAGCAGCGCCAATTCTCTCTACCGATGCAAGTACTGAGTCCATCTTGGCCGCCAGGGCCGCGGTCGTCGGCTCCATTTCTGCACCAGTACCCACGCCTATGGGATCCAGGCCTCCCGCGCGGAGGGGTCCCTGTTGTAGCTTAGCTCGCATCCGGCCCATCACGAGTTGAAGTGCCGTGGGCATGCGGGGCTCGTCAGCGAAAGAGCCGCGCCCTGGTAATGATGCCACCCAAGGGGAGTCTCACACCCACGTGGGCCACTCAGGAAACCCGCAGCAGTCTCCCCATTTGACGACGTCTGTGGACAAGGCTGCACGTACCGGCCCGTGAGGGTCAGTTGTTACCTCTGCCTCGATAGCTTGCCAGTGGGGTAGATCCTCTGGATCTCTGATTATGGTTGGGTGTCTAGCTGCGTCGGCGTAAGTGTAGTGTGATGCAAGCCCGTAGGGTCACTCGGTCATGAGGCGGAACAGTCGGTACTAATGCCTCCAGAGGCTGTCATCCGTGCCAGTCCTGCCTCTTCACAGGATCACTCGCGTCAGGGTGCCGGATCCACAGCCGCCATCCCCAGACAGCGCCACCTCCGCCACTCTCTGCAGCCCACAGAATCGGCCACCGCAGACAACACCAGACCTAGGATCCAGAGGGCGGTCTCTGCTTCCTTCGACCTACACCGGCACCGGCCCAGCACCTCCCAGGTCTCTCACCTCTGGGGTTGCGTATCAGTCAGTATTTCCTCGGCAGGCAGAACCTCTCCAGTGTGCGCTCTGATCTCCCCCTTTACTCCGTTTTCCACTACCGGGCTGTGGTCGACGGATCCCCTCGGCATATGGTGATCTCTCAGGTCCGTGTCACAGCAGCCCGACTTGCAGGGACTCGATGCTCCGAACCACCAACACCCCGGCACCACGGCCCTCGCGTCGCAGTTGGGGTCTCAACTCACCAGGATGTGGGCCTCCGGGCCGATTATCGGCGATGGTCTCTCCGGGCGGTGTAGATTTCGGCCTATCCAGTCTACGCCTATCCAGGGCCTGGCCAGTACGCTTTCCGCACCTCACCCCGGTCGTTCTCCGTCACCGGGTGGGTGGCCTCAAAGGCCTGCGCAGCCCGGTAGTCCCAGGTTGCTGTTCCTCACAGTTGCCGCCCCCGGGGGCAGAGCGGTGTGAGCCTGTGTGTCTCCGCTTGGAGCGATATCGGTGGTGGCTGGTCTCCCGTGAAAACAACGGGAAGGGACGTCTCTCACCTCCGCTCGCCGTCGGCTCCGGGGTCAGTGGGCCTCCGTCTTTCTCACCACGGCAACCGCAGTCCCAGGCAGCGGGGGGGAGGGGGGCCCCCGGTGGTACACCTCCAAGTCCCCGGTCTGCGCCGATATTCCGTTGTTTGGCTCTGGGTACGCTCTAGAGGTTAGTTCTCTGCCTCCGGGGCCGCCGCCTGATCGCGGGCGGCCATTTTCTGACACAGAATGCCTGTGCACGGCCTCGTAGCAAACCCGCTCCGTCCCTCCTCGCCACCGTCGCCGCAGTCTCGGCGGCCAAAAGGACTCAGCTCCGGGCTCATCGGACGCAGCAGGGCTTTAGCCGCCCGGTTCTACTGCCGTGGAGCGTGGATGGCGTACTTGCAGGATAAATGCGACGGATCTATGGGGGATAGTAGCGCGAGCGCTAGGGTTTCACATTCTCCATGTTGGCTGGCTAGCCACGCCCCTTTCACCTCCAATATGACCTCATCAGTCAATCTGTCCCCTGGGATTAAAGCATCTCCATGTTTTTGGCAAGAGGGGAGATTTTGAATGCTGCTTTAAAAAAAAAAAAAAAAATACATATGGATAGCAGAGTTGGGCTAAGTCCCAATATTGTCCTACTTCTATGCTGAATGGCTGCACTTTTCGGGCTTGGGTCTGCTGCCACCTGGGGAAACCTACCAAACCCAGACATTTCTGAAAACTAGACATTTGGGTGAGCCCAGGGTGGTATGCCTTGTGTGGTTTCCATAACGTTTTCTTACCCATAATACACTGTAAACCTCAGTTGTTGGCTCTGGGTACCTTGGGTTCTTGGAGAACATACAAACCCTATATAACCCCACAACCAAAAGGGTCTAACGAACATAATGGTACATTGCTTTTGCAAATTAGCCATTATGACAAAAGGTTACAGATGAAAACACTGTCACAAATGGCTGTTTTTCCTACTCTTTTTTAATATTTCTTTATTTCAACAGTTAGTTTGTTTGGGAAAAAATTAAGGGATCTACGCATGACCCCTTGCTAAATTCAGAATTTTGTCTTGTTTTCAGAAATATATAGCTTTCCTAGATCACCTATGGGTTTCACACTTGTTTGCACCACAAAATGAAAGTAGGTCGAAAGCACCAAAAAAATAGGAAAAATGGGCTCTTTGAAAAATGCCAAACTTTTTATGGGGAAAAAAACACTTATTTAGAGCACTTTATTTCCTATTTTTCCCCAAAAACTCAAACTTTTGTTATATTTTGGCTATTTTCTCGGTCTCTTTCAGGTGAATCAACGGACCATGGGTACCTTGAGAATACCTAGGATTTTGGAAAAAAAGGATGGAAATTTGGTGTGGATAGCTAATGTGGACATGGGGAGGGGGAGGGGTTGAGGCCTAGCAGCAAAAGGTTTAAGCAAAAAACATTGTGACGTTTGGTGGTGGGTTGGATTTTGGAGGTCAGAATTTTTGGGCTGTGTTCGTATTGTGTGTTTCATTAGAGAGCTTTGTTATAGTACTGCTACTTTTTGTATGTTATGCAGTTAGTAGAATAGGTTAAACTATTGGATTTTGTAACATTTACCTTGTTTCCTTGCTACTTCTATGTAGCTTTTATTTCTATTTCTATTATTTGTATCATGTGCTTCTCACTGCGCTGTGTGATTCTGGTTTTTCCACTACTACTGTTAGAGAAGTCTGATTGGCTTTTATTGTTGAAACATTGCACTTCAGCAATTTTTCAGTGTGGTTTTTTTTTTTATGTTTACCCTTAAAATTTTTCTGCACCCAACTTTAAAATAAAGCATCACACAATAGGTTCCTGCTGCAGCATTTGTGCGGATTCTGGAATCCAGTTCACAACTGGAACCGATGCAGGATTCAGAAACTGACAAGGCATCAGATACCGAGTAGAAAATAATTTGGCAGTGATTTCTCTGTCAGAGATGAACTGTCAGAGGGATCTATCGCTCAGATGATGGTGACACATCTGTTGCTGCAGAGTCAAGGTCTTTGACTGTTGAGCAGCAGTGAAGCTCAACAGGTAAAGTTACCTCAAACTTGCCTAAAGTCTCTTAGATTTGTACCTGCCGGCTGGAGGAGACTGATGTAGGTTGGTCCAGATGGAGTCCAACCAGTTAAACCTCCTTTTACTGGAGTTACCGGATCTGTGGACACTGTCAATTTCAAAAGATTATTTTAGTCTCATTACAGATGACGGATTTCTCTGCATGATGATCATTCAAACGAACCTCTAGGCGGAACCATGCCGGACGTGGCACCAGGACAAGCTAGCCCCATTTAAGAGTGCACAGGTGGACTCCAACTAATGTTGAAGAATCAAAGACGTTTTTGAGTCTTATTTTCCAGATGGGCATTATTTAAAAACCAAAAGTGTCCTCGTACTAGTCTTGTGGCCCAGTATGGGGCACACCTTTGTTCTCTGCCGCCATGAGCAGAGATTGGTTTTTGCTCCAGCACATGATGCCTCTCAATAGAAACACCCAGACCCTTCCCAGAGACCATCGAAACTCTGATCCGCTATTCAAAGGTAGTCCTGTCCTGAACCAATATGGCGGGAGTTTCAAAGAAATATATAGACTGGAAAAAACATAGCTGTGGATGAGTTCTTGGTGCTATACAAAGGACGACTACTGTTTCAGCAGTATATTAAAAGCAAGAGAGCTTGGTATGGTATTAAACTGTACCTACTTTGTGAACGCTCAACTGGCTATAACTACATCCCACATGTTTACACAGGAAAATACACCAGCATTTCAACATCTGGTTGTCCAGAGTCACTAGCTACCAGTGGAACAATTGTTTGGGATCTTGTAAGTCCCTTTGCGAACAAGGGACTGATGAGTTTTTGTAGACACCCTGTGTCACCTCAAGGTGCAACAACCATTCGTGAACCGCTAAGCGTTAACAGATTGTTCACCCCTGCAATTAGAGATCCAGTTATATGCTTTACCTCCAGAGAAATCCCTTGGTGTCCAGCCACTTCCAGATGCGCAGAGCTTCCCAACACTGGGCCCAAGACCCAACTCTGCCCTGCATGTTGCAGTACCACAAGGTGGTGGTGTTCTCCATGAGCACCTGCATCAGCCTTCCTTTGATGGTGGGCAGAAATGCCGTCAACCCCAAGTGAATTGCCCTCAACTCCAAAACATTGTTTTGGAGGAATATCTCTGCTGGAGACCGGAGACCTCCGTTCTCCACCTCTCCCAGATGGACTCTCCAAATCAGTAGTGATGCATCGTGACCATCGTCTGGTCTAGGTATGGTAAGGAGAGAGTATGCCACTGACCCAGCAAAGTCCAGTAGCCACCACTGCAGGACGTTTGCCACAATCCAGTCTCCAGGGCAAACAGGACCTTAGATAGCATGAGCATCTTGAACGTATTCTTCCACAGAAAGCATTTGAGAAGGTCAGCATTTAAAATAGGATGAAGGACTTGTCCTTCTTCAGCACAACGTACTAGTGGAAGTAACACCCAGTTCCTACTTCAGAGGCAGGCCTCTTTGGCCAAAAGGGCCTGCACTTCATGCTGCAAGATGGACAAATGGTCCTCTGTCATCTGCCCTGAAGGTGGAAGGTGCAGCAATGTAGAAAGGAATGGGAGGGCGCAACCCCAATGGACCATTTGTCTGACGTGCTGTAAATCTGAGAAGGAAGAATGCACCTTGGGGACCAGCCAGCAAGGCAGGACACATTTGAAAAGTATGCAAAGCAGAGAAGGCTATCCATAGAGTGAGTACAGAAAACAACAAGGAATGCCAATGGAAGGAGCATGCATATAAGTGGCAGAATTGCCCCGTTGTCCATCAGTGAGGGCCACTTAACCCTACAAGCAAGGAAGGAATTGAGCAATGGCAGAAAAGACAGGCACACAACAGCAAATTATATTTAACACCTTTACCCAATATCAAGGTCTATATTAGAAGACATCGGAATGGGTACAACATGCAGGATGAGACAGAAAAAAGTGTGATGCCTTCAGGCATAGTTTTTTCAAAGGCGCTTGGCAAATCCCTTGGTAGGTCTGCAGAGAAAGCACCACCATGTATGTTAGAGTGTATACAGGACCTGTAAATACAAGGCCCCTTCCAAATACAGTTCAATGGCAATTTGGTCTGGAGGGAGTCTTGGGTCACCATAAAATAGAGCTGTACAGATGCGAGTGCTACAGCGGTCATGCTGGGCATCACCAGGTGCGCCATGAGATGGCCTCCAATATGAGCGAGAATGTGGTCAAAAATATTGATTTGGGGGCTTTGCTTGGACGGCAGTGGTAATGGCCGCCTGATCCCGTCGCTCGGCGCAAGGAGGAGCGATATCCCTGTCGTTCTGGAGATATAGTGACTGGATAGAGGAGGAGAAACAGGATTTCTCTCCGTAAAACGATGAGGCATTAGATGGGCTAAGAGGAACTGGTGATTTCCGTCCGGGCTGCCAGAAAATCACATCTAAAGTTTGGCGGCGTCTGCCCGATCAGGACCGACAAAATGGCGGCGACCGGGATGATCGAGAGCCGACGTAGAGTCTGAGGGCAATGGCGTTGTACTGATACGATCTCACCCCGGCCGAGGAGGCTCAACAACTTCTATGCTTGAAGGTGGGGTTACTTCAGCGGCGCACATTTCGATGACAAGGAAGCTTTAATACAATCAGCCAAGTCTGTTCTGCCGGACCTTAAAATGGCGCTTGTGGAACCCACTGAGCCACGCTACGAATACACTTCCTATTGAGCCGTAAAAGAGAAGCGGAGCCTACTAGCGCCGCAGTGCCTGTGATCCTGCCTGTTATTGACCCTGCCTTTGCCAAGGAGAAAGAGAGTTGGTCTCGGACGTATAGCTGAGATCGCCCCTTCAAAGTGTTGCCTGATTCCAAAATGGCGGAGCGGTTTACTCAAGCCTGGGTGGAAGAGTGCGCGCCTATGCCTTCGCGTCCATTCCCCGACACCACTGTATCGCGCTAACCTCTCCCCAGGTGCAAGGAGGCACGCTGTGAAGTAGGGAATATCCACTGGCCTAAGTTTGGTGCTTTGGAGATGTCTACTGTTTGAGCTGAGTAACCGGCTGGGAGACAGTTTACAGCTTGCAGATCGTTAGACTTTCGCTGACACTACAGCATTGCTGACCGTGTGACTAACGACCCGCTTTTCTATCTTAATACCGGAATTGCTGATATCTCCTTACCAGTACCTGGCTGCATCTACCACTTAAAGCTGACCGGCGACGCCCCTCTTTGGGGTGATACCCATGTGAGAGTCTTTATCTCCTTGCTGGTGCTTGTGGTGCGCAGTTTTTCTTCTAGTCAGCGTCTCCTACCAACCACACCAATACTATTGATATCATCGATACTGACTGGTTTGCCATCTGCCTGATCTGCCATCTCAATTGCTTCTTAGGGCCTGCTTATCTTGGACAACAGCGATCTTTACCGACCATTTCCTGTCCGGCAGACATATCACTTCTTGCTTGCCCACTGACGTCTCCTACTACTGCCACAGGTTCCCTGCCCCTGGTGCAAGATGGCAGACAAAGAATCCAGGACTCAATATATAAGGTCGAACCGGCGATTTCTGATTCTCCGATCAAAGCCAAACAGGATATCAATAGTACAATGGACATGATCTTAAAGAAATTAGGCGATGTACACGACTTGGCAAAGTCCACTAAGCAGAATACTGATTCAATGCAACTGGAACTCACCGCCATCCGTGCAGATATGAGCACAATTAACTCAAAAATTACTGATGCAGAGCAAAGGATAAGCGATATTGAAGATGTAGCTTCTCAGGCCAACAAAGAACTTAAGTACCTTCGAGACACCACTAGCGAACTAAGAAGGCATGCGGCTGAATTGGAAGACAGCAATAGAAGGGGAAACATACGCATTTTTGGGATCCCGGAAGGTTCAGAAGATTCCCCCGAGTCTTGCGTGGCATTTCTGGAATCCCGGATACCCATGATCACTGGCATAAAATTTCATCAAACCTTGGAAATGGACAGGGTACATAGGATACCAACGTTCAACTACTCAAACAGGAAAATGGCTCGTCCCATCATATGCAAACCATTGCGATACCAACACACGGAGGCCACCCTTAATTTCGCCAGGAAGAACCACCAGGTCTTCTGGGAAGGACAACGAATAACATTCACGCAGGACTACTCAAAGACGACGGTGGATACGAGGACGGGTTTCCTTTTCTTAAGGGACAAATTAAGAGAAAAGAACATCCAATTTTCTTTTGTAGGCCCAGCAAAGTTCAGGATCTTTGAAAATGGCAAACCACACTTCTTCACTAATCCCAAAGACCTGGCAGAGTATTTGGAAGCAGCCCCGGTACAGGAAATTGAACACTCTACAGGAGCCACGAATAAAAGGAAGCCATGATATCCTTTGGATCTTATAATTGCTCTGCAGTGTTTTCACATTTGTAAATGTCTCACACGTGCCTTAATTCTGTTGTACATAGGCGGATTGTGGGATGCAATACCTGCCTAATTTCCTTCTTGACGCAGAGTTATTGGGTGCAGTTAGCGAGTCGTTATACACTATCGCGAGTGAGTTTGCCTCTTAGTGCACTGGTTTTATATGTAATTGATTTAACATTCAGGCTTAACTTAGTTCCCATACACTTAGCGTGTTAATACATTGGAAATATATTTTGTTTCCCCTGGTTAAACAAGACATACTGATCTTCAATGACTCTAAATGTAAGTTAAGTACATATTTTACTAGCTGTAGCTGTTACCTATAGTTTATATGTCGTAAGTGTTACTGATATATATGTAATGTTTCTGTGCTAATCTAGTTTGCGATACTCCAGACTGTGTAAATCCCATATTAATATCCTCCTTGCTGACAGTTCGACGGACCTGCCGTTGCAGCTCCTACATCCGAATTTTTCAGGTGGGGGGGGGGGGGGGTTGCTGGGCTTGTGGGTAAAAGAATGTATGGTTTTTTCATTTTTTTGTATGTTTATTTTATCTTTTTTCATGGTTTCACTAAAAAGACAGTTATGCACTACTATTTACATAATGACAGGGTCATGGCCCTCTTTAGCCGCAACGGGAGACATCCTTATCAGACGACCAATCTTATGAAACTAATCACTTCATTGAGGGGTTCGTGGGCAGTGATTCATATCCACTTTATGTATACAGTTGATAGTATAGCCATCATTAACTCAGTTGATGTCTCAAATTAATAATATTGCGGAGGACCTCAATATTTTCCCTAAATGTGAAGGGGCTCAATGTTTCGCACACACATGACGATAAGGGTAGGGTGTTAGTCACACACCTGAAAAAAGGGGATGACTCAATTCATGTCCTCAACATATACGGCCCTAATGCCGATGAGCCCAACTTCTGGGAAAAGATCTTAGATACTATAGGAAACTTTCCCCAAGATGATCTTATCATAATGGGTGGTGACTTCAATTTGCCTCTAGACCCCCTAATTGACTACCAATCTAAATGTAGATATCAAACCACTCGATCTCATGAGGTTGTTCAAAAAATTTGCTCTAAGTTTAATCTTAAGGACTCATGGCGCCTCCAACACCCGGACTCTCGCGACTATACCTTTTATTCGGCCCCACACAACTCATACACTAGGATAGACTACATTCTAAAATCTGGCTCCTTCGCACATCTTATCGACCAAACGGACATTGCACCCAAACTAGTGCCAGACCACTCTTGTATCGTCACCAAACTAGCTGGTACACTCCACGCCTCCTACTAAAAGGTGGCGGTTTAATGATGAGGTTCTCTCCGATCCGGAAGACAAAATGAAAATTGAGAAAGCAATCAGTGACTATATTAAACATAACGATCTTCCTGACACAGACATTTTCACCCTGTGGGATGCGCTCAAGGTAACCATTAGAGGTGTACTCATTGGGATTAAAGCAAAAACTAATAAAAAACTTAACTATGAACTAACTGAGTTGGAACGGGAAATTAAACTCCTAGAAGCCTCACATGCCAATGCGATAGATAATAATATCCTTAACCGATTGATACAGAAAAAATATGAATATAATAAAATTGTGAGCAAGCGGGCGGGTGTGTGGATCAACAAATTTAAGGCCCTTAAACTTTGTGACGGCAATAGAGCGGGCAAATTATTAGCCTCTTACCTCAAACATAAACAGAGACAGTTTACTATCTCTTCGATAAAAGACTCCAGTAATAATACCCAGACTAAACAAAGAGATTTTGAACGCCTTTAAGTCCTTTTATGAAGATCTGTATAAAAGCAAACAAACACTACACTCGGAGGAGTGTGCCAGATACTTGAACTTACTAAACCTACCAAGTCTGTCGGAGACAGAAAGTTCAGAGCTAGGGAAACCCATCTCGGACACGGAGATAATCAACTCTATCAAATTCTTGAAAAGTAATAAAGCTCCAGGCCCGGACGGCTTCTCAGCTTCCTTCTATAAGGCATTCGGAGGGTCATTACAACCAACCCTGTTAAAGGCTTTTAATGCTATAGCCAGGGAGGGACACACATCCAACTCAATGAAAGAAGCCAATATTGTAGTTATACCAAAAGAGGGGAAGGATCCTTTATTACCTAAAAATGATAGGCCTATTTTACTGATCAATGTGGACTGTAAAATGTACGCAAAAATTCTAGCCACAAGACTGAATGGGGTTCTTCCGAAGTTGATTAGTAATTCCCAAGTTGGGTTCCTCAAAAACCGAATGTCTAATGATAACACCGCTTACTATGCCACGTACTTGAACAAGCAAAGCTGAAGCCGGAACCATCAATAGCCATCACCCTAGACGCGGAGAAGGCGTTTGATAGAGTTTCGTGGTCCTTCCTGAAGCACTGCATGCAGTCCTTTAACCTCGGAGGTTCGTTCATTAACATGGTTATGGCTATGTACTCAGTTCCTACCGCTCGCATAGCGATCAACGGGACACTATCGGAAGCCTTTACATTGGAGCAAGGTACTAGACACGGCTGTCCGCTTTCCCCCTCCCTCTTTCTTTTAGCCCTGGAGCCACTGATTCAGGATAGTAAGAGTAATAGCGAGATAAAAGGAGTATGTTTTAAAGACTCTCTCGTTAAGTTGGCCGCCTACGCGGATGATATTCTCATTGTCACGGAGGATCCGAGTGCTTCCATTAAGGCCCTGATGCGATCCATTGAAGAATACTCATCCCACTCGGGATATAAGTTAAACAGGGACAAATCAGAAGTTAAGCCCCTTAACATCCATTGCACCGGGGAGATACTGGGCGACTCGGGCCTTGCGTGGCAACCTGGATTTATCAAATATCTAGGGCTAGAGTTTGGCGATAATATACTGGAGTCTCTCTGACAGAATGAATCCATCACTCTAGGGAAGATTAAAACTCTTAGACGCATGGTCACCAAGATTCATCACGTGGTGGGGTAGAATTGAAACCATCAAGATGATGATCACGCCCTTAGTGAATTATCTAATCACCATGCTCCCTCTTTTACTGTCTGAGGATTTTCACCGAAAGCTAGATATCCTCATTACTAAATCTTTATGGCAAAGTAAAAAGGCCAGAATTGGATTGAAAAAGCTCAGATTGGACAAATCGCTCGTTGGGGTCAACCTAGCCGATTTTAAACTATCAAACAGCGTTTTTGGCAAAACAGGGCTAATATTGGATCATGTCTCCCGTAGAATATACCCCAGTATGGCTAGAAATTGAAAGATCTTTACTTAACAATCTTGCCCCGGTAGCCCTTCTCACTTCCAACTTCGCAACTGTCACTTGTTCAAAATCCATATTTAAAACCACAAAAGTAGCTCTACTGCAATTGGATAAAAAACTAGACATCAGCATAAAAAGTTCTACATTTGAATCACTATGGGACAACCACAATATTGTATATAAAGGGAAGACATTACACAATGAGGCCTGGATTGATAAGGGTATCTGTTTTCCGTACCAACTGGACGACTCAGCATACCCGTTCACTTTCGAAGATCTCCAGTCTAAATATAATCTAGACAACCTGGAGTTTTACAATTTTTTAAAGGTTAATGCAGCACTAACGAAGGCTAAACTAATGTCCTCATCCCCGTCCTTACCAAAATATGTAGAGAAGATAAACAAGCTAGGTCACCAAGTCTCTTGGATTTACAAACTACTCTGTCCAAAGCAGTCTGTCCTCAATAAGAACCTTATGTCCTTTTGGGATTCACACTCCTCTTCCCCGATCTCCGAAACGGACTGGTCTCAAACGTGGAGCTCTGTCTCCAGGAATAAAATATCCCCAGCCCTTTCACAGACAAAATTTTGGCTCCTCCATAAGGCTTATTGGACACCAGCTCGACTACACTTACATAAGATACAGGATGACCCTACCTGCTGGAATTGTGAAGAGGGACTAGGGTACCTGGCCCATCTGCTACTATACTGCAAATGTGTTGAGCCATTTTGGGATAAGGTACTTGACTTTATCTCTCAACTATTTTCATGTTCTCTTAAAAAGGAACTATCCACACTGACATTCGGCTTCCTCCGGGTGGATACTTTAAACGATAAGGATGGAGCCCTACTGGACCTCCTGCTGACAGCAGCGGTTAAGGTGATCCTAAATAACTGGAAAGATCCACAAAAAGCGTCTTTTAAATGCTGGTTAAATTGGATCTCCCATCTTAGGGGCGCTGACAATATTGCTCTCCAAAACTCACCATGGAAACCCCCCCCCCCTTCGACACATGTGGGATAGCCTTGATCTGTACTTCAACTCACATAAACCGCCATGATCCACAAATTAAGGTGGGGGTAGGTCATCCTTCCGGCCGCACCCTTGTGATATCTGTCCTGCTCAAATATCCCCTTCAAAAGTGATGCAATAGATCATTGTCAGTATATCATATTAATAGTTGCATACTGTTAACTTAATATATGTATTGTTGTATCTTATGTTATGAGTTTTGTCTTAGGTGGCCTGTACGTCCCATCAACGATCTTTTTAACGTGTGTTATTGCAGATCTTGTGACACAATGTTCGGAACTAATGTTGCCACTATTATTACCCATCATTGTAATTTTTTTTGTCTCTATTATTGATTTCATGTCGACAATCTGTCTGATTTTATTATTTGTAATTGTTCTTTCTTATGAAAACAACCAATAAAAAACATTTGAACTTCAAAAATATTGATTTGATACGACTTCTCCCAGTGGCAAATTCTACATTTAAAAATATGGAACTAACACTGGTCAGACAATTGTGCAGTGGTAGTGTTATTCTGTAAGCTGCCACGAGATCTACAGTTACTAAAAGGGTTGGTCAAATTTCAAATGTGAAGAAATGTTGAGGTGGGGGCTTGACCTTTCAATATTGATAAGCTTCTCACTGATGCCCTTTCGTGATTTCAGTGGGACAGTTTCAAACAACCAATTCCACACATGGTCCAACAGTTTACTTTTTTTTACAAGTCCTCTTCATAAAAGTTGACTCAACCAAGCAGGTTGGTAGAACATGCCCTGGCATCAAAGAAAGCTAAAAAGTCCCTTAAGCACTTTGCTAACTTTATGCAAATCACAGAACTAATGGGTCTCAACACAGGAAATATTTCGGAGGCAGCAGTGAAGAGACCATATTTTGGGCATGCACTCGGCTTGCCTTAACTCTACTCCAGCCCAGCTCCATTTAGCAAGCATGGCCAGGTCCGACAACAGAGGTGCCTGGGGAACACTCGGTGCAGAGGGGCAGCCACACAGTGGTATTTTTTGTCCCCACAGAGAACCGGAAGGCAGAGGACTTCGGATGCGGCGGCCACCATCTTGACCGCAAGCAGAGACCACTCAAGTTGTGGCAGTCAGGAAAAGAAGCAGGATGAGCTTCTCTCAGATGCAGAGGAAGATGTGCGAACTATCCCAGTGGCAGTCAAAGAAGGTTGGGACAAGGGAGGCTCCCAGTATTACCAAGGACGTGCACAAGCAGACACTACGTCCATGGTGCGACTGTGCCCAGAGGCCAACAAGAGAAGTAAGGTATAGCAGAGAAAGGTTTGTGAGACAATCAGAAGTGACCTCACCCACTCCCACCCTCCAGAGGTGTTGAAGAATAAGAACTGGCCATTGTACCGAGTGAGCGGGGACCCACTGGACGGCTAACCAATAACACAGAGGCGCCCAAGGATTTCAGAACCTCTCAGCAGTAACCCACATTGACTGGAGCTCACACCTGTACGGGCTGTTAAAGATACCACAGAGGACTTTCCAACAACATACTATGACCCATGAGCTGTGAAGGGGCACGGAGTCTGCCAGGAGGCAGATTCAGTGGTGAGGTAGGGGTACGGGGGCATTAATTATGAGTTTTTGCCTGCCAAGTTGCACACCGAGGAGGCCCATAAAGAACCCCACCCCCATTGTTAAAGCTAATGCGGGGGTTCATGAAACCACAGGAACAAGGGACTGTTGTGTTTCAAGGCCACAAAATCCAACTCTACCTTGACCCTTCGGCCATCACTGTGACAAAAAAGGACAGACTTTCACCCATTCACCATCTTTAAGGATCGTAACACACCTTTTCAATTGAGATACCTTGTGTGCTTGATTTTGAATCAGTAGAGTCGACGACAAATCCGGATACCAGTGTCCAAAGGCAGAGATCTCCTAGGCATTCAAGAGGAGGTAGAAGTGGAAGATTAGAAGGAATATCCACAAAGGCAATCACCACTTCGTCCATAATAGCATACGGTGTGGAAGAAATCAGAACTCAAACACCCCTTTAGCTTAAATAACGCCAAAGATGAGTAAGATGTGCTTTAGCATCTAAGAGTTTTGAGTAGTGAAGAGGTAGATCCCTCCCAGCATAAACACACCAGAGAGCAAAAGAATGAAGTGTCCCCAGCAACAGTAAAAGAATCACAGGACCAGTTTCCAGGAAGCAATGGTCTGTATCTGGGCTGGGATGGACTCTGGGCAGTCCAACTCTCTATCACTAGGGTCTCCCTGGTTCTGCCTTAGTATCCTGTTCCAGTTGTCCCCAACACACGTAACACAAATTTAAGAAAATTACAACAGTAGCAAATGTAAGTCACATAAATTTCACAGCAAACATAGTAACAAGGTTTCTTCATTTCTTCAATTCTTTTCTTCTGTTCCTTTTTAAAAAAAGTTTTCATACAAGATCTTAGCCAGCCAACAGGTGTTTCGTCGCCACAGTGGGAAAATAAACATAAAATAAAAACCAATGTCATATGATCCTGAAAGTCTGTACATTATGCATAAAATCCCTCCAAACCTATCACCGTGCCTGTGTCTGACGGTGGAGACCATAAACAAGGCATCAGACAACATAACATAACGTGCAACGAAAATCAACCTGTTGTACATAATCCAACATTTTAAAGGGAAAAGAAGATCTACAAATCCAGTAGTACAAGACAGTGTCAGGGTGTATCTGTAGTGTGTCAACAATGTGTGTGCATATAGCTGCTATATGACACCGAAAATCACCACTACTCCGTGTCCCGTGTTCAGGCAACGGACATGAGACGCAAGTGACACATTCAATCATGAAAACACCTCACCTGTGCTCCCCCAATTATTTACTAACCTCCAAAGTTACTAATCCTAATCGGTCTGTAGAAGTAAAAAGAAAGGATTGCAAAAAATTAGAAAGGCTACAATCAGAGCGACCTCACAAAACCAAGCACCAAATTGGCAAAATCTTTTTGCTCCGTAACCTACTTAGATTGTGGTGATAATTCCAACCCACAGGGTACGCCCGCGAAAATATTCGTCCTGAGCATAGTTGTCCTCCAAACTATACCATCCTCAATGATGTGATGCAACGACACCAATTAGAGATTAAGCTAAGAAAGTCCAAAAAACTGAAGAGACGAGTGTGATTATTTGAACAGCAGAATTTTTACCTTTGCCAAAAAATACTAGCACTTGATTGTTAAGGATAATCAGGAGAAAGTCAAAGAAGGGAACTCTATCAGTTCCAGTTCCACGTCCTTAGATACGCCAGTGGTGGCGAGTCAGAAAAGGAGAGGGATCAATAGACACTCAGAACAGTGAGAACCGTTGTTTACGGGAGGTACAACGAATCAAGAAAGGCAGCAGGGAGCGCACCAGGGCAAAGACAAGGAGGGGAAAAAGAGGGGGCACAAGGAGAAGAACGACCAGGGATGAGGACCAGGTCCTGGAATCAGAAAAAGTAGGGGATGTTAATGTTGTGAATCTGTCCACTAAATGTCTGTCTAATGATGATGTTTCTTTGCTAACGAAAGGTTTGGGATTTTGCCCAAGCAGTGTCGGAGATATTTGTGATTTAAAAATTGATTTATATAAATTTGTAAGGCGTATCAAATCAAGAAACATTTCCAAATGTTGAATACAGAGAATAAAGTATCTAGCAAACATTATGGCATATGCCAATCCAGTGAACTTTCTATCCAGGATGTAATAGATACTAAATTGCTCCTTTCATTAACGGACTGTGAGGATGAGGTGGTTACTGCAGATATTGTGTTGAGAGATCTGAATGTTGTGAATGATTTTTCAATTTCTAGTGGTTTAAAAGAGAAGTCCAAGTGGACGGCGACACTTCACACAGGGAATAACTGACATCTTTCATAGATTAGTACTTTCTGACCTGGACAAACATATGGATAAGAAAACAAGGCCTAAAAAGGGGACTGACAACCTGACGTTAGGTGAAAGACAAGTCTTGAATCACTTGATGAAGGATGATAGTATCGCCATTCGTGAAGCAGACAAAGGGGGGAATACAGTGATCATGGAAGGCACAGATTACGAACAAGAGATTCTCTCCCAACTCGCAGATTGTGAGTGTTATGAACAACTTCCTCAGAATCCAATAAGGACATTGGCAGAACACATTAATAGACATCTGAGACAATGGCAAGGGATCGGCCTACTAGATGAGGATGAGACAACATATTTGAGAGTTGATCGCCCCAGATACCAATGCATTTACATGCTTCCTAAGATCCACAAAAACCTCCCATTCCCTCCTGGTAGACCCATCATATCGGGCAATGATGGTCCCACTGAAAGAAGATCAGAGTATGTTGATATCTTTCTGAAACCTATGGTGAGCAACTTACCCTCCTATATCCGTGATACTAAGCACATCCTAGGGACTTTGTCCGATTTAACCCCATCGATGCTCATGACGGAGCGGTTCCATCATGAGCATCGGTTGGGCTGTGCTTATGACGGAACCGCTCCGTCATGAGCACAGACCCTGGGGGAAGCACTGGCGCTCCCCCCCTGGGGCGTCAATCTTGCACCCACAGAGGGGGATGGCAGCGGAAGACTTTCCGCTGCCACCCCCGACCCCCCCCCCCACGCTTCCCCATGACGTCAGCGCGCACAGCGCGCGCCGACGTCGCCAGGAAGCGCCGGACGCGCTGGAAATCATTTCTTTCCTGCGCGTCCACAGAGGAGGTAGGTTTCTTGTCTCCGGTGGGGCGGGGGGGCCAAATCAGGATGCCTTGAGGCATCGGGGGAGAGGAAAGAGTATTTCCTCTCCCTGATGTCTCAATGCAGGGCATTCCTGCTTCACGATCGCACACAGCGTCGCGATCGTGGAGCAGGAATGCCCCACTAGACACCAGGGATGTTTTTTAGCAAAGGAAGCGACCCCTTGGGCAAGGGTCGCTTCCTATGAGGGCAATTAACATTGAAGACTTTTCTGCCCCCTGAGGACAGATAGACCGTTTTTTTCGGCCGTTTTTGGACCCAGGGGGGGGGGGGGGGCAGAAAAGCCCACTAGATCCAGGGATTACCTTTTGAAATTAAATGGAAGCGACCCCTTGGGCAAGGGTCACTTCCAGGGGGGAAATTTTCTTTGTTTGGATATTCTGCCCCCCCTGGGGACAGAACGCCCCGTTTTTTGGGCCTTGAAACCCCCACTAGACACCAGGGCATTTATTTAAATTGTGATGGGAGTGACCCCTTGGGCAAGAGTCACTTCCAGGGGGCCATTTTATTTTGTAATGGGAATTCTGCCCCCGCCCCCCCCCCCCCCCCGGGGGCAGATCGGCCCGTTTTTTGGCCTTTAACCCCACTAGACACCAGGGACTCATTTTAAAAATGAAATGGGAGTGACCCCTTGGGCAATGGTCGCTGCTAGGGGGCAAATTGTTTTTGTATGCGTATTCTGCCCCCCCCCTGGGGGCAGATTAGCCTGGTTTTTTTGCCTTCCTGCCCGGGGGGGGTGGGGAGGGGGGCAGCAGAAAACCCCACTAGACACCAGGGACTTCTTTTAAATTAAAATGGAAGCAACCCCTTGGCCAAGGGTCGCTTCCAGGGGGCAGATTTTTTTTATATGTGTATTCTGCCCCCCTGGGGGCAGATCAGCCTATTTTTTTGCCCTTTCCGCACCCGGGGGGGGGGGCAGAAAACCCCACTAGGCACCAGGGATTTTGTTTTGCGAGTAATGGAAGTGACATGGTTGATTCCTGGGGACAGATCTGCCCCCTTTTTTGGCCTTTCTGCCCTAGGGGGTGGCAGAAAACCCTACTAGGCACTAGGGATTTATTACTTTTGCAAGGGGGCAAATTTCTGTCTGCTGTTTTCTTTCCCACCTGGGGGGCAGATTGGCCTGGCAGACAACCTCACCCGATCCCTTGTTCAAGATCACCCCCTATTGTTCTCAGCCCTATTTGAAGGCCCATCCCATCTGGCCGATTGACCATTTGGGTAGTAACATAGCGTGTTATAATGTTAATTGTTTTATTTTTTGTGAATTGCAATTGTAATGCTTTATTTCTCCTTTTTTGTTCTAGTTGAAGGCTTTTGCTCTTTAGACTGTTCCAGGTTGCGGTTTCGTTACTGGTGGTTCTGCTGTTTGTGTAGTTGCATGTGTTTGGTAAGAGACTTTTTTTTGTACAATGTAAATGAGTTTCATTTCTCTGCATGAATTGAATTTGTTTTTTGCAAATGGTGTAATAATAGCAGTATGTTTGGCTTCTGTTTTTTGAGTGTCAAAAACTTTTTGCATTTGTGCTCGATGTGTATTTTGTTGTCTTGTGAGTAATTGGTTTTGTTTTTTTCTTTCTAGTGGGATATCGTTTTTGCTGTGTCTCTGCAGAGTAGGTGCTGGTGAGTGTAGCGGTCTCTTGTAAGTGAATTGTATAGTTTTTGAGTATATAGATCTTTGTGATAAAGGCACACATTATTTTACTTACTTGTTTTGCACAGTGTTGGTTGTTGTTGACTTGTTTGTGCAGTCTCCTTTCTTAGTAAGGATAATGGCTAGCCGCAGGATTACTGCTCAGCAGGTTGTTGGTATGCTTTTTGAGTCTTCCTCTGACCATGGTTCAGAGACTGACTCTGCATCTGAGTCAGGGGACGATTCAGGCAGTGAGTTTTCTCTCCACATGGAATCATCGGATACTGAAGATACTCTTAGTGCGGATGAAGTGCCTGTGTTAGAGTAGGAGATTGATGTGCCGATAGTGCGGCTAGAGGCATCTGGGCTGCAGCCTGGGGCTGCAAGGCTTCCCGTTGGTGTAGTGCGGCAAGAGGCATCTGGGCTGCAGCCTGCGGCTGCAAGGCTTCCCGTTGGTGTAGTGCGGCAAGAGGCATCTGGGGCAGCAAGGCTTCCCGTTGGTATAGTGCGGCAAGACGCATCTGGGCTGCAGCCTGGGGCTGGAAGGCTTCCCGTTGAAAGTGCGGACCTCTGGGTTGCCCCAGGCATGGTGCAGCCGACATTGCCAGACTTTACGGGTGTTGCAGGGTGTAGAGTGAATACTGAAAACTTTTTGCCGATACATTTTTTTCAGTTGTTTATGGACGATGTGTTTTTGGCAGAGATTGTTGAGCAGACTAATTTGTATGCCGAACAGTTTTTGAGGGACAACAGTGCCAGTCTTAAGCCCCACTCTAGAGCTACCCGGTGGACTCCCACAAATCTGGAAGAGATGAAGAATTTCTTGGGTTTAACTTTTTTGATGGGCTTGCTAAGGAAGCCATCAATGTCTTCATATTGGTCTACTAGTCCCTTGATGGCAACTGCTATTTTTCCGGCAGTCATGAGTCGTGATAGGTATTTGCTTCTGCTTCGGATGATGCATTTTGTCGATAATGGTTTAGCGTTGCCACGAGATCACCCTGAATGTGACCGTCTTTTTAAGATTCGGCCTGTCATTGATCACTTTGTTGATCGATTTTCTGAGATCTATGCTCCAGGGAAAGAAATTGCAGTGGATGAGTCTTTGGTCTTGTTCAAGGGCCGCTTGGTTTTTAGGCAATACATTCCTAGTAAGAGGGCACGCTATGGAATTAAGCTGTATATGCTGTGTGACAGTAGGACTGGATAAGTCTCTAATTTCAGGGTGTACACCGGTAAGGAATCCAGGATTAACCCCCTGGTTGTCCTGTGAAAAGCAGCGAGTCTCCTGAGATCCCCAATGCTGCCCGGCGCAAGGTCACCTTCAATCCACTTTGGATTCGCTATCTAAAATAACGAGGCAGGCGCTGGAAGCTGGAAGGCAAGAAAAAGGTTTATTACTCTTAGAGGAGACCACGTCAACTGCTGACACCAGGATGTCTTCAGGGAGGTGTTCTACTGGCAATGCTTTTGGCTCTTCCTTTTATACAGGTTTTACACAATGTATTTGTTTCATTTATCATGGTTACAAGCTTGGAGTCTCCGCCCGGGCAGGTTGTCACACAAGCCCGACATTGTTTCATCAGCATGGTTACACAAGCCCAACATTAACTCTCCTCCCGCCCAGGTCAAAAACAGACAATTTAATTGCAGCTGGACCTTGCTTCAGGGTCTAAACACAAGTGAGACCGGCCAGATCTAAGAGTCCGTTCTGTTGATAAAAACAGGTCCCATTGTTGGCAAAAACAAGTCTTGCTGTGTGCAGTGCAATAAACCATGCTTGCAAGAGTCTGTTTGGTATTTGTAACCTGTTTGTGCAGGGATGAGAGGAAAGACGAGTTTGAGGCAGCAGGTGATGTTGATGTTTGTCGTGGAAATAGTTTATAGCCCCCAGCACACATATCAGGTTTGGTCAGAAGGCTGATAGAGGACAGGGTGAAATGAAGGTGACCAACAGAGTACAAAATGGCTGTGGTCAATCAGAATGACTAGTTTATGTGCACGTAGGAACTTTCATCAGACAAGATGGCGCAGAATGTTCATGATTGTCGTTTTGTTCTTAACAGTCGCCCCTTTGAACATAACTAGCCATCTCGTCAGTCTATTTCGATCTCCATAATGTCCTGTATTTCTTGTTCATTCATTACTCTCATTTTTGTTAACTGAGTGTCCATATTCTTAGGGCGCAAGGCACTTATGCAAAGAGAACACAAAGGTGGTATACAGTGTACACCCAAACAGCAACCACATATTGCCAATACTGGGACCAAGAGAAACATTGATATTTTCCAACCCCAGTCCTTCAAGATGCCCCAAAGCCAACTTCCAATTGTCCAAGTCTCTGATCCTTGATGAATTTCTGAAGACAGTCTGTGGAGATGTTCGATTGCTTCATAGACAGAGGGTGAATTATCAGGGATGTACATGCAGCAACTGGCACCAATGATGCGACATGCTCCTCCACGATCCGCTAGTACCACGTCCAGGACCATGCGGTTTTGTAGGGCCACCAGACGGACCGCTTGAAGCTCGGCAGTGTTGTTGGTGAGGATGCCAGCTGTGACGTTCAGGGCGGTTTCTACCGCTTGAGACAGATGTCTGATGGCTCGGCTGTTTGCCATCGGACCCCATAGCGGGACGAGCCCTTTTGCTGCGTCAACGAACTGTGATGCGGCAGAGTCTGCTTGATCAGTGTCTTTAGAACGCTTTTCTCGATGATGCTCTGCAGGGGCTGTGTAGGTCGGTGGCAAAACAAAAGCGATGTAGCACGTGCTCCCCAGTTTCTTGGGAGCCAGGTGTAGGCTTTGGTTCCACAGACAAAGTACATATTGGGTGATGCAACAAATGCTGGAGGGTTGGCAGTGTTCAAAGTCCTTACAATGTTACAAGTGCTGTGACCCACATTCTTAGTCCCACGGCCTTCAATGCATACAAGGCCAGAGACGTTCACCACAGATAGGGCCACAGTCAGTGTTGTAGCAGTTCTTTTCTTCAGGTAGGAAAATGTGGCTCTGACAGGATTATTGAACACTTGTATTTCCACTCGTTCTTTGGAGGGGACATTCATTGGGAATGTCGTATTGGAGGTGTGAGGGAAAAGGGAGCTGCTGTTCTTCCTGTTTGGTTTAGCCAGAACTCGTTGTAGAACTGAGCGATTGTCCCATCGGAAGTGGCATTGTCTTTGTAACTTTCTTGTAGGAGCATCATCCAGGCAAGGCAAGATCCATGAACAGAAAAGGGTGAAGGGATGAAAGGGATGGAATGCTCAGTGGCATGTGGTAGCAGCCCACAGACCCAACAGTTAGTGGCATTGGTGGCAAGATTGTGCTGGTGCAGCATCTGTACGAAAGAATTATTCCAGAATTCTTTGCGTCGTTCTCGGAGATGTGGCGGTAGTGATACCAGGTAGTGTTCTTTCTTTGTGATTGGTTGCATGGTTGGTGACAATGTTCTGTATGCAGGTGCATTCTCTTCAATGATCCAGAGTGTGACCATTAGTAGGAGGCAGGTGAGAAATGCAGCTACAAGTGCAATTGTCTTTGTACTGTGCAGTTCAAAAGTCTTGGTGTCTTTGCGGTGGCTTTGCAGGTGTTCCGTTTCTTCCATCATCTTCGAGGAGCTCACCAACTGTTAGGACCACAGACTTTTGTCTGGTGTTTTTCCTGGTAGCGTTGTTTGGCTGTGCTACCGATCTGAGACTCTGACTCAGTTAGTGGCCTGGTTGTTGGAGCTCCCCCTTTTTGTCGATCTTAGGTTGTACCCTTCCTTGGATGGCACCGTGGGGTCGGGAAATTCAGACAGTTGGAGGGTGTCTTCTTGTGGGTAGCAACTCAGAGCTGGTCGGTCTTTTGCGAGTACTTCCTCTTGCACCTCCACCTCTTCACAGGTTGCCAGCGTTGGAGGGACTTTCTTACAGTGGTGGGCGTGCAGCCAATTTCTTTTTCCTTCCACTCGGAGGGCAGTTCGAGTGGTGATCAAGACTTGCCAGGGCCCGTCCACCTGGGCTCCAGATTCTTCGTTCTTTGGAAGTTGCGAACTAGGATGAAGTCCCCAGGCTTTATCACATGTCCTGGGCCCCTGGATACGTCAGGCAAGGCTTGCTGCACCTGTTGGTGGATAATTGTTAGCTCGTTTGTCAATTTATGCAGATAGTCTGACATTAATATGTTCGGGACATCGTTAATGGAGGTGGGTCTTGGTGCCGCCCAAATGTTCATAGGCCTGCCGAAGACCACTTCATACGGGGTCAGTCTGTGTTTGGTCGGGGTGGAGCGCATTGATAGCAATGCCAATGGAAGGGCGTCGGGCCATTTCAACCCGGTTGTGGCAACTATTTTGGCTAGCTTTAGTTTCAATGTTGCATTGTGTCTCTCTACCAGGCCCCCTGATTGGGGGTGGAAGACGGCATGGAATTTTTGTTTTACCCCCAACCCTTTCAGTATGTTCTGTATCACTTCGGCTACGAAGTGTGGGCCGTTGTCGCTCCATAAAATTCTGCAAAGGCCATACCGGGGGAAGAATTCTTTCAACAATTCTTTTGCAGTGGCTATGGCAGTATTGTCGCGGGTGGGATATGCCTCCACCCATTTGCTAAAAGCGCACACAACCACCAGGACATATTTTAGACCATGGCATCTCTCTAGTTGGATGTAATCCATTTGAAGGACTTCAAAGGGGTGATCAGGGACTCCAAACCCTCGCCGTGGTACTACTGTCCCTTTCCCTGGGTTGTGTTGTAGGCATACTATACACTGTTGTACTAGGCGCTTTGCAGATTCTGTTATCTTGACATTATGCCATACTCTTGTGATTAGTTCAATCATGGGGGTGGAGCCTATGTGTGCTGGTAAATGTGCCATGGTTAATATGGGGATGAGGTAGGCATTGGGTAACAGCCATTTATTTCCGTCTTTAGTTCTCCAGCAATCTTCCTCGTCTTTTAGTCCCACCTTTTCCCACTCGGTCAATTCGTCTTGTGTGCCTGTAGTCTGTATGTCCCTTACAGTGGTCCTAGCATCAGTCCATTGTTCAGCTTGTGACCTGGTCACATACATTCGTGTCATAGTTCTGTCTTCTGCCGTGGCTCGGGCAGTAACGTCTGCTAGCGCATTTCCCTGTCCAATGAGATCTGTCACTTTCCTATGTGCTTGGCATTTTATCACTGCTAGCTTTTGGGGAGGAGGACTGCTTCCGTCAAGGCGGAGACTAAATCTCCATGCAGGATGGGTGTACCGTGTGAAGTCAGGAACCCTCTTTCTTTCCATAGAATCCCGAAATGGTGAACCACCCCGAAGGCGTATTGGCTGTCGGTGTATATGTTAACTGTCGTGCCAGCTGCTAAAATACATGCTCGTGTGAGGGCGATGAGTTCTGCTGCCTGGGCGGAACGTTGGGCAATACGGGCTGTTTCTAGAATGGTTCGGGCTGTGGTGACAGCGTATGCAGCTGAGGTGGTGCCGTCGGGAGTTTGATGCACGAACCATCCACCCATAGTTCTCCATCTGGCTCTAGAAAGGCGGTGTCTCTGAGGTCTACTCTACTTTTTGTTTGTTCATCGGTTGGTGTCACACAGTCGTGTAGTGGAGCCACGTTAGGATCGTTCTCGGGTAGGGGTAACAGCGTGGCTGGATTGAGGGTGGTGCATCGCTTTAGGGTAATGTGCGGTGCTAGCAGGGTCAACTCATATCCTGTCAGTCGGGCGCTAGTCAAGTGTTGGGTTTTGGTCTGGTTCAGTAGTGTGTCGACTGCATGGGGTACTAAAACAGTGACTGGATTGGAGAGCACTATTCCTTCGCTCTGGCGTATTGATACTGCTGCAGCTGCCACAGCGCGCAGGCACGCTGGCAGTGCTCTGGCTACTGGATCGAGGGTGGCAGAAAAATATGCACAAGGGCGTTGTTTGTGACCAATTGATTGTGTTAGGACAGACAATGCACATCCCTCCCTTTCGTGTGTGTAGAGGAAGAATGGTTTGGAGTAATCTGGGGTTCCTAGGACTGGTGCTGAGCAAAGGGTATTGCGTAGTTCTTTAAAGGCTGTCTGGCATTCGGGGTCCAGGGGAGAGGTGAGGGGATGTCCTTAGCTAGGAGGGAGAGAAGGGGTTTGACAATGAGGCTAAAGTTCGGTAACCACGGTCTGCAAAACGAGGTGAGGCCTATCAAAGAGCGGACTTGCTTCTGATTTTTTGGGGACAGGGGTGCCTAGAATTGTCTGGATCCTGTCAGGCGTGAGTTTTCTCCTTCTTTTGATAAAAGGTGACCCAAATAGGTCACTTGTGATTTACAGAACTGCAGTTTCTTTCGGGAGACCTTGTGACCATTCTCAGCAAGGAAATGGAGTAGTTTGATGGTGGCTGTGACGGCTATTGGTATGGTGTCTGCTGCTAGAAGGATGTCGTCTACATATTGTATTAGTGCCACTCCATCTGGCAATTGTATGGCGTCCAACTGTCTTTTAAGCGCCTGGCTATAGATACTTGGGCTCTCAGTGTACCCCTGAGGTGCTCTACAAAATCTATACGAACGGGAATTTAGGGTAAATCCAAAAGATAGCGGCTGTCCTCGTGTATAGGTATGGAAAAGAAGGCGTTCTTGAGGTCGATCACAGTGAAGGTGGTGGCAGTGGAGGGATTAAAGTCAAAATTGTCGTGATGTCGGAAACTACTGGGTATTGTGGTACTACGATTTTGTTTACCTCCCGCAGGTCAATGATGAAGCGGTAGGCTTTCCCATCTCCCTCTCCCTGTCTCTTAACAATCGGTAGTATGGGACTGTTACAAATGTTGCTCACTACTTCCTCTACCACCCCTGCCTCTACCAAAGAGTGTATGATCTCTGTTAGTGCTTTCTCACCCTCTGGCGATATTTTGTACTGCGGTACCTTCGGTAGGGTTGCGTCCTGTCGTATTGTTACGTGTACTGGGTCAATCATCATTCGTCCTACGTCTGAATCAGCCCTTGCCCATAAGTGTGATGGCAAAGTGTCCAGTAGGGATGTGTCAGTCTCAGAGATGGAAAACATGTGCTGAAAAGGGTTCTCTCTATTGCGTTGGGGGTTGTCATACAGGATGACACGCACTCCGTCTGGTGAGCATCTGATAGTCGCATGGAAGTGTTTCAAAAGGTCGAGGCCCATAATGGCGTCTGGGGTGTTAGATGAGAGGAGGAATGTCGTTTCGACGCCATTGCTGTCAAGATTAAAAGGGATGGGTCGGGACAAAGGGTTGGTGGAGGGCGTACCGTCAAATCCTATTGAGGTCACATGTGAGCCTGACAAGGGTGCCCTTGGAATCAGTCGTTTGGATAGTGCACTACATGTTGCTCCTGTGTCTACCAAAAATGGCGACACATGGCGGTAACATAAGGGCCTTGCTGATCAACGCAGAGCTCGACTGGATCCCTTCCTTGCCCCTGGCTGTCCTATGCAAAGTCGTACGTATTGTCATAATCTGTCTGTTGGTACTGATTCTGTCTGGGATGGTCAAATGCGTTCATTCTTCCTGGCCTTTCCTCGCTTGCTTCACTCGCGTACCCTCTTCCACGTCCTCTTCCTCTCTGTCCACTTGCTATTTCCCTCGCCCCTCTGCCCCTAGCAGCTCCTAACAAAGCCGGGCATTGGGATTTCCAGTGTCCATATTTTTGCAAAATGCACATTGATCCTGACCTAGGTCTTGGCGTCCTACATATGATGTAGATGGATTGTTCCTAGGGGCTGTACTCTAGGGGTATTCTGCTGGTTTCCTCCCCTATATTGCTCCCTTCCTGTATTCGCCCCCTGGAGTTGTGCTATCATTACCCTTTCCTTCAAGTCCTTCTTTTTCCTTTCTGTAGCCCTGTCATTTTCGTTTCTCTGATGCTCGTAGTACTGGGCCATTTGGAGAATGGCCGTCGGTTTAGATGCTGCCCAACTACTTTCGCTGGCTTGTAGTTTCTGGGATACATCTGGCAGTAATCCTTTGACGTAGTTCTGCACAAATAAGTGGTGTCCGGTTGCGGTGGACATGTCTTGTCCACTGTAATCAGAGAACACAGTTTCAAATCTGGAGAAGTACTCTGAGACGTCCTCTTGTGGTTTCTGGCGGCATGCGGTTACTATGGACCAGTCTATCTTTTCTCTGGGATCAGCGTTTTCACTTTCTGCACTATTTTGTCAGGGAGGTCTAATATTGCTTTAACTGGTTTTTGACCAGGGTTCCGCTGTTTATCTAGTGTGTCGAGTTGTTCCCAGGTATGACCAAACAGTTCGGTATGTTCTACTTTCCTAACCGGTTTCCACACATCTGCTGGCAAACATAACCCGAAGAACAAGTCTATGTCGGCAAGTGTCATTATTGTTGATCCCAGAGCGGTACCTAGCTCGGTGTAAAAGGCGGTGGGGTTCTTTCGTAAATCCGGCAAAGATTTACGGAAGGTCAGGATGTCCTGTCTGTCCCATGGCTGATACACCCAATTGTAGACCACCCTTCCTCTAGCGTCTTGATGGTTTATATAGTCATTAGTCCCTTCCTCTAGGAGGTATCCAGGAAGGGCAGCTTCTTTATTGGCATCATGCTATCTGTTTTTTCCACTGGGGGTCCTGCTACCTTAGTTGTCCTGTCCCTATCTATCTGTCCTTGTTCTATGAGGTGACGCAATACTTCTAGTGTGGATGAAAATAGTTCTGCAACATCGTTGTCGCCTTCATCTCCGATGTCTACCTTCCTGTAGAGAGCCACTAATCGCTCGGGCCCTACGTCTTGGTACTTCTCTTCATATGCAGTAAGGGTGTGGTAACGGACGTACAATAAAGTATCGTTTGCGGTTTTCAACATAGGAGTTGCATATGTCAGTTACATGCTCTTCTGTCTCCTTCCTATCTATGAGGGATTTAACTACTTTATCAATGCCTGCTCGCTCATTTTTACTTAATCGCGGGACCCTGGGCGCTCCTTTTTCTTTTGATCCTACCTCTACTACTGTATCCTTTGATGAGGCATTTGGTGTGGGTGACTCGGTGGGAGCAGAGGCGGTGGAGACTGAGGCGATCGTGCCATCTCCGGCTATACTTTGGTGGTCCTGGCGTTGTACTATGGGATGAGTAGGGGCGTAAGGGGTGGCATGTATATCATTGGGGGACCTAACAATAAATCATCATCTACCCCCTGTTTTGCTGGTAACTCGGGGTAAAGAGTTAAGGGCGTTCTAACAGGGCATTGACCTGATATTTTTGATTCCTGTTCCTTTTTATCGATTTCCTTTTCTTTTAGTTCTTCTTCTAACTTTTTACAGGCTTGGTAAGCTGATTTTCGCGTTTCTTTATCTTGTCTAGCTTCGTCTCTTTTCTTTCGTTGAGCTGCCTCTTTTCGCCATAAACCAAAACTATCAAACATGGCTGGTCTAGCTTTCTTTTTGTGGAGAGCTAATTCTAACGTTTCTATTTTAGCGGGATCGAAAGATCCCGTCAGTGGCCACTGATTTACCCGGTCCTTCCTAGTGTACTTATGCCATAGTTTGCTATAAGCTACGGTGGCTTATCCATATTTCACGTACATGTCCTTGTTAGGGGTGCCTTCCGGCGGTGCCGGATGACTGACCTCTAACAAACGGTCCGGTCCAAAACAATCAAACAATCTAGAGAAAACAGGCATGACGTATTTAGCGGTCAAAATGAATATCTCAATTAATGTTAGACAAAAGTCTGCACTACCTGTCCTTCGCTGTCTGCAAAGAGAGAATATTCCTATTCTACGTTGTTTGCAAGCAGGGAATGTCTCAAATAACTCAAAAAGGAATACTAGTATTTCTATCAATCAATCAATTTAAGTCATGTTTTCTCACGACCTTACCCGGACCGTATGGACAGTTCTTCGTATTCCCCTTCCAGCGCCTGGTTGTCCTCTTACTCCAACAATCAATGCGGCGTTCCTGTAAGGCCCCAGTCAGGACCGCAGGTCACTCGAGAGAGGTCCGTTCGGAACCGGTGAAGTTCAGTCGATTGGCAGCCAGACGAGGGTCTCTTTCAGGCAGGTGCACTCCAATCATTTAGTCGTTCACTCCGTCGTTAGGACCTCTCTACTGGACCCACGTGTCTCTGATGGGCCCCCGTTGGGTCGCCAATTTGTGAAAAGCAGCGAGTCTCCTGAGATCCCCAATGCTGCCCGGCGCAAGGTCACCTTTAATCCACTTTGGATTCGCTATCTAAAATAACGAGGCAGGCGCTGGAAGGCAAGAAAAAGGTTTATTACTCTTAGAGGAGACCACGTCAACTGCTGACACCAGGAGGTCTTCAGGGAGGTGTTCTACTGGCAATGCTTTTGGCTCTTCCTTTTATACAGGTTTTACACAATGTATTTGTTTCATTTATCATGGTTACAAGCTTGGAGTCTCCGCCCCGGGCAGGTTGTCACAAGCCCGACATTGTTTCATCAGCATGGTTACACAAGCCCAACATTAACTCTCCTCCCGCCCAGGTCAAAAACAGACAATTTAATTGCAGCTGGACCTTGCTTCAGGGTCTAAACACAAGTGAGACCGGCCAGATCTAAGAGTCCGTTCTGTTGATAAAAACAGTTCCCATTGTTGGCAAAAACAAGTCTTGCTGTGTGCAGTGCAATAAACCATGCTTGCAAGAGTCTGTTTGGTATTTGTAACCTGTTTGTGCAGGGATGAGAGGAAAGACGAGTTTGAGGCAGCAGGTGATGTTGATGTTTGTTGTGGAAATAGTTTATAGCCCCCAGCACACATATCAGGTTTGGTCAGAGAGTCAGAAGGCTGCTAGAGGACAGGGTGAAATGAAGGTGACCAACAGAGTACAAAATGGCTGTGGTCAATCAGAATGACTGTACTTTATGTGCACGTAGGAACTTTCATCAGACAAGATGGCGCAGAATGTTCATGATTGTCGTTTTGTTCTTAACAGTCCGTCCACTTTTGGAGTGACTGAGAAAATTGTGTGGGAACTTGGAAGAGGATTTTTTAACAAAGGCCACCATTTATATGTAGATAACTTCTACACTGGTGTGCGGTTGTTCAGGGAATTAGCCAAAGTGGACACTGTTGCTTGTGGCACAATCCGCTCTAACCGTAAAGGTTTCCCAAAAGAACTTGTTTGTCAAAAGCTTGTGGGGGACAGTGCGTTGCGAGGAGCTTCTAGCTGTGAAGTTTTCAGACAGGAGAGATGTCTACATGCTGTCTACCATCCATGATGAAAGCACTGCACCTGTGACTGTTTGGGGTCAGGTTGCTGAAGCGCGCAAACCTGTGTGCATTTTAGACTATAATAAGCACATGGGTGGTGTTGACAGAGTAGATCAGAGATTGGAACCTTACGCTGCTCTTCGTAAGGCTTACATTTGGTACAAGAAGTTGGCTATCCATCTTTTCCACTTGGCAACCTTTAATGCTTTTGTTGTGTTCCAGGATTCTTGTCCTGATTCAAAGATGACTTTTGCTAAGTTTCAAGAGTCTGTAATAGGCAGCCTTGTTTTTAGTGGAACAGGCAAGTGTTCCTAGAGTTGGAGTGGTGGAGGATGTTGCTAGATTGAAAGATCGCCACTTTCCTGATCACATTCCTCCCACACCCTCAAAAGACTTTCCCAGTAGGAGATGTAGAGTCTGTTGGCGAAGAGGTATGCGGAAGGAGACTCGTATGTACTGCCCCGAGTGTCCTTCTAACCCTGGGCTGTGTGTTGCCTGCTTGTTTTAGAATGTACCACACGCAAAAAGAATTTTGGGAGCATCCATGAGTGGTAAAGTGAACTGCCTGGCCTCTATTGTTTTAATATTTTTGGTTCAGTTTCAAGGTTGGCATTTGGTGTAGTGTATTGAGTTTCAGATTTTGTGTTAGTAGATTTGTATCTATTTGCAATTTGTTTGTGTTTTCTTATTTATATAAAAAAATCCTAAATGTGAGTGGCGGTGTGCGTGGAGTGGCGCTTGTGTGGCGGTGTGCGTGGTCTGGCGTTTGGCTGGCGGTGTTTGGACTGGCGCTTGGCTGGCGGTGTGCGTGGACTGGCGCTTGGCTGGCGGTGTGCGTGGACTGGCGCTTGGCTGGCGGTGTGTTTTGATTGGCGCTTGGCTGGCGGTGTGTTTTGATTGGCGCTTGGCTGGCGGTGTGTTTGTACTGGCGCTTGGCGTGTTTGTACTGGCGCTTGGCTGGCGGTGTGAGTGGACTGGCGCTTGGCTGGCGGTGTGCGTAGACTGGCGCGTGGCTGGCGGTGTGCGTGGACTGGCGCTCGGCTGGCGGTGTGTGAGTAGTGACTAGCTGCTGGTCACTACACACACTGCTAGCCAAACGCCACTCAATGCAATCCGTGAGCTGGTGTGGTTGCTGTGTCAGGAATGTGGGCGTGTGAAAGTGATGGGCCCTTGAATGGCGCTGTCTGCTGGTGTGAGTGTTGTAATGTGCTGGGCCCGCGGCTGGCGTGAATGGTTTTGTATGTGTCACACGTATGAAAGGTGTATGAATGGCCTGTAAAGAGGTTGGTGCCTTGTCGTGGCTTTACAGCTCACGAGCTGAGAGTCAATGGTTCAGTTTCTTGTCCTTTCAATTAACAGTGCATTTCATTTTTGTGAAATCTCTGGTTAATAGAACTGTATATACTGAACCATCACTCACCCTCGTGCCAAATCCAACCAGTATGTATTTGTGCTTGAGGAATAGGTGGTTGTGCATAAAAATGTGTCTTTTCTGTTTTTGTCAAGCAGGGTGTACCTTGGCCTTTTTTGTGAATGTTGTAATGTGTTGGTTTTGTGCCTGGTGGTGTGAATGGTCTTGTGTGTATCATGTATGAAAGGTGTGTGAATGGCCTGTAAAGCGGTTGTTGCCTTGAAGTGGCTTTACAGCTCACGAGCTGCGAGTCACTGGTTCAGTTTTTTTGCCCATTCAATTATTGACAGTGCATTTCATTTTTGTGAATTCTCTTGTTAATACAATTTTATATACTGAACCATCACTCGCCCTCGTGCCAAATCCAACCAGTATGTGTGTGTGTGTGTTTGAGGAATAGATGGCTGTGCAGTAATCTTTGTCTGTTTTGTCTCTCTGCCAAGCTGTACATTTCATTTAAGAATAACCTAGCAACTGTAGTTTTTGTCGTAAACTAAACACCCATGGGAGTGCATGGTGATGTCTCTCTTGTGGATCCCAACAAGTTATCTTACCCACAATGTCCTGCAAACCTCAAAATGTGACTGACATTTTCCTTGCATTTTTGTGCCCAAATTTTCACACTGCAGAAAGTAACAACAAATTCCAACCCCCAGCATTTCTCCAAGTATCCCAATAGAAATGGTACCTCACTTGTCTGGGTGGGCCAAGTACCCGCTGACAGGGAAGGGCCCAAAACCTATTGATGTGACATCAAAATTACCTATCACAAACCAACCTGGTTTTGCATGGGGGTCCCATGAGTTTTTGGTCTGGGGCTCAGGCGGCCATCTGGGAAACCTATCTAACCCACACATTTCTGGAAACTAGACACCCGGGGAGTCCAGCGAGGTATGGCTTGCGTGGGTCCCCCATCATTCTCCTACCAGAATCCCCTGCAAACCTCAAATTTCGCTGTAAAATCCACTTTTTTCTCACATTTCTGTGTGGGAAATTTCTGGAATCTGCGTGGATCCACAAATTTCCTCCCACCCAGCGTTCCCCCAGGTCTCTCGATAAAAATAGTACCTCACTTGCGTGGGTGGGTGAAGGACCCGCGACAGGCAAGGCCCAAAAAGCTATTGAGGCGACATCAAATTACATATCACAAACCAACCTGGTTTTGCATGGGAGGTCCCATGAGTTTTTGGCCCGGGCTCGGCATCCATGTAGGGAAACCTACCTAACCCACACATTTCTGGAAACTCGACACCGGGGAGTCCAGCGAGGTATGGCTTGCGTGGGTCCCCCATCATTCTCCTACCCAGAATCCCCTGCAAACCTCAAATTTCGCTCGAAAAATTCACTTTTTGTCAAATTTGTGTGTGGAAAGATTCTGGAATCTGCGTGGATCCACTAATTTCCTCCCACCCAGCGTTCCCCCAGGTCTCCCGATAAAATGGCACCTCACTTGCGTGGGTGGGTCAAGGACCCGCGACAGGCAAGGCCCCAAAAGCTATTGAGGCGACATCAAAATTACATATCACAAACTAACCTGGTTTTGCATGGGGGTCCCATGAGTTTTGTGGCCCAGCGTTCCCCAGGTCTCCCGATCAAAATGGTACCTCACTTGTGTGGGTAGGCATAGTGGCTGCAACAGGAAATGGCCCAAATCGTACTGTGGAGACTTCAAAACTACCTATTTGGGGGAACCTGAGATTTTGGCCCTGGGCTCGGCGGCCATCTTGGGAAAGTACCAAACCCAAACATTTCTGAAAACTAGACACCCGGGGGAGTCCAATGAGGTATGGCTTGCGTGGATCCCCCAACGTTTCCCTACCCAGAATGCCATGCAAACCTCAAATTTAGCTGAAAAAAACACATTTTCCACATATTTTTGTGTGGAATCACCGTGCCGGCACAAATGTCCTACCACCCAGCGTTCCCCTTGTTCTCCCAAGTAAAATGATACCTCACTTGTGTGGGTGTCCAAAGCAGAATTGGCTAAAAACTTATTTTTTTTTTTAAATGTAGCGCTTAGAATTCTCGGTGCTATACTCTAAATCCCTGTGTTATGTGCTCTTCCTAGCCACAGGCCTTTGGCCCACCCACACAAGTAAGGTATCATTTTACTCGGGAGAACAAGGGGAACGCTGGGTGGTAGGACATTTGTGCCGGCACGGTAATTCCACGCAAAAATATGTGGAAAATTTAGTTTTTCAGCTAAATTTAGGTTTGCATGGCATTCTGGGTAGGAAGGAACGTTGGGGGATCCACGCAAGCTCTACCTCATTGGACTCCCCGGGTGTCTAGTTTTCAGAAATGTTTGGGTTTGGTACTTTCCCAAGATACCGCCGAGCCCGAGGACAAAATCTCAGGTGCTTCCCCCCCCTAAACCAGGTACTTTTGCTGTAGGTAATTTTGAAGTCTCCACAGTACGATTTGGGCCATTTCCTGTTGCAGCCACTATGCCTACCCACACAAGTGAGGTACTATTTTTAATCGGGAGACCTGGGGGAACGCCAGGTGGGAGAAAATTTGTGGATCCACGCAGATTCCAGAACTAACCCACACAGAAATTTGACAAAAAAGTGAATTTTTCGGTGTAATTTGAGGTTTGCAGGGGATTCTGGGTAGGAGAATGATGGGGGACCCACACAAGCCATACCTCGCTGGACTCCCCCGGGTGTCTAGTTTCCAGAAATGTGTGGGTTAGGTAGGTTTCCCTTGATGGATGCCGAGTCCCGGGCCAAAAACTCATGGGACCCTCCATGCAAAACCAGGTTGGTTTGTGATATGTAATTTTGATGTCGCCTCAATAGCTTTTGGGGCCTTGCCTGTCGCGGGTCCTTGACCCACCCACGCAAGTGAGGTACCATTTTTATCGGGAGACCTGGGGGAACGCTGGGTGGGAGGAAATTTGTGGATCCACGCAGATTCCAGAACTTTCCCACACAGAAATTTGACAAAAAAGTGAATTTTTCAGCGAAATTTTAGGTTTGCAGGGGATTCTGGGTAGGAGAATGATGGGGGACCCACGCAAGCCATACCTCGCTGGACTCCCCTGGGTGTCTAGTTTCCAGAAATGTGTGGGTTAGGTAGGTTTCCCTAGATGGCTGCTGAGCCCCAGGCCAAAAACTCATGGGACCCCCCATGCAAAACCAGGTTGGTTTGTGATAGGTAATTTTGATGTCGCCTCAATAGCTTTTGGGCCCTTGCCTGTCGCGGGTCCTTGACCCACCCACGCAAGTGAGGTACCATTTTTCTCGGGAGACTTTGGGGAACGCGGGGTGGGTGGAAATTTGTGGATCCACGCAGATTCCAGAACTTTCCAGCACAGAAATGTGGGGAAAATGTGTTTTTTTTTACAATTTTTTAGGTTTGCAAGGGATTCTGGGTAACAGAATCTGGTGGGAGGCAGTCAAGTCACCCCATCCTGGATTCCCCTGGGTGTCTAGTTTTCAAAAATGTATAGGTTTGCTAGGTTTCCCTAGGTGCCGGCAGAGCTATGGTTCAAAAACTATAGCTAGGCACTTTGCCAAAAAAGGGTCATTTTTCACTGCGAAATTGAGGTTTGTCCACGTTGCGTTTTGCGCCGTTTCCTGTCGCGGGCACTAGGCCGACCCACACAAGTGAGGTACCATTTTTGTCGGAAGACTTTGGGGAACGCGGGGTGGGTGGAAATTTGTGGATCCACGCAGATTCCAGAACTTTCCACCACAGAAATGTGGGGAAAATGTGTTTTTTTTTACATTTGTTTAGGTTTGCAAGGGATTCTGGGTAACAGAACATGGTGGGAGGCAGTCAAGTCACCCCATCCTGGATTCCCCTGGGTGTCTAGTTTTCAAAAAGGTATAGGTTTGCTAGGTTTCCCTAGGTGCCGGGAGAGCTAGGGTTCAAAAACTACAGCTAGGCACTTTGCAAAAAAAGGTTAATTTTTCATTGAGAAAATGTGGTGTGTTCACATTGGGTTTTGAGCCATTTCCTGTCTTGGGCACTATGCCTACCCACACAAGTGAGGTACCATTTTTATCGGGAGACTCAGGGTAATTCAGATTTGTAAAGCAACTGTTATTACCTATTGACTTTCGATGCATTTCTGCCTTCCAAATGAAAGACTGTGTAAAAAAGTCATTTTGAAAAATGACCGATAATTCTCATGCTAGTATGAGTATTCCCAATTTTGAAAATGTGCAAATATCTACTGTTTCTAAACTCTATAACTTGTTCCCATTTCAGAAATACATAGGTGTCTTTCATACCGATTTTTCCATGTATACATTTTCCCACAATAATTGCTATATACCCGGTACATAATAAAAAGCCATTGCAAATTGCTGCTCAGTTTTTGACTCTGGGTTCGTCGGGTTCTTGGTGAACCTACAAGTCCTATATATCCCCACAACCAGTAAGGTCCAGCGGATGTAACGGTATATTGCTTTCAAAGAGCTGTCATAATTAGAAGAAGTTACAGGTGAAAACGTTGACACAAAAGGCTGTTTTTTTCTACTAATTTTCAATTTTTCCTATATTTAACTGTAAGTTTCTATAAAGAAACCTTGATGGATCTACACAAATGACCCCTTGCTGAATTCAGAATTTTGTCTACTTTTCTAAAATGTATAGCTTTCCAGGATCCATTATTGCTTTCATACCCATTTCTACCATTAACTGGAAGGAGGTTGAAAGCACAAAAAATAGCAAAAATAGGCTATGTCCCAGAAAAATGCCAAAACTGTGTAAACAATGTTGGTTTTCTGACAAAAGTGTCATTCCCTAAAAGCTGGGAAAATGGCGATTTCAGCCCCACAAACCCTTTTTGATACCATTTGCAGGAAAAACCCAGACGCTTTCATTTGCAGCCCTTTTTCCCATTTTTCCCAAAAAAACAAAATTTAGCTGTATTTTGGCTAATTTCTGGGACCCCTCCAGGGGAATCCACAAACCCTGGGTACCTTTAGAATCCCCATGATGTTGGAAGAAAAGGACGCAAATTTGGCGTGGATACCTTGTGGTCAAAAAGTTACAGGGGCCTAAGCGCAAACTACCCCAAATAGCCAAAAAAAGGCTTAGCACAGGGGGGAAAAGGCCTAGCAGCGAAGGGGTTAACCTGGGAAGAGAACATGATTTTTGGTTACGTTGGATGTGATGGCGCTGTACACGAGTATCAAAAACAGGGAGTAGCTATGGGCTCCAGGTTCTCTCCCTCGTACGTCAACCTTTTCGTGGGTTGGTTCGAGGAGACGTGGATCCGGAGCACCAGAGGAACGGAATGGAACGATTCCATCTTATTTTGGGGGAGATACATTGATGACTGCCTGATGGTGTGGACAGGCAGCGCTGAGAAACTTAGGGGGTTTTTTAAACACCTTAATGACAATGAATATAACATCAGGTTCACATTTGAATAGTGATAAAAGTATCACGTTTTTGGACACAGAACTATACATCAGGTAAAATAAGATCCACAGTAGACTGTTTCGCAAGAAGACAGCATGCAATTCGGTCCTGCATGCCCCAAGCGCACACACTGCTCACCAGATCAGGGCTATCCCTTTTGGTGAACTTATTCGGGCTAGACATAACTGCAGCTATGACCCTGAATTTGAGGAATGTGTGAGTGGCATGATTGCCCGCTTCAATAGAAGGGGCTATGATAGGCACACACTTGAAAGAGCCCAACAAAGGATTGGCAGGATCAAGAGACACGACACTGAGTGAACGAACAAAAACCATAAGGAAAGGTGAAAAAATACATATGGTTACCAATTACAATACCCTGTCTAGAGTACTTGTACACAGTCTTAACAGGCATTGGCATATCCTGAAGAAAGACAGATCACTTATGGGTGCAATCACGGAAAGACCGGACATAACATATAGGAGGGGTGTCTGCCTGAGAAATCTACTTAGCCAAAGCTACAGAGGTGCCAAAATGGCTACTAATTGGCTAACACCACATACAATAGGATTTTATGGATGTGGACACTGTATTACATGAAGTGGGCCTGCAACAAGAAGACACACTTCAGTGGCCCTGGGGACAAAATGTACAAAATCATGTCCAACATTAATTGCTGCACTAGATTTGTTGTGTATATTATTGAGTGCAGATGCCACAAGAAGTATGTGGGAAGCACGATTAGGACCCTACGGGAGAGAATTGGGGAACACATGAGAGCTGTTAAGCAGGGTGGTGTCAGGTACCAGATTGCAGCTCACATTGCACAGTGCACCTCCCAAAATAAGAATAAAGACTGTGTACTATGGAATTGGTTAGACCCCTAGACACCCAAGGGGTGGGAATAGGGAACTAATGCTGCGCAGAAGTGAGGCATCATGGATATTGAGGTTATGGAGCACTGAAATGGGCCTAAATTTGGATCAAGAACTGCATTACTTTTTGGGCAGTTAACACCTAACCAAGTACACATGTATTATGTGGACTAGTGCACATGTATTCAGTAATTCTGCCAATTTGTTATCCAAGCTGTGATGTTGTTACTTTTCTCTGATTATTTTAGAAGTGTCTTGTGTCACTCAGAGGGGCATATACAGCACATTGTCTCGTCACTTACGTTGAGACCCCACCTCTTCCAGAAACACTTACGTTCATACATTTTTATCGATTGCATTTTTTACGATACACATCTTTTCATCCCTACTCAGTAGAACGTAATTAGAAATGGAATAATATTCACGAAGTTAAATCACACTAATAACTGGCAGGTATGGGACTTCCTCCACATTGCACGTCAGAATATCACGTTGAAGGATGGATGGTATGGATGCGAGTAACAAATGGCCGCCGACCTATTGGCTGATTGGCTTTAATTTGGATATGGTCCTGTATGGATAGGGTATACATTATTAGAATATGGGATCTTTATATTAGTATTCACCTTGCCTCCAAAGGAGTTTTTTTTAGCTCGTTTTGTGAGGGAACTATTTGCGGATTCTTATGGCAGTATATAGGGATTAGACATTAACGTTGAATACTGACCTGAAGATAGGCATAGGAACTATGCCTTAGAATGAGTTTTGCTAATATTAGATGAGACTGTATATTAGGGACGCGTATGACATTTTGCGAACTGTAGTTCTGAATTTTTGGTTAGGACTTTAGTGTGAGACATCTAAAGATGGCGCACAGTGACATCGTTGGTCTGGGTGTCCGTCGTTGATGTTGGTGGATTTTTGGTTAATGCACTGGAAATCTCGCGTTAGTACTTAAACGTGTAAGTAGTGCAGAACGGCCTCGTACTCGAGGAGCCGAATCCTGCACGTATCTACACAATTTGCCATGAGACACACGGTAAGAAGCATGTGGGGGTGATTGTATAGGAACCACTGTGAGTCGTCCCGACTGAAGGGATGTTAGGGGCATTCTTAACACTGGGCACGGCGGCTTCACGTTTGAAAATACGCCGAACTGTGACAATATTACTCGGCTTGGCGGAGAATGTCCATTCTTAGTATACCTAACGGCAACATGATATGGACCTAAATGGGGGCAACCGAAGGGACAATTTTGGCCGCTTAACACTGGGGACGGCGGGGGCGGGCTTTAGAATATGCTCTGGAATAATAATAATGACACTTGCCTTTACGCAGCATAGGATTTTTGAAAATTTTGACGGAATCAGAATAGGGTTTTGCCCTGGATGAGAGCGTGTGTTATTGGATATTGTTGTACACGAACGTTTGGATCAGGCATATTCGCGGAGGGTAAAGTCCATTTCTTTTACAGACGACGGACTGAGATACCGGTGTCTGTGAATTAATATTGGAGGACAACTACGCTCAGGACGAATATTTTCTCGGGCGTACCGTACCCTGTGGGTTGGAATTATCAACACAATCTAAGTAGGATACGGAGCAAAAAGATTTTGCCAATTTGGTGCTTGGTTTTGTGAGGTCGCTTTGATTGTAGCCTAATTTTTTGCATTCCTTTCTTTTTACTTCTACAGACCGATTACGATTAGTAACTTTGGAGGTTAGTAAATAATTGGGGAAGTATGCATGAGTTTGATCACACGGGTGAGGTGTTTTCATGATTGAATGCGTCACTTGCGTCTCATGTCCATTGCCTGAACACGGGATACGGAGTAGTGGTGATTTTGGGTGTCATATAGCAGCTATATGCACACACATTGTTGACACACTACAGATACACCCTGACACTGTCTTGTACTACTGGCTTTGTAGATCTTCTTTTCCCGTTAAAATGTTGGATTATGTACAACAGATTGATTTTCGTTGCACGTTATGTTATGTTGTCAGATGCCTTGTTTATCTTCTCCACTGTCAGACACAGGCACGGTGATGGGTTTGGAGGGATTTTATGCATAATGTACAGACTTTCAGGATCATATGACATTGGTTTTTATTTTATGTTTTTTGCTTAGCCTTGAAAAAGTTGCGGGTTTATTTTCCCACTGTGGCGACGAAACACGTGTTGGCTGGCTAAGAACTAGTATGAATTTTTTTTTTTTTTTTTTTTTAAAGGATCAGAAGAAAAGAATTAAAGAAACGAAGAAACCTTGTTACTATGTTTGCTGTGAAATGTATGTCACTTACATTTGCTACTGCTGTCATTTTCTTAAATTTGAGTTACGTGTGCTGGGGTTTGCTATTTTATGTAGTTGTAGCTTAGGCCACAAAGTTTTGGGGAGGCTGGTGGTTCTCTCCACCTTTCAGCACCGTCGAGTAACACGGTTTGCTTTTTTGATAGCCAGTGACATCACCCTTGTAGCGCCAGTATCCCCAACAGCATACCACCAACCATTTGTTTAATCCTGTTCCAGTTGTGCTCCCTCGTACTTTATGTCCCCAACCCTTGGAGAGCCGACTCTATCCATACAAGTCAATAAACACTTCTGTGGTTATGGTGGAAATACTTGGTTAAGCCCAGTTGGCCATTCATGTTCTCAGAGTTAAAGGGAAAGATAAAACAGTGGCGATTTAATGCAAAGTTCCCAAGTAGGCAGGGGAAGTTACAGTAGGGAAAGATAAAGAGGGAAGGTATATAACGGTATACTTTACTCCCCTTTAAGAATCCTAAATATTTATGCTCCCAACTCAGGGCAGGGCTTGTTCTTGCGACAAACCTTGAAACACCAACTGGGAGGGGAGAGGGTGACATTATCAGAGTGGGTGATTTTAACTTGGTCTGGGATACAAACTAGAAAGAGGCAAAGATTGGTATGTGGTAAATGTCAGCAGGGATCAAGAAAGACATAACCAATCTAGGGATGCTTGGTGATATCACCTGAACAGAGATATTAATCCTTTTACTCACGTTTGTGCATCTTACTCTACCTAGGATATATAACGTACTCATTACTCATTCGCTGCAGAGAAACGTGAAATAAGTGCACATATCCGAAGTTTCGGTCTCAGACCATGCATACACAGATGTTTATTGGGATCCACGTTCCTATCCCTGAGGGCCCCACCAGTGGAGACATTTAGAGACCAGGTAGACAAAGAGGAACTGGTAAATGCTATTCAGGACAATTTTACCCAAAACACGGTTGAAGAAAAGGCCCCAGACACTCTTAGGGACACCTACAAGGTAACAATAAAAGGCATCACCGTTACAATTAATATTAGGAGGGCTAGAGAGAGGTGACTGGTAGAAGAAAATCTTCTAGTAGGTTTAAGTTAAGTCCTTAGAACAGACAAAAGAGACAGATACAAAAACTTAGGGCACATAGGATCAACGGGCAGAACACTCTGTTAAAAATTTCTATGTAAGGTGGTAACTCTTAGCTAGAAGAATCCTGCTTCTTCGGCATCTACTGCACAGAGCAAGGGTCAAGCACCTTGACATTCAGAAACCAAAAAAAAATGGTCATTTTTAAGGAGCATTTCAGGCCATATATGACAAGAGGGGAGGAAGACTCCAAGACAAGGTGAAATCTTGAGGCCTGCAAAGGGGCACACCTCTCAAGAGACTAGAGAATCCATTTAGGACCATATAAACGTGGACGAAGATCACCTGGCCATCAAAGTCCTGTAAATATGGAACATCCTATGACATGACGGGATCCTCATTAGTTCTTATAAAACCCTATTCCCTTATATGGGCAAACAGCTAACTGCACTGTATAACACATTGGCCAAGAAGGCAGGCAGCACCTCTTCCATGAGCGAGACTGAAATTATTCTAATCCATAAATCGGGGAAGGATTCCACAATGTAGCTCGTTTAGATCACATGACCTACTAAACTCAGATGCTCAACTGTTCACTAAGGTCTTAGCTCGCCGCCTGAAAGCCCTTATCCCACAGCTCATAGACCCAAATCAGGTGGGTACAGAGAGCAGTGATATTAGGAGACTTCCCACTTGATTGAAAAGGCACATAAAAAGAGATTACAGCAATCCTTCACTCTCTTGATGTTGATAAAGCATTTGACAGGGTTAGTTGGAACTTCCTCAAGTGGTCATCATTAAGATAGGGGTAAAGAATGAGGCAAGGTGTGGGTTATAGAGCCCCAACTGTAGCATTGCTGATAAATGGACAGCAGTCATCCCCGTACATAGGAACACGACCAGGATTTCCTCTGCTTTCTGCCATTGTGGCTGAGACCTTCACTATCAGCATCAGGGCCTATGACAAGATAAAGGGCCTCACCATTTTGGGTGGTAGGAGGGAGCTCCTAGGTGACATGGGCAGTTTATCTACTGGTTATGGTCTACTCACATTGTCAGAGCTGGATACATCACTTCCAGCTATTTTGAGGCTCCTAGAAACTTTTGAGGAAGTCTCAGTCTTTAAAGCTATTAAACAAAAAGCAATAATCCTACATGTGCTGGCTCCTGGACATCAAGCAATGAGTCTGCAGAAGACTACCCCTTTTCAGTGGACTGACAAAGTAATTACATATCTGGGATTGAACCTTACTGGCTGGATAGGGACCTGGAGAGGAGCTAATAGGCGTCACTTTGATGGCATATACTAGAGTACTTAAAAGATGACATTCACTTTACGTAGCTTGTGTAATTAATGTGTATATATATATATATATATATATATATATATATATATATACATATATATACACACACATATATACACACACAATCTTTTCCATTAGCCCTTCTTCAGACTGAAATAAAAGCTAGAAACAAATACCAGAGTTCATATGGGGAGGGAAAAGGCCTTATATCTCAGCCAATCTAGTAATGGACCCGAAAGAGAGAGGTTTACATTGCTCTGACCTAATGACGCTATATAATAAATGGATTCTAGTTTAATAGTTCATTTCTGAATGGCAGACCAGAGAAGGCGACAGGAAGCGGATCTACATGGACAAGTTAGTGACTGGCAGATCACTAAGGGACCTCTTACGGATAGATTGAATGTAGCGCTCAAAATTTGTTATTCAAATAGCAGTGAAGGGAGGCCTTAGGACCTTTTCCTTTCCCAACATGCCTGTAGCTTGCAACCCAGCTTTTACTCCTGTGTTGAGGGGTAGTCTTGCTGCACTTGTAATAAAGGGAAATTCAGAACCCTGCAAAATCTTTGTTAGAAAATCTTGATTGTTCCCTCTTTTATCAATGCAAAACAAAATTTTAAGATCCCAGAACTGAGGATCCTACACTATTGCCAACTCTCGCATTGGTCTCTTCACCCCTTGATTAAGTCAGCAGTATCAAGACCACTTACCCCATTTGATAAATTGGTAGACAACTTCTCAAGGTGAAGGGGTCTGATCTCAAACAGACTAGAGTTGAAACAGCAAGCCATTAGGTAAGCATGTTTTGAGGTAGATGGAAGAAGAATCAGCAAACAGAAGTTACCGCTAGTCAGTGGGAAACTCGGCTCTTTCAAAGTATTGCTCAAAGAGAGGCAGCTGACAAACAAATGTTCAATGGTCCTGTCCTCCAGCAAGATCGAACCAAATGTTTCATCGGTCATCCAAGAGACACTTGAGATGGGAGGAGGAAAGAGGAACCTTCATTAATGTTTGATGGTCCCGAATACTCATTCAAACATTTTGGAAGGAAAAGTTGGGGCATATATTAAGCTTACAATAGGCTACACAATCCCAGACACTCCTGAAGATATTTTGTAGAGGATGACACCAGATCAGTTTGAAGGCATGACCACTAACGACAGGGCCAAAGCTTGCCAAATGGCAGGATCTACCAAATGCTTAATTGCTCTCTACTCAAAAAAAGACCTTCCACCAATAGTCCTTCAGTTTGTGCTGGCAATAGAGCATTTCTCACATAATGGCACGCAGACCAAAGACAAATTTAGGACATGTTGGTAGCTACTAGATAATTTTTTTGCCAGGCTGGAATTCTAGTGCTTTTGTTCTGTGCCTTAGGAGCTTTGCAACTATTTGACAGATCCAGATGTACTTAAGAAACCTTTACATCATTTTATGGCATAAACTAAATTCCCTAGCCCTGTCTGAATGCCCAAGGTTAGCCAGATAGCAGTACTATTTCAATAAAAGGGTGTCTCATACAGTTGACCTTAGATAGATCCAGTTAAACAGGCATAGCAAGTGATAGATAGACGTAACATGCGGTATCTTGGTGTTCCATAAGTCCCTCCATCTTAGTTTCCATAAGATTCCTAGGGGATGGGGAGGGTAAAGAGGGATAGTTTTGTTTTGTTCTTTTGAGCATTTGTTTTATATGAACTTATTACAGTCGGCTTCCCCACCTTGTATGTGAAATGCGCTCATAATGCTCCTAATTTCTATAAAATCTGTTAGAAGGAAACCGGCCCTCAAAAAGGACTTCCCACTGACTTTGACAAACTAACTGCCTTTCACAGGGCTGTAGAGTAGGTGTGTTACTCAACATTTGAGGTGACACTCAATCTGGCACTACACTGAAGTATACAAAAAAGTGACAAATGGAATGCCTGAATTAATCTCAGACACTGGCAACGACCCAGTCCATCATTATTTTGCATACCATGCAACCTCAGTTTGGATCCAGCCATATGCAAATAGTCTTCACCCTCCTCCAAAGGGGACAGTCCAGCCAAAACAGCCAGACCAGATCCTCCTTGATCCGGAACACGAGCAACCCACTACAGATTTCAACCTTTTTAGGGCTCATCAGCCAAGTATATATACCTTGGTTCAATATCGAACAACAGGTTGCATTTTTTAGGCCATTTTTCGTAGGCGAACCAAGGAATCTGCCTCGGGGTAGAAGACATCCAACTGAAACAAGACAATTGCTCAGAGAATCAAGAGATTTAATTTAGACAGTATGGTAAAGACAATTACCAACAACTAAACTGTATTGAGGGCCAAAAGTACTGCTCAGTCTGACAACTGCAGGTGTATATCCCTTTGAGGACCATGGGCGGTAAAGCACTATCGAGATTTCAATTCTCTGCAGTCATGCAAAAGATGTAAAGCAGGAAACATCTCCCACCCTGACACTTTACCACTCTTTTACAATAGGCGCTGTAATGACAGCAGTAAAGTAGTGGATGCAAAGGGAAAGATATCAAGAGACTGTAGTTTGGAGCCAAACACTAACACAAGATACAACATGTTTCAACATTTATTCAACTCTACCAATCAACAGTATATGTTGTCTATTGGCAGAGAACATTTTTGGTTTAATGCATACTTAGAAGGAGCAAAGGTGGAAATCCTTGTAGCAATGGCTCAAAGTTCTTATGCTCGCTTTCTAGTAGAAGCAGGTACAAGAAGGTTGTGGTATTGGAAACTGGGCAAGAGGTGGAATCAGTTCACCCTCACAATTAGGAGATCAGATATATTAATTACACACCTTGGTGAAAACGATTTGATGACATTAGGCAGAGTGCAGCTGTTGAGAGAGACAAAAAGAAACCTAACTACCATAGTCACTTTGCTAGCCTCACTACTGATAATGTGGTCAGAGGTGACACCTAGATTTAAAGGAGGGGCGCCACTTTCTATAGCGCTACTGAAAATCCAGACCAAAATGATATTTATGGGAGGAGGCCAACCAAGCTTGATAATCAGCAAATTGGGGGAGCCTGGGCAAGTTCTCCACCCAGGCTGTGATACAGCCTGGGTGGAGAACATGCAAAGTGTGCATGACTGTTTAGTCAGTCCCAGACGGCCGGCCAAACAGTCATGCGCACTTACAGTGTGCCACCACTCCTCCCCCCAGCTCCTCTGTCATCAGAGCATCCCCGCCTGCAAAGTTGACGCAGCAGGAAAAAAAAAATAATAACCTCGAGTTGTTTTATTTTTCCTTTATTTCACTGCTGCAAAGCAGTGGGGGTGACACTCCTCCACCGTAGCGGGGGAGGTGCCACTAGTTAGAGGCCATGCCTCTTATAAACTTCTAACGTATGCTTCTTAGGCCAAACTATCTTTGGAGACGCCCACGCTGTTTCAGCACAGGTCCATGGGTGTCATCACAATGGTGACCACTTGGTAGCTTTTTTACAGATAGATTATGAACAGGATGACAAGGGGGAGTAAACAGACTAGCAGGAGTCATTGTTGGACTAGGAACCCAACCACCAGGATCTGGAATAGGATAACAGTGAGTAAGAGGCCTACCAGAAGGAACTGGGCTAAAAGGACCTTGGCCATGATAGCCAGTGTAATGAGGGCCAGAGGAGAAAGCCCAGCACGAGGCGGCCTTGGAGAAAGGGATGAATGTGATTCTGAGCTACATATATTAAGACATCCACCATAGAGTCTATGCTTTGTAAAAACACTCATGCAGTGTGACTGCAAAAATATAACACGTGAAAACAGCAGTTTTGGAGGGAACCAGCTAGATAAGCCTAGTGGTAACCACCAGACAGAAATATTAGGTTATCTCAAATCATAGAGACCTACGAAGCGAGATTAAAAATGTTGGTATCCTCTTTGTTCACTTGAGCTCCTCACTATTTCGAGGAACTGTGCATGGCCAGTCATGACAAAAGTTTGGACATGGTGAAGTCAAGAGACAAAAAGAGGAGTAAATCAGACTGCTGCAATACTGCCGGAGACGAAGGCAAGATAATATCAGCAATATTTAAATTTCAGCACATATTACATGAAACTTAAAGCTATGTCGGCAAAGCCAGCCACGTGGAGCCCCGACTAAAGGAGGCCTTAGGACAACAGGTGATCCGAATTCTCACTGCACAAGGTAGGCGGCAGATTCCACCATCTGAGGAGTGAGCCTGCATGCACTCTGAAGTCAGGTGCATCAGTGCCAAATAGTTCTCCAGAGCAAGGTCCATCACTTTGATGAGCATAAAGTTAGGAGTACTGACACTTCATACTCTCACAAGATGTAACCAGGACACCCTGCACCTCTACCACCATCTATTCCCATCGCAGACAGGGTGACAACACTTAGAATTCACTTGATGCAAAAATAGATGTACACAGGGCACTGAATAGACAGACTGTAGACAGCTGTATATGGGACAATAGGTTTCTTGTCTCTAGCACAGAGTTGGGCTACCTCCAAATGTTCACCCCTGCTCTGGAGTAAGGGACTAGAGTTGGAGAGCCCCAGTCAAATTACAATACATTATATAAAATGGGTAATTCAGATCTTTCATGAATTGGCACCCTTGCTGGCAGTTGAAATAGAAATACCACAGCCCAAACTACAACTAATATGGGCTTAAGATCCTAGTGCTCTGAAACCTGTACTTTTAACCCAAGCACTAAGCTCAAACAATCATCCGTTTTGTTGATAAAAAGGTTAACAAAACTAGCTAGATTCCTAAGCAATCCCTAACTGTACAGGCCACAAGGGCAAGGCCGGCCCGGCCAATCCCTCCTAGAGCCCGTCCCCCAAATATGGTTATCAGAACCTAATAATTATCATAATTGTTTGCCTAATTGAGTGAGAGACGGCTACTACCTTGATGGATCAGTGTACCACTCTAAATGGAGGAATGCTTGCATCCAACTTGCTCGACCAGGCACTCACCAGACCAGTTACAAAATCTGTGTTATTACTTATAAATTTTTTTAAAAACACAGAAGCCATTTCTTCATACACTTTTCACATTATAAGAAATTACAAGCTAAAGAAGTTGGTCTGGATCCTGGTCGGGGTATTTTCTTTAGAGCAGAGGAAGAAGATCATTTCATAGGGATGAAAAATCTAAACAGGACATTGAAAGATGCCAACAAATAGTCAGCCAGGAGCTGGCAAAACCCACTGCACGCTAAGCTCACCAAAAACAGTATTGCAACCTCTCCAGGAGTCACTATGAAGCCATCAACTGGCTGCCAATCTCAGGATCCTCAACCCAGCCTGCCTGGAGCCATTTCACAACACATCCACTAGGAAATCAATACACAGAAGGCAGGCATCATTGCCATAACTCATCCTCCAGCAATCCACAAGACCCACCAGGAACAGTCTGCTGGGAGATGGCTACGGAACAGTTGGCATGGCCTTGTTTGTCAGGTACCTGCCCTGCCTGGCCAGCCTGCCTCAATTCCCACTCATTAAGAGCAAACAATCAAACATGCTAACTAGTGTGCACCATTCCTGGGCACCAGTCCACACTAACGGATGAACAGACACCTGGAAGCCCTACTTCTACCCACTTCTGCCCAAGCGTATGCAGCTGTGAGCCTACCTCCATCGCACAGTCCCAATCTTCAGTGGATAAGCCCTTTTTCCTCCCAACAGATTCTGCACTACCATTTGCCTAGCACTATCATGTAAGGTGTACCTGAAATAAAAAGCAGACAAAGGTATCCATTCACAAGCTTCTAAAGTATTCATGCATATATCCTACAGACCAGGGCCTAAGAAGCCCAACACTGAGTAACACAACAGAACCTACTTCGGGCCTATCTAAGCCCTCACCAGAATTCACACCATGCGATCCCCTAATCGTTTTACCATGAAGTGCAATACTGCAAAAAATGGCTATTTACGGTCCGGTAAATAAACTAATGCTTACCAACAGACCAGCTTTGAAAGCCATATCTAATTATTATTTTCCTGATCTTTTCTTTACATCCAGAGTCACTGTTCGTAGACTGCTACTGTCAAGGAAACCAGTTAAGTTCTAACATTGGAAACAAAGTCACCATTTTGCAAAGTCACAGTCAATTAATCAAAACAAGCAGCAAAGTTTTCTTGAAAAGGTTGTTAGCAATATCGATGTCTTCTCTGAATTCAATACCAATCTCAATGGATATGAATGCCCAGCCAGGACTACCTACTTTAAAAATGGAATCATTTAATATGCAGCAAAACCAATTTTACAATCAAAAGTAGGGCCTTCAGATAAACTCAAAGTTTTTAGCTCAAACACTGCAAATATGTAACCCTAACATGGGCCTATGTTAACCTACAAGATGGGAAATGATGGGCCCTACAATACAAATATTTATGGAAGAATTTTATCCTGTATCCATGTATCCTGTATCCATGGATGCTGGAGCCAGCTAACATGCCAATTCGAAGAGGATCGATGAGAAAAGCCTTAAAGCGATGTGGTTCGGATCGGCCCTAAAGTGAGAGCAAGGTAAGTGAATGATAGACTATTTAGAAAGAACGGAAACGGGGATGTGAACGAAGGGGCTTGAGCACAAAGATTGTACTGGCTCACATAAAGAGCACCAACCAGGCCACCGCGAGGGGAGCCCTCGGCCACCAACGCCTGGATGGGTCACTGGCCTCGGGGCAGGGAGAGTTCGGGGTCCTGGAACCCCTTGAATACACGAGTTCCTCCAGCACGAGTGTCCCTAGCTGATACCACACCCATCACTGTGGCCGGAAGGGGTTCTCCCAGCTTCACGATAGACTCCAAGTACAAGAACATGAACCCGACAGACACCTCATGCTAGGCACGGAAGAAGGCTCCGTTCAGACGTTTTAAGCACGCATTTGCATACCAAGAACCGTTGTGCTATGCTTACACCCAAACAGGTTTACCGTGCAAGCCCGGCAAAGCACTCCTTTAGCAAATCAAGGTTATGTGAGACTTTCAACCTGCTCCTATCCTGTTTTACATTTCTTGCAATGCCACCGCAGCGGCTTATCCCCTCGTGGGGCACTATGCCAAAATATACAGAGAGGATGGTCAGCTGCAGGGCATAACTAAACACTACCCTCACGACCAGGCCAACTAGTTCATCGACCACAAACAAAGGGCCAAATAAAATGTCTCACGCAAGGTAAAAAAATGAATGTAAAAAACGAGGAGAAACATAGTGGAGCGCAGATCCTGGTAAAAGTAGGAACCACCCACATTGTTCGAAGCTGTCTACCTACGAGACGTAAAGATGCACAATCACCCTAGGATCCGTCTGCTGGAAAGAGCAGGGCTGGTAAGGACAACGAGCGAAGAGGCCTCAAGACCCAACAGTTAGTTAAACATGGAGCAATTGATATCACGGGCCTTTGAAGAGAACGATCTTCTCTGCCGCACGCACCGCACGCAGAGCCTCGCATTGACGCAGCGGTTGGCGTCTCCTCACACGTTGAGCGCAGGGCGTCAGTCCTAGTAACGCAGTCTAGTCTAGCAGTGACCCCCTCCCCTCCCCCCTCTCCCCCCCCCCCCCTCCCCCCGCACACACTCTCCCTCCAAAGTGTCGAATGGAACCCGGGCACCAGGTCGGGCCCACAGTCCGCTCCCTCGCTTCAGCCTGCACGGTTTCTGGCCCTGGTCGTCGAGTGACTGCTTTGGAAACAGATTCGCTACAATAGAATATTCGCGTTTGCTACCATTTACGGCTCACGGGGACCAATCTCTCCGGGATCCTTTACACTTTAAAACACCGTGCTGAAGGCCTCCCCCAAAGCACGCCAGTGTTATTTGATCCTTCTTTTCTATTTTACAACACTCGCTCTCCTCTTCCCCGTCAACACCTTCCAGGCATGCACGCCGTCACCTGCTCGGTTCTATCTTTCCGTAGAAGCAGGCTCGAAGGCTCAGCGCCGAGGATTAGACACACTTGTGGGGGGGGCTTCACTTGCCTCTTCAGATTCCTCGTTCTGCCCTTTGCAACCAACCACGTGCACGAGTGCTATTCACACGCAGAGCTCAGGAAACTAAGAGCCTCGTCTTATGAAGACCAGATAATAATACAACCCGGGGGACAAGAAAGCTATTACACACCCTTAAAAAGTACAGAGTGCATTTCACTTCCATCGCCCACACGAAACTGCGCTCTCTTTATCAATTCAGCATTCCCAACCCCTAAGCAAACAGAAGACTTTTGCAACTACAGCTATAAAAGCTTACGTGCAAAGCCCACTAACAGCAGGAGTACCACATATAAGACGGTCTAACTCCACCACACACACACAAATAAAACAAACCCAAATCTACACACCGAACATTCAAATACAGAAGGCTCAACACTCGTGAGGCAGACAGGTCTCACAACCACTCTGACAAGCATCCAGCAGCTAACCCTACAAAAAATAATATATAGAGCAAAGCGCGCACACAGAGGTCAATTAAAGGGATGCAGAAGCAAGAGAAAGGATTCAGAAGACTAGCAAAGCTTATACTTGTTACAAACAGGGGCCAAAATTAACTTCGGAATACTTAACAGCTATTGGGCTCTAGATGCACATACTACCAGCCTGTTTGTACGACCAGCAGCACTAAGCCACTCTAAAATGGAGTCCTACAGAGGAGCCACAGAGAACACTGCCAAATTGTGGTTTGGCTCAAACAGCCAACGGAAAAGAGGCGGGTGGAGAGGAAGGTGTGGTGAGAGCTACTCGTGTACTTTACCATTCATGGGCCGAGACGACACGGGCTTCTTTCTCCATGGTGTGCGCGAGAGAGCTGGACCACAGTGGTACTCTATGCATGTGTGTGAATGTACAATGCACAAACCTAGATATGAAGGGACACAGAACCAAAATTAGCCCAGGAATGGAGAGTATCAGTGCTAAAGAGAGGAATTGTCCTTTGGGCACAGGAAAGGTATTGGCCTGGGGAGGATAATTATTCACACAAAGACCTGATGCACAGGATAGAAATGGAATAAGGAGGAAGTGAACTATGCAGAGCAACAACGAGAGAGAAACTAGCAGTGCGTGTCATAGCCCTTTCCACTTAAGAATTTCACCATCCGATAGCTATTTAGGCAATATGGGTCCAAAAATTTGGCATCTCCAGGAATCCACTGTTATAGATGGAAATATAAAGTGCAAGTACTCACTATTCCAGCCCAGAGTAGCTGCTAGCTAGAGAAGAGCAGGCACCCCTCCTGCAACGTGCATGTACTTTGTTTTTTAAATGCAAGTGCAGGTACTCAGAACCTACCCTGTTTAAAGCACTGCAGGGATCCCACTGAGGGGGAAGACCGATCTGTTGCACCAGTTACTTCTCATTTAACTCATGAACATGTCTGTTCTAAACTGTGTGGTGGACCCCCACTCAGACTACGGATCTGTGGTCGACCAAATAACTGGTCACTCTGAACTTTGCCTTGACTACTAGGCCTCCTTCTAGTGCGAGTTGAAAACCGAAGCTCACTTTTGGAACATGGATTAAGATGATTAGCAAATCTGAAACTGTAATACATGGTTACTTTAATTTAAGTGTATTTGGTACATTAGGAGAAAATATAATTGCTTAATTTTAGCCACTCGCTGCAGGTGAGGCCTGCCAGCACTCAATTTTGAGGGCCAGAACTTAAGTTTCCTCAACAGACTTTGAGCAAGAGGGAGAAAAAAAAAAAAACTGAGAAAGGAGGAAGAGAAAAACACTGACAAAAATAGAAAACGGGCATTAAAACGAACCTGCAATAGTGAGATAAAGAGACAGAAGTGCCTAGTAGTAGATTATAGACAAACGAGTTGAAAGCAAGATTATGCAACCCTGGTATTTGGCACCCGATGAACCTGCCGCAGGTTTCGGAGAAAACCTCTGGGCCTATGCCCTTACTCTTTTTAAATTAAGCACTAGAAAGAGGACATGCAGCATAGAAAATGGGTATTTTATCATTCTGTCTGGCACTTCGAATGGAAACAATTGCCTAAAAAAATAAATAAAAAAAACATCAAACTGTCTGACCTACAGGGGTCTTGCAACCTTTAACAAACAGAATAATAATACCTAGTGCATTGATACTCAAAGTACGTCCGGGGGCCACATGCGGCCCCCCTGGTCCACTGGGCTACTGTTTACTCGACTCCACAGTATACCTTAAAAAACGTTAAACAGGTAAGTATTTAAAGGTTAACTGATGTTAAAGAAGGGGGGGGCGTGGCTTGGCCGAGCAGCAAGATGGCCGCCTTCTGAAGGGGCTCTGCCGGCCGGGCACATTACCCTACATCATCCTCTGCAAAACGGAGGTCCGACGTCTTCTTCCCTACCGCGTTTAATTGAGCGCAAGACGAGGAACACATCCATGCCTTTATCGAGCTGAACGGTGAAGGGGAGAGGCGGCTGCGGACATCGTGCAGCGGGGCGCCCTCAAGGCTGAGACGGGTCCGAGCGGAGGCGTCTGCAGTGCGGCCTTCCTGTCCTGGGCTGCCCTGTACAACCGCTGCGGAGTTCATTGCGGCCACCCCTGAGGCACAATCCCTCCCTATCCCGCCTGCTGCTGTGGGGAAAGTCTATCGGGCGGATTGACGCGGCCGTGACGGCCATAGAGAAGCACAGCTGATATAATGCCGCAGCCCGGAGGCTGCCGCGGCCAAGAGGGGGCTATTGCGGTCCTCACCTGCTGCTATCGGCGATGACCGGCGGTACACCGAGCCGAGCTGCATTTACCTCGTGAGCCCCACTTGCCCCATCGGGCGGCGGTGGTGTACACGGCCTGGGCTGCTGCCGGCCGCGACAGGGAGCCGAGGAGGAGATGGCGCCGGCCGCTGCTGTGCCTCGTGGATCCGAGGCCCGACTGCACTGCGGGAGCGGTACCTGTGAAAGACAACGCAGAGAGTCCCTAAAGCCTGGCCTTGACATGTGAGTAGGCCGGTAGGCCCCAATCCCTAATCCTGAGCGCTGGGGGGTGGGAGCCCTGCCTCCTGTGGTGGTTACCGGTGGGGGACCGCTGCGGGCTACGGGCTGCGCGCCTACCTGGGGCCGGGTGTGGAAAGTGAGGGCCCTGGAAAACAGCGCTGCGGGGCTCGGTGCGGGTGCGCTGGAGGTGCCGGTTTGGGGCGGGGTGTGCCACCCTAGGTGGGGCCGGGCTCCCGTCACCTCTGGGGTTGCTACGCTGCGTTCCTCCACTCGCGGGCATTACTCAGGCGACCCCGCTCTGGCCCCCTTGAGTGCTATCTGACCAGATAGTGGGCCAAGTGCTCAGCGGGAGAAGGGAGTGGCAGGTCGCCTGCTCCTGCGGACATTGACTCTTGTGCCAGAGGCCTAGCAGAACCCTAGTGTGTGTCACAGCGACTGGCCTTCTGGCCGCTTACATATCTCGTCATGGGGAAAAATGATCCCAAACAATCTAAACTGCCTTTCGAAAACAAGCGCACAACAAGCGCTGGGGACGCCCTGACCCCGAGGGTGACCCTTCCCAGGCTGGCGACAAACAGGAAGACGACCTACGCGCCATCATGTTGGAGGTGCGCTCCAATCTCAGATCTATGGACTCCAAACTTGACATTTTAACAGCAGGGCTTCACACAGTAAAGCGCTAAGTGAATGCTCATGAATCCCGTTTAGACGCCCTGGAGAATCGCGCGGAAGAAGCACATGAGTATCAAGTGGAATCCAAGGAGCACCTTCTAAACATGGAATGGGTCCTTACATTAATAAAGGCGAAAAACGAGGACTTGGAGGCGCGCTACCGGCGCAACAACCTGCGCATTGCCGGAATTCCAGAGACTACAGCAATTCCCAAAATGGAGCCCTATGTCGAAACCTTACTCCGTGATCTCTTCCCGACAGCTCTCTCTGCAGTCTTTGTAATTGAACGTGCACACCGCTCGCTTGGCCCTAAACCACCTGTTGGTGGTACACCCAGACCCATCATCGCGCGAGTACTAAACTACCGCGACAGAGACTCAATCTTGAGAGCGGCCAGAGAACATGGCCCTATAACGCACCAAGGCAACCACATATCTATCTTCCTGGACTTTAACTCCCACGGTCCAGGCCGCACGTAAAGAGTTCTTACCTGCAAAACGCCTTCTTCAACGCGCTAAAATACCCTATGCAATGCTTTATCTGGCAAAGCTGAAGATATCCCACGACGGCCAAGCACACTTCTTCATCGACACTAAATCAGCACTTAAATTCACCAAACATTTGCCCGGGTCGTTCCTCTCCCCGAACGCCCCTGACTGCGGAGGCGAGAGATAGACTCAGTGACAACGATTGAGCTTGGGACCATACCCCCCCGGACACACATCACTATGTACTCTACCCTATTCCACCGTTGTGGCTTTTTTCTGTCTTCTAGTGGCTTATTCCCCACCATTAATAAAATGCTTGATCTTGTTTTGCGCTCTTCAACCGTCCTCCTGTACTGATAAGTACGCCCAGCCACCCTACCTTTAGTGCAGGGCAGTTCGCCGGCAACTCATGCCCCCACAGGGAGATCTCCCAGGGCTGATTTGGTCCTTTCTCGATTTGGGTATGTTCGGGAGGGAGGAGGTAGTGGGTTCTCAACCAGGCTGGGGGGTTGGAGTGGGAGGGGGCGGGGGAGGTGCTTGTTCCTAAGTATGTTTAGTTGGCAAGTTACAGGCACAACTAGGTCACTCGCTCTTTACATCTTCACGTGCATTATGAAGACACAGCTTTCATTATCTTCAGCGTCGCACACGTTTAACAGCTGCGCTGCATTCAATTTATTTAGCAGACCGCGTACCACATAATAGTGGTTACCTTGCCGTGCTATATATCACATTGAATGACTGAAGTATCGTTCCTAACTTGGAACATACGCGGTCTAAATAACCATAGAAAGGCAAGACTCACTCACGCTTATTTGATTAGACCCAAAATAGCTATCTGTTTCCTTCAGGAAACACATCTCATGCAGGCCGCAGACTCCAAGCTACACAATAGGTACTGGAGGGAGATACATTCGCCACATATTCCAACTATGCCAGAGGCACTGCAATATTGATTCGTCGAAATGCGGGCTGGACCACAATCGAATCCTGTGTCGACCCCGACGGTCGTTACGTATTGTTGAAAGGCATGCTACACACAACACCTTTGATCCTAACAGCCATCTATGGCCCTAACACTGATGGCCCTGCCCTCTTTGAAACCATTTGGACCATGATAACCCTACTTGGAGATGAGACAATTATCTGGGGGGGAGATTTTAATGCAGTCATGCAAGATTCAATGGACCGCGTAGGCACATCTAGGCAGCTGCACCCCAAAACCACTGAAGTACTCAACACCATAGCAGTGGAATATGGCCTTATAGATATCTGGCGCTTATGGCACCCAGATACCCGCGAGGGTACGTGTATTTCTTCCTGTCACAATGCCTGGTCTCGGCTGGATTTCTGGCCGGTCACCCAGGACATAGCCTCCTGGACCACTAACATCAAACACTTACCACGTACACTGTCTGATCACTCCCCGGCTCAGTTAAACTGGACCATACCGCTATCTAAGCCGCGAGCCTTTAGTTGGCGCCTACCACCACACGCATTGCGGGACACCATATTCCGTGAGGAGGTCCATGAGGAACTCCAGCAATACTTCACTACTAACGTCAAATCTGTTGATTCCCCCTCCACACTCTGGGAAGCCTTTAAAGCTGTTATACGGGGGGTCTGCATTTCCAAACAAACAGGGGTGTTGAAATCCATCCGATCCACTCTGGAACTAATAGAGAAAGAAATACAACAAGCGGAAACGCTGTACTTCCAAATGGGCTTAAAGTCGCACCTCGCCACCATTCGTAGTAGAATCTCGGAGTACGATGACGAAGCGGTCCGCGAAACAAACTTCCTTGGCAGGAATGCCAAAGCCCGCGCATACGGGGAGGGGGATCGTCCGGGTAAAGCCCTGGCCTGCACACTCAAACAACACTGCGCCTCTGCTTATATTACCGAGCTCTTGGAGGATAACTCCGGCTCTTCACGTGGACAGTCGGCCACCCTAGGCAGAATGAAAAGGTTTTACGAATCCCTATACACTGCGACCCAAACCAGCCCGCACGCGGAATTGCAGTCCTACCTAGATTCTATCGAGTTGATCTGGCTGAGCAACGCGCACCGTGAATATCTAGACGTGCCATTCACCAAGGAGGACATCATTCAGGTCATTAACAGCCTCCCTGGAGACAAAGCTCCCGGCCTAGACGGCCTTTCAGCCGCTTTCTATAAATCCTATGCTACTGAACTGGCACCTCATCTATTAGAAGTATACCACGAGTCTCTCGAAATTGGCCACCTCCCTCCGACGATGCACAAGGCTGTGATCGTGACAATCCTGAAGCCAGATAAACCAGAAAACAAGTGCGATTCCTATTGCCCGCTCTCCCTTATTAATATTGACGCGAAAATACTGGCCAAATTGATCCCAAACAGAATTCAGCCACTTTTGCCCATCATCGCCAGACCGAATCAATCCGGCTTCATTCCTGGCAGATCCCCCTCCCACAACCTGCGCACTTTTTTCTCTATACTCCACCAGTTAGACCCCAACCTACCAGCGCTCTCTGCGTTCTTAGACGCTACGAAAGCTTTTGATTCCCTCGAGTGGCCGTACCTTTTACTATACTCCCCAGGATTGACATTAGCCCTATTTTTTTGAAACTCATCCACCTACTATATACTAACCCGACTGCAAGACTTAAGGTGAACGATTTGCTGTCGGAGCCTTTTCCCGTGGCCGAGGCACTAGGCAGGGATGCCCTTTGTCCCCTTTACTATTCGCGATAGCTATGGAGCCTCTCGCGGCCAGGATACGCCAACACCACACGGCCAGGGGACTTGGCCTCACAGACAGGGGCTTGATCATATCAACATACGCAGATGACATTACATTATACATCCAGGAGCCGGCCACAAATCTTAACCCCGCGCTACGGGAAATCCTTCTATTCGGAGGCATGTCAGGTGTACAGGTTAACTGGTCCAAATCGACCCTCCTCGCCTTAACACCGGCTCCAATTGAATTGGACTTTGACTTCCTGCTCACTTGGGCAGATCCAGCGGTCAAGTACCTCGGGATATGGCTTTCTAGCGAGATTCAGGATATCTGGCGTCTGAACTACGGCCACCTCATCACCTGGCTGGAGGGTAAGATTTCCTTTTGGACCAGACTACCACTGTCGCTTGCTGGCAGGATAGCAATCGCTAAAATGATTATATTGCCCAAGTTCCTATATCTCTTTGCCAACATTCCCATCCCCTCACACAGGCCTTTTTCAAATGATTATGCTCTCTTTTAATCTCTCTGGTCTGGGCTGGTAAACAACCCTGCATCTCCTGGGAGGTCCTGACACTAATATGGTAGTCCATTAACACAAGGGGGTCTGGGGGCGCCGGACTTTGAACTCTACGCTCCGAGCGCTCAGGCCCAATACCTCCACTACTGGGCCCACCCTGTCCCGTTTCAATCCCACGTAGCAGTGGAGAGGGATGTTGCCTTCCCAGCTCCTCTACCAGCTGCTATCTATTACACCTACAAAAGACCCAATGCTGAAATTAATACAGTTGAAACTCTACGCTGGGCCTGGGATGGACTTCGACGAAGGGCTAAACTACCACAGTTTTACGCCCCATCCACGCCCCTAGCCCACCATCCAAGCTTCTCCCCAATGCAGGACACCGGCTCTATACAAAGAGCCCGACGAATGGGGGCTATCCACTTTTGCTGACCTGTATCCGGCAGAGGAGTTCTTGCCTCGGCCACAAAACCTGGAGGACGCGCGTGCCCCTCCCTTGGAACTCCTACTCTACCACCAACTCGGGGCTAACTGCCGACAAATGCACAGTTCATTTCCCACTGCACCTACACCCCTGCTTCCGTTGGAAAATATATTAGCAAACCCCTCACCGAAGAAGCTTGTAAACCGCGTTTATAACATTACACAGCAGACGAGCCCGATCACGACACCCAACACGTGGGCGCAGTGGTCCTCAGACTTGGACCCACCACCCACAGACAAACAATGGGCCTTTTGCTGCACTCAACTCAAGCGCCTCTCTCCAAATTACAAACTGCGGCTCATACACTTCAAATACTTACACAGGTTATATCTTACGCCAGTGCAACTACAGAAAATGGGACTGCGCCCAAATGCTGCATGCTGGCGCTGCGCTGATACACAAGCCACCTTTCTACACTTGTCATGGCGCTGTGGCTCCATTTCATTGTTTTGGGACAGGGTGTTCGACATTATTCATGAAGTGACGGGCTTTCAGCTTGCCCGCACCCCCCTCACTGCCATTCTTGGCCACTTTGCTGACGCCCCTCCAGGCGTGGGATTTTATCATTACGGGGAGAAAGACGCGCGCTCGCGCACTTTTAAATTGTGAATCTTATGAAATGGAATTGAACACGTTTGTTTAAATACAAGCCAGTAGTAAGCGAGGTCGTGTTGCTTTTTATCTCCAAGGACCAACTATATATGTCACAATACCCCCGATGAAGGGATTCGTCCCGAAATGCATTGGGTAATTGAATAAAATACGTGACATTTGGAAATCACTTTGCCTCCTGTGTTCGTGTGATCTATCTCCTATTGAACTAAAATGAGTAAAATGAATTGAAGACAATGATCAAAAATGGCAGAAAAAAATGATGGATTATAATATGGAGTACAAGAAGAAGAAGAAGGTCTACAAGATTTAATTGATTGGACTCATTGAGTTACGTGGCTGTGCTGCCGGTCTGGGAACCTAAACTAGGGTCCTGAGTGTTTGGTTCAGTTGGACGCCTGTCAGCCATGATGCTCCTCCTGGCCAAGCGCCGCATTGCAATACACTGGGGATCACCCCACGCACCAAATATCAACATGTGGATAAAAGACGTGACCTATTGTCAAGAGATGCTCGCACCGTATTGGGAGCTGATGCCTACTGCATCACGTCCCAAAGACATTTGGGCGCCGTTCATCACATGGGCGGCTGCACACAGCGAAGAACCAGCCCATACTTCACCAACGCACCCACCTCCATAGGCCCACCTGCATAAACCGTTAGCACACTACGCTCTGACATCCTCTTACTTTCCTCAAGGCACCATGCCCTTGCTCCAACGGTCCAGTCCTGACATGCCAGAATACCCGGTCAATACCATATCACACACACGTGCTCTATCTCACATTCCCTCTGACTGAAAGTGCCTTAAAGCCATAATGTAGCATCTACTCAGATATACAGCGACTGCTGTGTTTTGTCGCTGCCATGGGATTTGTATATGCTAATTTGATCTCTGCATGTACTTCAGATATGACCGAATGTGACCTGTCTGTTTTCTCTTTGTTTCGTTTGAAAATGACAAATAAAGTTTAAAAAAAAAAATGATGTTAAAGAAACAAGTGACTAGGGAGTCCTGCACCACTTAACTTTAGCAACACCTTTAAGACATCTTGCAGCAAAAGGGTAAAAATATGACAAAGTCTCTTCAAAATTGTATTTTATTAGCATGCAGAACCGTTTCACTTTAGTACATCAAAGTACATCAGTGCATTGAGATTTTTTTTTTTTTTTTTAAAGTGTTATTTTTCAAACATGAATTTAGTAACATGAATATCCCCAACCCCAACCTGACAACAATGCCAATAGCAAAATAAGAGGTAAGTCAGCTGTTGTGTGCTCGTTGGGTGGCCTGGGTTATTACGATACATGAACAACATTATGCTTTATTAAATCAAACACAGGAAAAGGTTTTGTACAGCATACATCCTTAAGTCATGTATTTTGGGGTGCTCTTAGATACGAAAACAAAGAAAAAGGAGGGAAAGTGAAAGATAATAATTGCCCAGGATCACACAATTTGGTAAAGTGGGGAAGCTGGATCTCATTGTGCAATTCAGCCACTAAATGTATATGCTTCACTCTCCCTACACCCACCTTACCTCCAAATTACCCCCCCCCTTCTCAACCCAACCGCCACTGCTGGCATCAGCGCTGCATCAGTCACATCACAGACAAAACGTTTTGGGCCCTGGCAAAATGTTTGTGAGTACCCAAGACCTAGAGAGACTGATATCAGCATGTTTTTACTGCCTCTCTGATTAAGCACTATAAAACTGTTAGTGGTGGTTCTCAGCCTTAGGAAGTACTAGAACCTCCTGGTTTGGATTGATCTTATTAAAGGACCCAATAGTAAACAAAGAAAGTGTCCCAAAAGTAACAGTGCTGACTGGATAGACTTTACTGTGCATGATTACTGAGTAATAACTGGATCATCCAGTTAATGAGAAATAGTAACAAACAAAACAAATAAACTACAGTTCCACCAAAGGAATGCTCTCACTTAAGGAATCTACCCAGCCGGGCTCTCGCCCTACAGGTGGATTGTCCATTACTGTTCTATGCTTAAGGTATTATGTAGTCTGCTCGACAATAGCGTGCCTATGTTCAATGGATTTTTTCATGTATAGGGAGCTGGTGGTGGGTGTGAAGAGTAATAACTTCATTGAGGAACTTTGCACTGATCCACGAAGAAAGCATGATGGGTTCCAATACGGTCACTCAGCCAGGTGCAGGAGGAAGAGACTGGCCTTCTAGAGGCCCCATCCCCGCAAATTATAACTGGAGTAATTATCTAGGATTCACGGTTATTTAACCTTGGAACAAATGTTGATGCACTAAGCACGAGTGTTTGGCCTGTGGTGATGTCACGTTTTTTTTGTCTCCCAGTCCCATTTGCCCCATACTTTACTTTTAAGGTCTTGCCTAAGCCATCGTGTGCATTATTACTTGTAGAGATATTTTGTTTTCTATACAGTGGGCTTACAGCCCACCTATTACTTACCATTGGTTGGCTTCATTGTCAATCATTCCTTACTTCTTATTTACCAGCTGCTGTACGTTTCCCTTACTCTTCATGTGTTTGCCCCTCTACTGGAGAATTACTTGCACCCTTCCAGTGCTAACTTTTTTTTTTTTAGGTAATATTTTTTTCTGCGTGTTTGGGTAATCTACCAAAGAGCATCTTTTTTATCCAGCTCCCTCGTGTACTACTCCCCCCTCCATGTTTCACCCGCTTGCATCTGATTTAATAGAAAAACGATTTCATAGAATACCATTACTGAAAAACCATTTCACCGTAACGGTTTAATGTGAATTTTCAGGACGAATGGCATTAAGCCATTTCATAGAAACCAATTCATAGAATGCCTTTGTTCTAAATTGGCTTTTCCATGCTTATTATTTTTTTAAGGTGTATATGCAATGGTTGCAAGTCTTACTTTCAGAAAACATTTTTGACGGAGGCATTTATTTCAGTGCTTCACTTCAGGGATCATCATTTTGTATTTATACCTGGTTTACTGTAAACCAGTACTTCAGTACTATTTAATTCACTGACCGACTCAGCAGCCATGAACTCCACCTATCCCTGACCCCTAAACTGATCCTATCTCTGAAACCTAAAAGCCCTTTCTACCCCTAAACTTCATCCATCCCTGAACCCAAAGAACCCTTTCTATGCCCAAGTCCCATCTAGCACTGAATCCTTAAAATCTCTTACCACCCCCAAACTTCACCCATTACTAAACCCAAAATCCTTTCAACAACCCTTGCACTCTACCCTTAGTACCATAAAAACCCTTTCGAGTCTGAAGGATGCCTACCCAACTTCAAAAATGCCCTCATCACCACTAAACACCCATCCCTGAACTCAAAAAACCCTCACTATCCCCCTAAGGTACACCCAAGTTAAATGTGATTTTGGATTTTTCCTTAAAAGTATCTTTCCTTTTAAACGTTTCCTTTAATTTTTGATTATTAGCATTTCCTTAACTTTGTTTTTCTATGATTTGCTTTCCTCCAATGCGTTTTTTCAGGTTTTGTTTTTTTATTAATTCACATAGATCACTTTCACTCTTGTCCAAGAGGGCTTGCCCCCATCTACCCTTCATCCTCCAGCGGTCTGTGTTGCCTAGCACCTGCCTCTGTAATAACTGTATTTCTAAATGTTGCCGTGTATGACCTACATCTTGCTCACAAAACGCTTTCTTGACCTTTCACAAGATTGTCTCCTACGTGACCCTGTGTTGGTGCCCTGGGCCGGTTTCTACTGCACCCACGCATTTATCTCTGGAACTTGTATAGGCAACAGAACAGGTCTGTCCCTGCCAACGGCCTAACACCTGGCCAGGTCACGAAACCCTCCTCAGCTGCAAGGCATGAAAGCTGCCCCCAAACAGGAATATGTCCAGCGCACTCCTGAACTCCTGCATTCCTCGGAGTTTCCTTTGGCCCAACACCTGAAAATCTGCTCCACACACCTGAATTCCTGCATACCAACTGACTTTCTGTCATCCTCCTACACCCGAGGGGAGTGTCTACATCCTATAAAAAATGCTGCATGCCAAGGACATTTTGAACAGTCTCCTGACACCTACGCAATCCGTGGGTCTCGGACACTCTTCCATCTCTAGAGATTATCTTTTGTTGTACTAAATAAATCTTTTGTTTCCTTGCTTCCAGAAGTGTGGTCTCCTTTCTTTGGAATGACATTTGGCGCACCAACGTGGAACCCGTCAGAGACTCGGTGGCCCAGGCTTGACGACCCGGAGAGGAGGGAAATATCGGTAACTTAGGAGCGCACCTACGGAAAAGCAGATTCAAGTCCCCGTAGCCAACGTCGCCAGTATCTCCTTCCCTCAACGGTGTCCTCTACAACAGTAGCCCCGGTCCTGACTGGGGATCCCTTCTTTGGTCCACCTGATTTGTTTTCGAAAAAGAAGAGACCCCGCTGGAAACAGGACACATCAGTATTCTGGTAAGGTCGTCTTGAGCGACATGTTTTTTCTATTCTGAACGTCATATTGAGCATGCCTTTGACTATTCTGGTTTTGGATTAATTATTCGGTCTTTGCAAACACCGAAGAGCAGGTAATGTGTTCTCAATTTTGAACAAAACTGCAGTCATAAGAGAATATCCTTGTTGATACCCATATCTTAGACATGCCTGTCTCTAACAGATTAAGGAAATTATGTTGCTGTTTTTATGGCCAAGATACTCTCGAAGACAGTCAACCGGCTCCTCCGGAAGGGACCCCTAATAAGGAAATGTACATAAAGTATGGTAATTCCGGCATTATTCACACAAAATCGTGGCGGAAATACACAAAATCAAATATAGAATTACAATGGCCAAAGTTTGGGTCATTTGAAATTCCGCAGATAACGTACCTAGAAGAACAACTTCACCGGCGGAAGGTTAGAGCAAGTATGTTTGATTCTTTCAGCCTTTGGAAGAAAGAAATACATGAGAGAATTAGGAAGGCCCAGGCTAAAGAAAATAACCAGAAAAAGAGAACACCCCAATCAGACATAGCAGCCCTTAAAGGGAAGGAAATAGAGCGGAATAAAGAGAGACATGACAGAGAATTTAGGTTAAATGTAACAGGTCAATATCCGGTACTACCAACTAAACAAGATGAAGAGGATACACTATTGTATTCAAGACCTCCTGCTTATCAACCACAATTGTTAATGCAACCGCCACAGCCTCCACCTGTCATTCCTAATGTACTCCCAAACCCGCAACATCAACCTGTTCAGCCATCTGAAGCAACTGCCCCGATTCCCCGGTTAGCGAATCAGATTCCGTGCCTCTTACCGCTAACGAACCAGTGGTGAGATTAAAAATAAAAAAACCAAAGAAGCGAGCCCCGTCTGCTGCAGATTCAGACTCCGAGTCAGAATCCCTGGTACTAGGTCATGAATCAGAAACTAGTGAATATAGACAAAACCATCCCCCACGATTAAGAAGCCACGACAGGAAAAGAATAAATCTCAGAGCCCAGCAGCTAATATACAAAGGTGCCACCCCAGCAGATATACACAGTGCAACCAATGAGCAGATCCAAATAGCAGGAAAGAACTATCTACTAGAGAGGATGGCTTATCACCTAATGGCTAAAAATGATGATACATATGTAGATACACCTACAGCATTTCGCAAACTCTATCGTTTGGTAGAAAGTGGTGGGTCAACAAAAGATGAAAGAGATACTTTATTGACAATGATTAAAACAGCTTTACATAAAGAAAGTCTTTCCAATGAGGTAGAACCTATTGAAAGGATACAGCAAATGCCTGTTAAAGAAGCAGCACCCGCTTTTGTCCCACCTCGGGGCGATGGGTCTAATGTTACTAACCCTAATGATCCCAATGCGTGTTCTAGATGGCTGTTTAATTTTGTATACACCCCTGGACCAAAGCAGAAATGTTGCAACTGCGGAAGGACATCCCTGATATCCGAAAGAATCCCACAGGATTCTATGAAAGCGTCCAACAGGTTCTGAGTTCATATACACTGACTCTAACAGACATAATACAGTTTTTTGGACTTATACTTCCAGCCGAACTGTGGAAACCCCTACGGTTTACAGATGACCAGGCAGCCCTTGGGGATACATGGGAAGAATTAGCACTCAAAGATACAAATAGGAAACCAGGCGAAAAGCCACACGACCATATTTTAAAATTGCCCCAAAGATTGTTGACAAAATTGAAAACAATGGCACCTGAGAGGAAAATAGACTGGACATTACTTGCTGCCTGTAAACAGAACCAGGATGAGTCAGTCTCTGACTATTTCACAAGGCTGGGAAAAGCATACGCTGACTTCAGTGGTCAGGATGTGACCACTGAAACTGGCAGACATCTCTTAATTCAAACTTTTGTAAAGGGTCTGTTACCTTCAGTAGGGAACAGACTAACATCTAGTGAAAGTAGTTGGCCAGCGGCCACTCCGGCCACTATTCTGACTATGGCTCAATATTACGAGACACAGAATAAAACAGCGGAGGATGAGAAAGAGAACAAAAAGAAGAAATTAAAAGAACAAGTGTTGCTTAGTCAAATAGATACGCGTCGCACAAACAGCCATATGCCCAGACCAACGGTCTCATACCCCGAACCCAGACCATATACCTCAGATACCCCACGCCAACTACCCAGACTAGGCCCCCAACCTACTGACATCTGCGCTTATTGTAAAAAACCAGGACACTGGAAAGGTGATTGTAGGATTCTAGCAGCCAACATCGCTTCGGGGAAAACTCAACCCAGAACACATAATACCCAGACACGAGCTACACCACTTTACAGGGAGAATAGATTTGATAGAGGCCCAAGACAGCAGGAACTTCAAGCTACCCTTCAGGACTATACCGTGGATGATCCTGGAAATGTCATCCCTGTATTGGGCAGCATAGGACAGTCTAGGATGGGGGAAGGAACCAGTGGAAGTACCTGTAGATGAACAGGGACCATATGTTACAGCATCAGTTGCAGGGTCAGCGGGACCTTTTCTAATAGACACAGGAGCATCCCGTAGCACTCTAACCACACCACTGATTCCGAGGGCTCCTCCATCCGGCAAACTCATTACATCGACTGGATTCGATGGTCAGCCCTCTGTCAATTCCTTGTCCTACCCAACACCATTCTCAATGCAAGGTGAACAAATTTCAGCTACCTTTTTACTGTCTTCCCAATGCCCAGAGAACTTACTAGGCCTAGATCTGTTAAAACACTATAGAGCTACCATTCGGTGTTCACCGAATAACGTTCGGTTAATACTGTACGATAACAATGCTCCTTCTGCTCCTACCCAGCTTTTACAGTTATCACACATACAAGATGATTTGGCGACTATTTCCACCTGTCTATGGGCGACCTCAGACACGGATGTTGGATCCATCCAAATGCCTCCAGTGCATATCACCGTAAAACCAGGAGCAACTCTGCCAAGGATCCCACAGTATAAAATATCTAAAGAGGGAGAGGTCGCCCTTCAAACCATTGTTCAGGACCTCATACTCGCTGGTGTAGTGGAACAGGTATCAGGAAATATCTGTAACAGTCCTATTCTCCCAGTTCTTAAACGTTCCCTACAGGACAAAAGATATATAGATTTGTGATCGATCTGCGAGCTATTAACAAGATAGTGCAGCCTCAATTTCCTGTAGTTTCTGACATTACCACCATTCTCACCATGATCCCACCAACAGCTAGAGTATTCACAGTTATAGACCTTAAAAATGCATATTTCTCTATTCCTATACACAAGGATTCCCGTTTTCTCTTTGGATTTACATTATTGAATGTCTCATATAGATTCTGTAGAGCACCTCAAGGCTACACTGAAAGTCCCAGCATCTATGGCCAGGCTTTAAAAACACAACTGGATCAGATCCAGCTTCCACAAGGAGTAGTATTAATTCAATACGTTGACGACATTCTTTTAGCAGCAGACACAACACAACTTGCCCGCAAAGCATCCATGATCACACTCCAGTTTCTTGCTACTAAGGGACACAAGGTCTCTAAAGACAAACTACAGTATTGTAAACAACAAGTGACCTACTTGGGTCACTTGTTGTCTGAGGAGGGACGCACTCTTACACCAGATAGGATTCAAACTATTCTGAATTTTCCAACTCCTGTCACCCAACGAGATGTCAGAGCACTCATAGGACTGACTTCCTTTGTAGACAATGGGTCCCTAATTTCTCCCTCATCATTAAACCATTTCTTTCTCTAGTCACCAGAGATGTAACTGACCCCGTCCCCTGGACCACCCAACACACAGAAGCATTCACGACACTACGCCAGGCCCTGTGCTCTGCTCCCGTACTAGGTACTCCTGACTATCACAAACAATTTTTTCTTTTTGTACACGAGCGATCTGGATGCAGCCTCTCGCTCCTCTGTCAGACACATGGCACACACAAGCGACCATGTGCGTACTTTTCTGCAGTCCTGGACCCTGTTGCTTCTGCTTTGCCCACCTGTCTCACGCGCTGTAGCGGCCACTGCAGTGGCGGTGCGACAGACGGAGGGCATTGTTTTGGGATCCCCCTGACGGTTTTTGTCCCACACTCAGTGGACATATTGCTCAACAAAACCAAGACACAACATCTCACCAGTGCCCGACTACATGGATATGAACTCACCCTTCTTAACCCGCATATCACAATACAACGTTGTACCACCCTCAACCCAGCCACACTCTTACCTTTACCAACTACTGATCCCCTCACACAACCAGCCCACCATGACTGTGCATTCCATACTGAAGCTGAAACAAAAAGTCGGGTGGATCTGAAAGATACAGCTTTTCCAGAGGCAGAAGGCCACTTATGGGTGGATGGGTCATGTCTAAAAATACCGGACGGTACTACTTCCGCTGCCTATGCAGTCACTACAGCCCTTACAGTGATAGAAACAGCTAGAATTCTCCAGAAATCAGCCCAGGCAGCAGAAATAACAGCCCTTACACGAGCATGCATCCTTAGTACCAATATGTCAGTCAATATATATACCGACAGTCAATATGCCTTTGGCGTGGTACATAATTTTGCACTACTATGGAAAGAACGAGGTTTCCTTACTTCACATGGCACCCCTATTCAGCATGGCGACCTTATCAATGCCCTTTTGGAAGCAATCACTTTACCAACCAAACTGGCAGTAATCAAATGTGCAGCTCACAAAAGGGTGACAGATGAAGTAGGGCAAGGGAATGCCTTAGCAGATAAGATAGCAAGACAAACAGCATTGGGGGAAGTACCAGCTAGAGTATACGTCCTAAAGTCACAAGCTGAGAAATGGCATGACGCTAGACAGCAGATAATTGACATACAGCGTTCAGCCACTCCTGAAGAAAAGGCCCAGTGGGAAACAGAGGGAACAATGGATGAAGAGGGGTGCTGGAGGTCCCAAGATATGCTAAAATGGAAATTACCACAGGCTTACGTAATCTCCTTGCTCACTATGACTCACTTACCTGCACATATTGGTTCCCAGGCCATGTGTACCATGCTCAAGGAAGTATGGGATTACCACCGACTCCGCCCAGCAGCAGAGCGGTTTGTCAAACAGTGCCTCACATGTCTCAGACACAACATAGGTCAGGGAACTAAAGTCCCAATGGCAGGATTCGCCCTTCCTACTGCACCATTTGAAGTACTTCAGATAGACTATATACAGTTAAACAGAGTCAATCACTACAAATATGCATTGGTGGTAGTCTGTGCCTTTAGCAAATGGGTTGAGGCATACCCCACAAAGGATAACACTGCCATCACTACAGCTAAAGTCTTATTGAAAGAATTTTTCCCTAGATATGGCCTTTGTAGATTAATGCAAAGTGACAGGGGGTCCCATTTCATTGGACAGACAGTCAAGAACATCCTGGGAGGGCTTGGGGTCAAACAAAATGTCATGCAGCATTCCACCCACAGGCAGCAGGGCTGGTGGAGAGGTACAATGGGATCCTTAAAGAAAAGCTGGCTAAAATAACAACAGAAACAGGACTGAATTGGGTCAATGCTCTTCCATTGGCACTACTATCTATTAGATCAGTCCCACATTCCAAATCCCATCTTACCCCATACGAGGTAGTTTTTGGCAGGCCCATGAATATCTGGAATGCACCCTCTCCAAAGTCCATTTCACACCTACCACAGGAAATATTGACTGATTATTTGTATGAACTTACTGAGACCCTGTCTTTAATCCATGAACAGGTGCGGGCCACTACTGAGGACAGATCCCAGGGTCCAGGCCATCACATCCTCCCTGGCGAATTTGTCCTGGTGAAAACTTCGCCCGCACCCAATCCCTACAACCACGCTGGAAGGGGCCTCTGCAGGTACTCCTGGCCACAAGGACAGCCGTCAGAGTGGAGGGAAGAAAGTCGTGGGCACATGCGTCCCACTGCAGGAAAGTGGACCCCGTCACCAAAGAACAACTACAAACCCAGAAAGAAGTCTTAAGGCACGAAAAATCAGCATCACCACGCCTTGAGTCGGACACTGAGTTGGAACTTTGTGACGAAGGAACAGACGGATACTACCTCCGGTCCAAGGCTAAGCTAAAGAACAAGTCTAGCTCCAAGGCTGAAGAAAGCTAAAATGAGAACTTGTAGTACCCGGACAATAGTACTGTTTATCCTGACTGCCATTTTTGTCCTGTTCAGCGTAGTGTTCTGGATCCTCGAAGAAATAGTCCCCGCCAAACATACTGTATTACCCCAAGCAACAGTTCCACCAACGCCACCTGAACATTCTCATGTACCTTGGCCAGACACACATCTCAACAGACACTTGGAGTTTCATAATAATACTTTTATTCAAATGTTACACCAGTTTAATCAGGTTTCCAATGCGACAGACTGTTATGTTTGTGGACTCCTACCTCATGCAGTTCAGCACACTATCTCATTCTTGGTGTTTCCCGCCACTCCGGCCTACACTTGTGCTCTGATGTACAATTTGACGAACGTTTTTCCATCATGTTATGACAAAGGCAACCTTACAACATTCCAACCCTTTCTTTGGACTCTTCATAAAAAAAACAATACTCTCTGCAATGCCTCTGACCCGCCACAAATGCACGCTATTATGTCCACCCCTATGCAGGACACCTGGGGTTACACTTTCTTTCCTACTCAAGAGAAAGAAGTTGCCATTTCAGTTACATCACGTCCTGGTACATTGTGTCTGCAAGGTCAAGGAACAATACCTATAGAAGCCAGTCTGTGCAATACTACCATAACCTACAACAACTTCACCCCATACCTCAGCCTTCCATCAGGACTGCACTTTGTATGTGGAAACAAAGCTTACACCTGGCTGCCTTCTGACTGGAGTGGCACATGCTATATTGCATTCCTGCTGCCACCCACATTTAACAGGAACAACTTGTACCACAGACAGAGGAGACGGGTACCAGATATAGACCAGACCGACACCAGCAACCAGCAATTCGGCGATGCCCTGAAGGGCCTTCTACCTTTTGGGGTCCCATGTCCAACAGTCTCAACACCAGGCGACTCACCAGAGTCCTGGAAGCTACTGCCAACATCACTGCAGGAATACTGACCCAGCACACGGCCGAAATCGATGCTACACGGATGGTTTCTCTTCAGAATCGCATGGTGCTCGACGTCATCCTGGCAGATCGAGGAGGGGCCTGTCGCATCATCGGGGCTAGCTGCTGTGTGTATATTCCTGATTCATCGCCCTCCTTCTATGAAGCAATCTCCAAACTACACCGGATTGCCACCGAAATACAACCAGACAATGGGACCCCTTGGACCTGGACAACTGGCTTATGGAACATTCTGATCACCTGGGGATGGAAGATACTGGCGCTCCTCACGATCCCCTTGGGTACCATCTTCTTCTGTTGCCTGTGCGTCCATTGTGGCCCAGCACTCTGTTCTCTGTGTGCATCTACCTGCAGATCCACACCTATGACCAGTCAGACTGAAAACAGCAAAATACTATATCATCAGACATTTGAAGAACTCTGTAAAATTGACATTTACTAATGACGTTGCACACGGCAAGAGGAGGGACTGTAATAACTGTATTTCTAAATGTTGCCGTGTATGACCTACATCTTGCTCACAAAACGCTTTCTTGACCTTTCACAAGATTGTCTCCTACGTGACCCTGTGTTGGTGCCCTGGGCCGGTTTCTACTGCACCCACGCATTTATCTCTGGAACTTGTATAGGCAACAGAACAGGTCTGTCCCTGCCAACGGCCTAACACCTGGCCAGGTCACGAAACCCTCCTCAGCTGCAAGGCATGAAAGCTGCCCCCAAACAGAAATATGTCCAGCGCACTCCTGAACTCCTGCATTCCTCTGAGTTTCCTTTGGCCCAACACCTGAAAATCTGCTCCACACACCTGAATTCCTGCATACCAACTGACTTTGTCATCCTCCTACACCCGAGGGGAGTGTCTACATCCTATAAAAAATGCTGCATGCCAAGGACATTTTGAACAGTCTCCTGACACCTACGCAATCCGTGGGTCTCGGACACTCTTCCATCTCTAGAGATTATCTTTTGTTGTACTAAATAAATCTTTTGTTTCCTTGCTTCCAGAAGTGTGGTCTCCCTTTCTTTGGAATGACACCTCTCACCTGCTGTCCATGGTGCCTTTGCCCCATCTTTCCCTCTGCTGTCCGTGATGCCTTTGCACCCTCCCTCCCGCTGTCCAACCTGCCTTTGCTCCCTCCCTCCCGCTGTCCAACCTGCCCTTTCCCCTTCCCCCCCGTCCGTGCTGCCTTTGTCAAATGCACTATTATGCAGACACTGCTGGCTGCGCTACTTTTCTACCCTCTGTGATACCTCACCTCTCCGTCAAAGCTGCCCCGCCCTCCCTCTCCTAATAGAAACAAAAAGTGATTCAATATAGACATGACTGCTTTTAGAGAGCCATCATTTGGTGTTCCCCTGACAATTTGATGGGCAGTATGTCTTTTTTTTTTTTACCTTAAAAGGAATGTCATAAATATTGCAGCATTGCCAAGCATTGTTGCCTGAAGGTTCGTAAAGGTATTGCATAGCTTCCTTTCAAATGAAATTAACGGAAAGACTTTTGAACATAGTGAAAAGCAATACTCCAATACCACTTTGATAATGGCTGCTCCATTTACAAATAAGAAACGCATAGCTTTAAGAGTACGGGCCACTTTGCGCTGATACAGCCTTGGGACGCAGATACGTTTCTGGGACAAGCCACACAACGTATTGGGAAGACTTGGACCCACTGGCAGCGAGCAGACGGCGGATTGCAGTGTGCGGCAGCTGGTGTGGCGGCCAAGTGTCAAAGCTGGTGGCGTGCGCCGCTGGGGCCCAGGGTGGAGATACTAGAGGGAAGCCCTCACATCACCGGATCCTGTGCTGTTCCAAAGGACTTCGCCCCATAGGCGCCCCTGGAAGTATACGGCCGGGGATGATACTGATGCTGTGAGGAGGAGAGGGATCCCTGGTCCCACTGGGCGACCCATCTCCAGAACAGGAACGCAAGCAGGTGTGGTGCTGTCCCTACGGCTGACTGGAACGGTTGGTCTGGTGCCGGGGGAGCGGGGAGGGCGCTGGGGGTTGGCGGTCCGGTGAGTGAGTGAGTTCCTCTTAGAGGGTCCACCCGTAGTCCGTCCTTGGGTGGCAGAAGCGGCTGGGGTAGCCCCGGTGCGGCTTGCTGTTCAGGTCAGGTTAATCCCGCGAGGGCTGACTCCCAGGCGCCCCCTTACCCCCGCCCCGATGGCATCGGTCTGAGCTCATTGCTTGACGAGCGGATTGGAGGGACCACCCGCTGTCGCCAGTATTTCTAAAGGTAAGATACCCACGATCGCAGCGAAGCCGAGAACGCTGGACCAATATGCGACTGCCCCCGCCGGTGCAGCGGGTGGAGGGGGGGCCCCAGTTCCCACCCCGGTGCCGGATAATGCAGCTCTGCTGGCGGCGATCACTCAGTCCTGGGACATGTTAAATGACAAGATTGCTGCAGTTGGCACGGAGGTCTCCTTCCTTCGACAGGATCTTCGCAAGGCGGTCGACCGAATCACCGAAACTGAGTGCCGTGTATTGGTAGTGGAGGACACGGTTACAACCCTCCGGAAGCAAGTTTACCGCCTAACCGTTCTTACAAAAGAACTCACCACGAGAGCCGAGGAAACGGAGGGTCGCGCGAGACGCAACAACCTGCGATTTGTGCGCTTCCCAGAGGACTGCGAGGGGGCCTCGGCAACCAAATTTATTACACAGTGGCTGCGCTCGTTGATGCCGGAGGGATCCCTTTCTTCTTGTTTTGTGGCGGAGCGAGCCCACAAAGCCTTAGCGGGGCGGCCTCCCCCGGGCGCGCGTCCCATCAACGCTAAGCTTCTGAATTGCTCAGATAGGGACGCGATCCTGAAGTTCGTCCATGGCCATAGGGACAAGCTGATCCACGACTCGCAGAATATTATGATATTCCCAGACTATACACACCTGGTACAACAGCAGCGGCAATCCTTTGTGGCTGCCAAGCGCAAACTGAGAGACCTCAACATCCAATATATGCTGTTGGACCCTGCACGGATGCGAGTGGTGTACAAATCTAAAACTCTATTCTTCGATACCCCGGAAGAAATCTTCAAATGGACGGATGAAACCACCACACTCAAGCCGCACTCTCCGCCCCTACAGGAATCGGACTCCTCTCAGAGCACCAGCCAGAGTCGCCCGAAGAAGCATTCGTCACAGAGACGACATCGCTCACAATCGAATTGTCGCTCCCAGGTGCAAGGGGAAGACTCATAAACCAGTTGTATGATCTCCATTGTATCTTCCCTTCCCCTTATCTCTTTGTCTCTCACTCTGCTGCACTCTATACTGTTCTCACCCTCTGCGGTAGATTGTGGGAGGGCATCCTGACTGTACTGACACCAGGGTAAATGTGGGGAAATACAGGCCATGGTGGGCCTCCACGAGTCCCACATACGACCTTACACGACAAATGGTTGGGGAGATGTGGTCTTTTGGGCTCCATTGGCGTAGAGCCTCCCGAACCGCCAGTTGGGGTCCCGGAATCGCCCGCTGCGACAGGTACTTCAAGTTCCCAGAAGTATAAGGGTGGGGGGAATGGGTTGTTCTTGGTTCATGAGTTCTACTTGTTACTAGCTGGGTACGAGCGCAGGCGTTCCCCTACTCTCACGTACCACACTCAATGGCACTATTATCCCCCAAGCTTCAGTTATGACTGATACACAGAGGGCGCTCCCCGGCGAGATTCAGGTGCTGACCTGGAATGTACGGGGTACGCTAGATAGAATTAAGCGGGGCGCAGTGTTGAAGCAGGCCAAAAGACTGGGGGTTGATATCCTGCTGATGCAAGAGACCCACATGATGGGCAATAAGGCCCCGTGTCTCGCGTGTTAAGGTTTTGATCAAAAATACCATGCTGGATTCACTCTGGGTTCACGGGGTACTGCCATCCTTATCCACCGCAGGATCCCTTTCAGATGTATCCAGACATGGTTGGACGAGTATGGGAGGTACACTGTAGTCGCGGGCACACTATATGGGGAGTCCCTGGTCTTAAACAGTTTTTACGGCCCCCCCCCCCTCCGCGCGGACATACATTCGTGGAGAAAGTCATAGCTTTATGGGGATCCCTACCGGACGGACTGTCCGTGATGGGGGGGGGGGGGGAGGAGGGATAGGAACTACACTATGTATCAAATCGATAGGTGGCGCCCCAGTGATCGCAACCGTGCCACATGTGACTCCAAGCTGTGTCTCTTAGCATCCTCCCTGGGGTGGTCTGATGTCTGGAGTGCATATCACCCGACGGCTACCGAATACACCTTCCTCTCACCCACACATGGCTCCCTTTTGCGGCTGGATTATATCTTTCTTCTCACCCAATATGTTCACAAAGCTGCCTCTACCTCCATCCTCCCGCAGGGCCTATCTGACCATTCACCAGTGACCCTCAAGCTCCACGTGGGACCTCTGTGATCCGGTCCCCGTTATCGGATGTCACCATGGCACTAGAGAGACCCAAAATATTCGTTAACCCTTCACCAGGCTGTCGTCGAGTACTTCTCCAATACAGGATCTACAGCCTCAGCTATAGTGCTGTGGGAGGCCCTTAAGCCCACCTTACGGGGCATTGGCGTTAGCTACCGCACAGGGGTAAAAAGGCAGCGCCTAGCCCAGATTGTTGAACTAGAGACACGACAACGGGCGCTCGAGGAGGAGATGCGGGTGGGTGGCGGTGTACAAGCCCAGAGACAGCTCCTCTTCTCACCGCAGCAGATCCACCAGTTACTCACCAATGAAGCCCAATTAGCATGGCAGGCGACGCAGCATCGAATATATCAGTGGGGGGGATAAGTCGAGCAAGACCCTGCATCGGCTATGCCAAGTAACCCACGCACCGACTCCCATACCAATACTCCGAGGGCATGGATGGCACCCTCTGCACGAGCTCACATACAGTGGCTGATGCGTTCGCTACATATTACACTGACCTTTATCAGCACAGGGCATGTTTATCCTCTGACATAAGCGAATTTCTGCGTGATATACCTTTGAACCGACTCTCCGACGAGGTGAGCAATCAGATGGATGTTCCCATCACCCTAGAAGAACTCACGGCCGCCCTCAACAATATCCATCCGGGCCGGGCCCCGGGACCTAATGGATTTCCTAGCGAGTTCTTCTGCAGATGTATCTCCCAGACGGGCCCACCTCTTCTTGATGCACTACAAGGAGTCCGTAGAACAGGGGATTCTTCCACCTGAATGGCGACATGCTGATTGTGGTCTCTCTCAAGCCAGGGCGCCCCCCAGACGACCCCGCTTCATATCGTCGCATTTCGCTACTAAATCTGGAGGCAAAACTTCTTGGCAAGATCCTGGCCAACCGTCTTCTACCCAACATTGCGGATCTAGTCCATCCCAACCAATCTGGCTTTATGCCACAAAGATACACGCGCCATAATATGAGGCTAGTGCATAATGCTCTTGCTATGATACCGAGGCTGGGATGCCCTGCAGCAGTCCTCCACGTGGACATAGATAAAGCCTTTGACTCGCTGGACTGGGGGTATCTCTTCCTTTTCCTACAGGCCTTAAATCTTGGCCCCCGGGTCATCTCCAAAATCTGCCTCTTATACACAGATCTCTCTGCTTCGGTACGTGTCGCCAAAGCCGTGTCGAACCCATTCCCTATTGGTAGGGGTACACGGCAGGGGTGCCCCTTGTCCCCGCTCCTGTTTGCGCTTGCTATAGAGCCACTGGCGAATTGGGTGTGACGAGACCCATTAGTCCGCGGATTTCGGTGGTCCGAAAATTTATCAGATAAGATCGCTCTATATGCGGACAATGTCCTATTCCTCCTTACCGACCCGGGATTTACGGGCCCATGGATACTGCAGATCCTAAGGGTGTTTGGGGAAACTTCGGGTCTCCGCACAAACCCGTCCAAATCCATACTTTATCCAATTTGTGGGGACCTGAGGCAGGGCATGTGGGCTACAAAACTGACACATGCACTGGACGGTTTTACATATCTGGGCGTGTTCATATCAATGGACTCTGTGAAATCCTGGGCCCACAACATACAGCCCCTCATACCTAAGGTCAGAAATGAGGTACGGGCCTGGTCCCCTCTCCCTTTGTCCCTCTACGGCCGGTCAGCGATTTTCAAGATGGTCTCACTGCCGCATATCCTGTACCGGCTTCAAAATTATCCATAGGACATTCCTCAGTCGTGGTACAAACAAATCAACTCACTCCTCAATATGTTCCTATGGGATGCTGGGGCCATACGCGTTGCATTACGGACGAGCACCCAATCCACCTACTGTGGCAGGATTGCAGCATCCGACATTCGCCTACTCTGCAGCCTCTCCTCAATATCAATGAATGGTGGTATAACCCCTAAACAGATCCGGCCTACACTGTCGAAAGAATAATGCTGGAGGACCACGCACTGCTGGACGTGTAGTATAGCCTTAGCCGACTAGACCACCTGCCTCCAGCCACTAGAGTCATAATTCAGTTATGGAGGCGCGTGGTCCGGCAGATGGGATGGGAAGGGCGGCTAACGCAGACAACTCCCCCATGGCAGGGATCCCACCTTCGCCAAGTGGCGTCGCTGGCAGGATTCCGTTCATGGGACCTCATTGGTATATCCACACATGGGGACATCATGAAGGGGGCAGTCCTTAAATCCTTCCAACAACTGCAGGAAGAATTTCATCTCCATCTTAACCAATTTTATAAATACCTTCAATTACGACATGTATTATCTCCGTTCATCGCAACATTGACAGAGCTTCCGCAATTCCACCCACTCGAAGGGCGACTATTAATGGGGAATATTGGAACCCACAAGATCAGGCAGATTTACCAAACTGTAGTCACACACAACAACACAACATTAGATACACTCTGACAGAGTTGGGAAATCGATATACCAGACTTATCGGACGATGATTGGACAGAGGCACTGGCGAGCCCTCATGGCGTGGCCATAGCATCCGTTATCGCCTGATACAATTTAAATTTCTACATAGAGCCTACTACACCCGACATCGCCTTTGGCGCATGAGGGTCATACCTTCGCCAATGTGCCTGCGGTGTGCACAAGAGGCGGGTACCTTCATACTCACAGTGTGGAACTGCTCTACCCTTCAGCCCTACTGGGACAAAATACTGGCCTGTCTGGGTAAAGTGCTCTCATGGAGCATCCAGCCTAAACCCAAAGTCATATTACTACACAGTGTAGGAGAGTAGGATCTGCTTCTTATAGTTACCCCCACTTTTTGCTGATGTTTCACTGTTTTTCGACTTAGCCAGACTGTGGCCCTGCTAATCAGGACCCTAGTCTATCTGCTTTCTACTCTAAATTGACTGAATGTACTTTAGGTACATTCCAGATTGGATTCTGGGGTACCCTTGTGAGTCCCTAGTATATGGTATACTATGTACCCAGGGCATAGGTACCCCAGAGGCATATCAGGGGCTGCAGCATGTATTGTGCCACCCCTGGGAAGCCTTTTAAAATACACAACAGGTCTGCTACAGCAGCCTGTGTAAGGTGGTGTATTCACCCCTTACTGAGATATAGGTTCCCTGTATCTCTCCATATCACTGCACATGTAAACCTAAGTCACCCCTATGGCAGGCCTTAACAATCCTGAAGGCAGGGTGCTGGGTTTCATGTGAGAGGGTGCCCATGCATGAGCAGAGCCCCTCTGCAGCTTTCGGAATCTTCATTCCGGGGTTGTTTGTGATGCAGTCAGACCATATACTCTTAAGTGCATTATAACCGAACGGTAAATGCTAACTTTGGAGTGGCTGCATGGAAAACTGTTGTGGTTGGTGTCAAACACCTTGGAATCATACCCCCACACCAGTAACTGGTGTGGGAGTATGATCCCACCCTTCTAGAGGGAGAGACATGGCAGCACCGGTATACCCGGTACCAGCTAACAGAGCCCTGGCATCACAAAATGGATACTGCAGCCACAGACACGAGTCTGCCCTCCTGCTGCTGGACGAAACTCCGGCAGGGGAGGCTTGGACAATAGGTTTCCTGTCACAGGGAGGTGTGACCACCTCCCAGACAGGCTCTAGTGTATTGGGGCTGGGTGGGTGGACTCTCAGAGTGCTTTGAAGTCTGCACTGGGGGCACATTTGGTGTCCCTGTGCATAGTCCAGCTCAAACCGGTTGCAGGGGCACACATCCCCTGCTCTGGCGCGAAACTGGACAAAGGAAATGGGTGTAGCCACCCCTCTGGGGACCCACCTATGGGAGGGTCAGGAAAGAGTTTGTCCAACCCCTTCCTTGGGTATAAAGTAGGAAACCCTGACTACAGGACTTTAGATTACACCTGGAAGGCAGGCACCTTTAACGCAACTGACCGGTTGGCATCTCCGAGCTCCGACGGACTCGGAAGAATATTGCCACACAGGAGGTGGGTTTTCCTAGGTCTGTGAGGTCGATCTGTGCCCACAGCAAGTCTGAGGCCTGTATCCCTCGTGGAGACCGTGCAACCCGAACCCCTGGACACCGCGACCATTTGCAGAAGCATCAGCTTTCCGGCGACCCCTGAGGCTGAGCTTTGGGTTACTTGTAGCCCTGACCCCGAGCAGTAATTGCACCGAAGATTGTCGGCCTACACTCAACGAGTGTTCCGTGGGCCACCATTTTGTGATTCCTCTCGAGGTCCCTTCGCGATCCCTGGTCCGTTGACCTGTGGGTCCCCAAGAAGGCAACTCTAACTTTAATTGGGCTTCCCTGGGTTGCTCCAGACGTGCCCTGACTCTCCATCGCTTGGTGAGTCCCCAGCACCTTGCTGGTCCGCACAGAAGCATCTTCTCTCTTCCTGTGTGGGTTGCTGTTGCCAAGGCTTGTTGTGGTCAATCCGATCACCGACACCCCAGCACTCGACATCCTTCGTGGGACAGCTCGAATCCGGCCCCTGGTCGTCGTCGACGTCTCCGGGACCCCGTGGCTGCAGAGTCAAGCTTCACCTCTTCACACCTGAAGCACCCGACATCGGTGGGCATTTGATTGCTCCGCTCCTGGTCACTGGCTAGTGAGCCAGACTCTGTCGCCTCTGCTTTCAGGTTCTTCACATCTTCGATCCAGGATTGGATCACCTCGGACACTTTTCTCCTTCACGGCAGCAGCACTTTGCAGCAGATCGCCATTGAAAACGACGACGATTCCCACCACCTTTTGACACCTATGCACCCGGCTTCCCTGGGTGAGGTAACTTAAGTACTCCGGTGCTCCCGTGGGTGTTGGCCCTAGAACCCCTTAAGTCTAAAGGGGTTTGCTCAAAGTCCTCTCCTAAGTGTCCTTTTGCTTTAACATTCCAACCGCGACTTTCCCCATTGAATCCTACGGCGCTCGCGGCTGTGTTCTCACACTGCACACGTCCCCCGTGGGTCTCCTGTGTCACTACCTTGGGTGGTTCCTTGGGGTCCCAGCGATTCTACAGGCTCTAGGCACTGTGTCTAGTCAAGTCGTGGTTCTTACACCACTTTCTTAGTATATGGTTTGGTCTCCCCCTGGAGCCCACTGTGTATTGTGCTATTTACTGTCGTTTTAATACTGTGATACTGTGTATCTTGAACTCTTATCTCATAAAGGGATTAGTAGTTAGTGTTTAGAAATAAAATACATATATTTTATATACATCTTGTGTGGTTCTCCTTTCATTTAGTTATTCAAGAGGTTATAATCTGGTAAACCAAGCTGCTTTACACTCCTTCAAGACTTAGCCTGAAGGCTGCTCTCCATAGCTACCACTAGGATAGCTTTCAATAAAGGTTGTCTTTAAACCTATCAATAAGGGTCGTTTGGACTGGTGCAAGGTGCCCACTATAACTGGTGGACAGCATATGCCAGGTCAACTTCTCACACACAGCACAGATGGCATTGGAGGCAACAAATACAAGCAACACTTGCTCTTCACTGGACTTACACTAGCCAAAAGGGACATCGCCCAATATTGGAAGAGTAGCTCTCCACCGCCCGTGGGGAAGTGGAAAAAAGTTCTAGATTGGTGCATGGGTATCGAGCTGGCTTTGTTTCAGGCCCGGGGCTGCCCACAGAAACACCAAAAGATATGGCAGAGATGGGCGGAGCATAGGGGTATTGAACTGCCGACTGTGGAAGCCCCAGACATTTTCATACGACGAGAAGTAGTACTGCAATAGTGCAGCCCTCAGACATTGGATGCAGATGTCCAGCAGACACCAGACATCATAGATCAGGGTGGTGGTGGGAGGGTGGGGGAGCCGTTCCGGTGCCTAAGCTAGCCATGGTTATTATATGTTCTCTCATTATTTTCTTCGTTTTATCACGCTGGTATGATATGACAAATGCAGATGTGTTTATTGCTGTGCCAGCTTCCGGCTCATGTTGTACTGACATAAAAATGAATACAATTTGTTATTAAAAAACAAAAAAAAAAGAGAAACGCATAGCTTTGTTTTCCAACATTGTGCTCAATCTGTTAACAAGGCAATGAACAAGATGGGAACAGTTTATATTCTATGGTCCTTAAAATCAGACTACACCTGAAATGAAGAGAAACTGGAGGAAGGTAATACCGTGTGCACTCTGCAATCTTCACTTCACGCATGCTCAGGGAACCCTGACAGCGACGTGTTGCTTTTTAATTAATGAATCTCCAAGGCGGCGGATCTTCTTGCACTCCTGAAAGTGCAAACTGATAAAAGATGCAAGCCATTTGCTCCCTGGGTTCCCCCTGCCCTAAGAGCAGAGAGAATTCTCAGTAAAAAGCTCAAGTGCAACTGGAGAAAGTCGTATGACTCTCCTCCCCCCGGTCCTCCCCTCCCCCCCCCGATGCAAAACAATCATATAAGGCGGGTCTCAGAAACGTCTGTAAAGTCACTCACACACCATAAGAGAGCACTTCCCGATGCGTATCGAGCCTGCTACCAACTCCGCTATGGAAGTTTTCAACATTAAGTCTTTTATCTTCCCTGATGCAGTTAAAAGTGTCTTTCACCCTTCGCCGGATCTCTGTACCAGGCTCTCAGATTTGTTTGATGAAAAGATTCAGAAACTATTTATTCCACGTTCCGGGGGAAGTTGGCACAGTAGACGTATTGACGCCGCCTGCCAGTCACTTACCTGCTCTCTGAGTTTTGCTTAATATCAGAAGACTTGCTTGAGGAAATGCAAATCAGGCTCTCCGGTGGGCCTTTGCCCCTGTATATTCTCTGCATGGTTCTGCATATCCTTTTCTCAATAAGATTTGGAACACCTCCCTAAAATCAGGAATCTTTCCTGCTATCTGGAAACAGGCGTACCTGCTTCCACTCCTGGAAAAAAAACAATACAGACCCTAGTGTGCCTAGCAACTTCAGGACCATTTTTACTGCTTCCAGCTCCTGGTATAATCTTGGAGAAGCTAGTAAATCGCCAACTCTCATCCTGCATTGAGGCAAACTATATGCTAAATGATACTCAAACTAGCTTCAATGCTGGATACAGCACTACAACTGCCTTATTGGAAGTGTCTCCATAAGTGCAACTCTGGACAGCGGGCCTCTGCCATGGTCACACTGTTAGACCGGTCGGCAGCTTTCGACATGGTGGCACACTTCACCTTGCTTAACAGATTAAGTCTACTAAGCTTTCGGGGCAGAGTTCTGTCCTGGATTCAATCTTGCGTGGAAGAGCACCAAGAACGGGCCTTCCTCCATCTTTTCTCTGCCTTCGCTAAACCCCTGGTCTCTGGGGTACCTAAGGTCTCTGAACTAAGTTTGCTGCTTTTCAACCTCTACCTGGCCCCTTTGGCTACTTTCATTAAAACCTGGGGAGTGAAGGTAGTCTCCTATGCAGATGACACGCAACTGATATTCTCGTTCCGAGAACATTTGAAGCAGCATTCCTCAAATTAAAGAGGGATCTCTGCAATCTAACCACCTCAGACTTATGCCTATCCCCCAAGTTAGCTAAAGTCCGTCGCGGAGGCAGATCGTTTAATGTACTGACGGCAAAGCTTTGTAACATCTTGTCAATCAAACTTTGCGTGGCCGAGTACAAACACTTCTTTAGGAAAGACTCAAAAACCTGGGATTTTTTTACCAAAATTAGGCAGGATATTCTGGTCAACATTCTCACGCTCTGCTTTTGAGCGGCGGGACACTTCTGCCGATGTAGCCGAGCGCTTTAGAAATGTAATTAATTGATTGAACAAGGAGAAATTCACTATAAAGCGAGCTTTAAATGAACCAGCAAAGAAATGTACGCACACTCCCTGACCATGAGAATTAGAGCACGAAGCGGCCATAAGCAGCATTACTGTTACCATTTAACATTTCCTGATTTCTTGAAGGCATGGCTCAATCAGAATCAGACAACTTAGGTGACAGGGCTACTAGGCTATGAACAACTGAATAGCATGTCTTGCCTAACAAGGCAAACATTAATTACATTAGGCCAAAGGGACAGTTTAGAGGTCAGCGCCTGACCAAATGAATTAACCCCTATGGTGTTAACGACCTAAAAAGATTGTTCAAATTAGTACCCTTGCATACTTGACTAACCAAGCCTGTCAAAGCATGTTTATTTTAATAGAGACTTCGGTCTCCAACACATTGACCTAATGAGAATTAAAATAGTGAATATTTGTGTACTTGGGACTATCCCAGTTGAACTTTTAAACAACAAAGTATGCCTTATCAGTTAATCAGTTCCACATGTGCTCCCACTGTCCATGTTGCCTTTGTCCTCTCCCACCCACTGTCCGTGTAGCATCTGCCCTCTCACTACCTCCCGCTGTCCATGTCTCCTCCCTCTGTCAGTGTTGCTTTGCCCCAAATATCCATCCTCCCTCCCATACATGTTGCCCCCCCTCCAACTGTCGTAAAAAAAAGTGCAACAACAGGGACACCGCTGGCCACGTTACAACCCTCAAGGTGTTGCAGAAATGAAATCACCAGGGAATAATTACCGAATATTGGTCCCATGTAGGGCTTCATCTCGCCAAGAACACACATTTTTAGTCTTGGATTTAATTTTTCACACAGACTATTGTAATCCAGCTGTGCAGTCCAGTTGTTTTCAAGCATAGGTATTAAGACTACAACTCCCACATTGCAGGTAGTAGGTAAATAAGATCCTAGGGCTGGGCTGGTTGATATGAAAGTGGAGTATGGTAGGGGGGGAAGGGGTGTAGCTGCTACACTGGTAGGCAATCAGAATTCAATACCCCAGTTTTGGATGGCAGAGGTGGACAGGAGTAGTAGTGTCAAGCTGTCTCTGCACTGTAGGGCTTTGCTAAAGTATATTTTGATGTTGTTCCTGCCCCCACAGTGCTGTGAGGGATAGTTGTAGCATTACACTGCGGTGTGCCTACTTTATGTCACTTTACTAATAGGACCTTGTGTAATGTAACTAGTGCTCATTTAAAGCGCTCTGAAGCCTTCGGGTCCAGTTGGCACGATATGAAACTGCAAAAAAAAAAAAAGAATAACCAGGCACTGGAGTGCGTACAGGGCAAGCAAAACAAAAGGTAATAAACAAAAAGAGAGGAGGTAGCAGCACAGACAAGCAACTAATGACAGAGGAGGTAGGCAAGAAACAACATGGGATGTGGAAGAAAAGAAAAAGTAACTCGAGAAGCATAAACACACTAAACAAAACAAACATTCGGTACTTGGTCCTTGCTCCACAAAAGGGAGAAACAAATGATGATAAAGTGAAACCACATGCGCTGACCAATCAGGAGCAAGCAAATAAGTGACAAAGAAGCCAACCAATGGTAAATAATGAGTGGGATATAAGCCCTTTTTAAGTTATTTTGTTAAATAACAAAAGAACTTACAAGCGATAGCGCAATCAAGGGCTTAGACGCGACCTTAAAAACACTATTAACACTATGGCCAAGTCACTGTACGTCCTTCCCTAATAGCCCTACAAGTTGCCTCTCCCCTCACTATGTGTTGCCCCCCCTCACTCAGTGTTACCTCCCACAATAAAAAAAAAGCACTATCACACGCCAAGCGCTGGCCTTGTCAGTGTTTTCTTCTTTTAAACTTTTAGCTATGCCGCACAACGTGGGTTAGAAAACATTTAGAAGGACAATGACTCACATAGACGAGACCGACTGACTATGCCGATGCTTGTTTTTGTTTGCCGCTGTTTGTGTTCCTTCGGAAGGGCAGCAGGTGGGTGTTCCAGCACTCCACCTTCATCCTAGGGGTAGAACACGACAAGATGTGCGTTTCCGCAGTCCATCCCATTTTTTTTTGTGAGCCCTCGTGCACTCATGTTTCCTTTGTTTACAGGGATGCCCTGCCTGTAGCACGCTAGCTCTTGTCACCCTGCTGTGGTATGTTACCGCATGCATCTGCTCCTTGGTTTACACGGCGCAGTGCAGGTGGCAAAATGTCCGTCGACAAAAAGGACACGGCAGAAAGACTGTATATCATTATCAGTGCCAATTTCATGCATGCCTAATTTTTGCTCAAGGTGAACGATGAAAAGGTAGATGAAGGGATTATGTTTTTATGAACATAAATTGAATGTGAATTTTTCTGTTTTAACTGCGAGTTGCCACTGAACGCTTTAAAAGCTAATGTAAAGTAAAGATGATTTAACAAATCTGACCTATAGACACGGCCACTGGAATTTTGCAACAAGGGAGGGGCAAATTATGCAGCAGGGTTGAGTAAATTATGAAGCAAGGAAATGCACATTATGCGACTTAACGCGGCACATTTTTGATGGTATTACTTCATTATTTTGTAGTTTTTACACTTGTTAACACTTTGAGCATTGGGTGTACCTCATTAGTACCATTTTAACGCCCACATATACCAATAAGCAACAAAAGTGACCTTTACAAAAGGTACTCCACTGCGAAGCAACACGTCACCGAGCTTTTAGTAACTTTTGACCCGTTTGAGCTAGAAACAATTTTTTTTTGCTAAAATCTGCAGATTATGTAGTGGATGATGGATTGTGTGGCAAATGCAGCAAATCTATAATTATACGAAAATCGCTGCGGCCGCACAATCGCATAATTCCCGTGGCCCTGACTATAGACAGCTTTTAACTGCCAAAGACCTATGGTGTACTATCCAAACACTTACAGTGGGCTTTAGGTCTTGGTTCCCGCCCTGAAGCATAGCTTCTTTACCATCCATTAGATTGGTTGACTTGCCTCCTTCCAAGGCTCCACATCAGTGAAATACTCATTTTTCTTTCAGGATTCAATGAAAGTGCATGTGTTTTCTTGCTCTCACAAGTATGTTCCCTTGCCTTCACATCCTCACCCTCTCCTTCGACTCTCTTGCTACCCAAGCAAGTAGGTTGCGCCCCTTCCCAGCTTTAAAAATGTTTCATTCCTCTCCCCCCTTCTCCCTCCCCCCGGCCATCCTAAAGGTCCTCCGTTGCTTATGATCCCCTGCTCAGGCACAGGCTTCTTCCCACATACTTGCCACCCACTCCTCCGCTGCTCTTGCACCGATTCCTTTTTAAACCGATTTTTTTGGGGGGGTGGGTCCCCATCAGCTGTAATTTGCTACAGGGGGTAGCTCCCATATCTTTGATGTCAATCTGCACATTTTTTTTTACATGTACTGCTCCAAGACATTACTCCATCTTAGCATGGTAAATTAAAAGTTTAAAGAGAACAAAATGACTTTCGCATCATAACTCACGTTTCTGTGAATGCATGGTAAAGCATACACAAGTATTCACCATCGTGCTATCGATTTTTTTTGTTTTTGCCCATGCAGAACTGCATGAGCAAAAAGCACTCTCAAAGCGAAAAGGTCAGGCAACAACATTGGAAGGCAAGACCTATTGCCTTTGTCAATGCTTGTTTGAAAGTGCAATGATCAAATCATTGAGCTAGATTGTACAGTGGAATTAAGATGCTTCATTAAGTTTAGGAGATTGGCTGTGGCCAGCGCAGCGAATGGAACATTCAGCTTGTTAAGTGTTTAAAAAAAAAAAACCCAGATCTACAGCTGCTATCAGACAATGCAGCAGAACAGCTGACACCCTATTGACTCCAGGGGAGTATTGGGATCCTTAGCAGATAATGTGCTAGAATAACCACCCTGGCTTCACATACTAAGGTATCCCACTGATAGAACAGGTGGTTTTGCATGTGTATTAGAAGGTAAAGGCTGCTGTAAGGAGAACTTTAAAAAGTACTGCCAACCATTTTGTCACCATTCTCCTAACCCCCAGCCACTGCAGTGAAGGAAGCAGGGGTGCATGAACAACGGATTCAATCAAACACAGCATCAAAAGATTACACCTTCAAACTACAGACAAGTTGTTGCTGTATATTAAGAATCATACAACAACAAAAAATGGAAGTAAAGTCAAAGATACACAGTGGGGACCCAATTTTATCATATGTATAACCTTAAATGCTTGTATTCACAATGTCTTGTGATAAATATACAATAGCAGAAAGAGAGCAAATGGTGCAGCGCTCTGAAATGTGAGAACTACATACAAATCACACCTTAAATGAACAACAACCTTGGCTGTGACAAATCAGAACTCTGCGCACCAGTCTATCAGTCATGTATGTGGCATTACACCTTGCAGTCCCAATGATGTAGTGTTGACAATTTGAGCCACTGGGGCACGAGTCAAAAGGGTCTGATAAGGACAAAGTCTGTCTATGTCAGACGTGATGCAACAAGTAGTCTAGAGGGAAACAAAACTGTGATAAACTCCAGGGCGCTTACAAAATCCCAGACAAATAAAGTATCCACTAAACTTTATTGTAAGCCAATTTAAAGAAGAACAGCTGGAATAGGTGCTCGGCAACCCTTTAATTTCCAGGACAAAGGAAGCCGAGGGACTGAAAAGAGCAGAGGGGTAAGATGTTAAAAGAAGTATTCAAGTTATCACCTTTATAGACCGAAAAGTCCGCCGACAATCAAATGCAAACCCCGAAACAGAGTGAGAAATGATGTGCATGATCCCATTATGAGTTATGGCAGCCTTCGGAGTTTTAGGCCTGCATTCTTGGCTACAGATTTTTCCCCATGGAAAACCGCGGACCTCCTCTCAGAAGCCAAGGGAGTGTGGCAAAGATGTTGTGTTAAGCAGAAAGATGCGGTCAGAAGAATTAGTCCTGTTTAATCACTCAAAACAGAAGTGCCGCAAATGTCAAAGCACCAAATTTCTGATTCTCTGCCCTTATCCTTAGAGCTAGAGTTCAGAATGTCCTGCTGAACTGCCACGAAGCAGACTGTCTGAATCCCACTAGTTTCCCTTCAAGCAGAACCATCGTTAAAGTGAGACAGGGATCGAATATTAAAGGGCATGCATTTCTCGTAATAACTGTATTTATAATAGGGCATGCAAAACACAGACCATTTCCCATTACCACCCTTCCAAGTATAAAACATATTCCTACATCTCGTTTCCTCTGTAGGACATTCTTCATGAAGTTTTTCTCTTATCCAAGGCATCGAGAACCAAGAACTTACATTTTTATTTATAAACAGTGGAAAAGCAGGATAGTTTTTAGTCTTAGCATTTTCTGCTCCTGTTTTTGTCACGAACCTATGAAGGTTATAAATTGCACGTGAACACAACTGAAATTGTTAATGGACTAAATTATTACTTAATCATTGACAGAGGCTCTCCAGTGGTGACATCTTCCAACTCACATGCATCATAGAATTCTATGTCAGAGCCTTGGGGACACAACACACCCTCTGTAAATCGATAGGGCAGCTATGAACATGTGGTACTGCGAGCGCCTGGGTCCGTGTCCCCAACAGAAAGAGACGCTCTAGGAGCGCTTCTGCGAGTTTCCCCCGGTCATGAGGCGGTGGGGGCCTCTAATATGGACCCCGTGCTGGGGCGTCAAAGTATATCCAAGCGGTACTTGGCGAATTTAGACACCGACTGTGGTGTCGGGGGATAAGACTCCAGGTGAGCGTGGCAAGAGATTGTGACACGGCCGGTCACGCTGCTCAGAAGGACGGATAAACCGCCCTGGGTAAGCGTGCTGTTCGTGCAGCATGAGACGTGCCTCAGTTTGAGGTCGTGTTGAGAATAGTGTGGCTCCCTCTAGAGGTCGGAAGATTGCACCGCATGGCCCCTATGCGACTCGTACGAGGCAGAGGGTCCGAAATGAGCCTGAGCTGCAGCGTAAGGAACCCTGTGCTGTTCATGTGGACTCACAGCACCTGTAAATAAGAATGCAGAATACAATGGCAATTTCTAGAAAAAAAGCACAACCCGAAAGCCACACGCACTTATCTGCAGGCTGCTGGAGCAGCAAAGAAAGAGGGGGAGAAAGTCAACAAGGGGCTATAAAGGGGTCCTTAAATGCTGATCAGAGGGACTTTTGCTCTCCCGCTTCTCATTAATTCATGGGATCTGTAGTTTTCTTTATAATGTTGAAAATGGCTTGTGAATAAAAGTGAAGAAAGTGAAAGCATAATCCTCGACTCCGTGTCCTTAATAGGAAAGTAAGCTAGAAAATTTTACATTATTTACCATTCTAATAAGTCAGGATTATAACCAGTGGCGGCTCCTATGCTATGGCAGAGGAGCGTCGCCCCATTGCTTTTTAGCAGTGAAATAAAGGAAAAATAAAATGATAACTCGCGTAACCATTTTACCTTGTCCTGCTGCGGCAGCTTTGTGCGGCGGGTTGGGGCTGCTCTGACTACAGGAGCAGGGGGAGTGGTGAACACACTGTGTAAGTGTGCATGAATGTTTGGCCAGCCGTCTCGGGCCGTCCAAACACTCATGCGCACTTTACATGTTCTCCACACAGGCTGCATTACAGCCTGCGTGGAGAACATGCCCAGGCTCCCAGTCAGCGTCTGAGCACCGACCCACAGCGCTCAGACAAATTACAACGCTGTAACAGACGCTTTCCCCGCGTCCCCTCCTCCCCCGCTCCGTGCTGGCTGCCACTGATCAGAACTGAAAATGTAAGTCAGATCCATTGACCTTGCCAATGGGTGTCGGTTGTGGGATGTATCTACTGCAGTAGTAGTTACAGGCCTTCTTGCAGTCACTCACCAATGACCCTGCCTGTGCATTTATTCACTATCAAAAACCCTTGACATGACATCCACACGTAACCACATTTCATAAGCACAATAGGCGAGTTTACTGGCATCACCAAGCGCCTGTTGCACCAGTCAAGAGTCTCCGCACCCTACCCCCCAAGCCTCTTAGTGCTTGCAAACTTTTCTTCTGCGCAGGCAAGATGGCCAAATAGATGTGCCCTAGCATAGCTCCCAAACAGGGAGAACAAAATCCTATGGAATACTGCTCAGTCTGTGACATTATATCCCCGCAGAGGTCAGCACAACTTTATGGAGCCTCAGGGGTGGGCGCAGAACCCCCAGAAACAGACATAGTGCCTCTGAGAAAGGGGAAGATACAAGACCGCCCTGTGCATGCCTGGCTGCGCCGCAGCCTGACGCAGAGTGATGCTCTGGGACAAGTGCCATGATCCGGTGGCCGAATAGCCCCTTCCCCGGCGGTGGGTGCCAGAGACTGAAGGAGTGACAAATAGGGAGCCGTGCCCTCTGAGATGCAGGGGGACTGCCGGAGAAGAATGCTGGCACTGTGAGCGTGCGGCAGGCTGAAGGGAGATGCTAAAATGGCGGTCTGACAGGTGGGGAGCCCCTGAGAGGAGGAACGCTGAACAAGATCCTCAATCCAGCAGCTGACTCTGAAGACCGGGAGCAGCCGGGGACCCAGGGTGAGGTGTGGGGGTGGGAGCCGGGGAGTTGCGTGCCGTGTTCTGTGGCACTGAGGCCAGTGGCCGGGATCCGCCTGGGACCCCTACTGGTGAGGCAGGAGGCATATTTGCTGTCACACTGGGCAGCGGAGGGAGAAGCTGGGAAGGACCTGGCACCCGGTGGAGGGGCAGTAAAGGCAGTGAGGAGTGGCCATCTGGATGCTTAAGCTTGGGGCCTGTTGTCGTGGCCCAACATAGGCCGCAGACAAGATCGCAACGCTGAGTTTGTGAGCTCAGAGGCCCCATGAGAGGTGCCCCTTTGTCGCTGAAGTGAGATCACCCAGGGGGGCTGCGCATATAACGCCGGCACAAAACCCGGTGTAGAATCCCAGAAGGGACATCGAGGGATGCTGTGGAGGCGGCGCATGAGTTAAGCAGGAGTAGGCTTTGAGGTTGGTGGCCGGATGGCGGTGCTTGCTGGAGCAGCAGTGTGTAGTGAGATCAGCATCCATCTGGGACCCATCTGAGGGGATAAGACGCACCCTCCCAGCTAGAACCTGGTAAGGATCAGGACGCACTGTAGACAAGGCGGGAACTGGACCCGAGAGTGCCCCTCCACGGTGGACTAATCAAACGAAACCGCAATGGGAGGCACAGTGGAGAGTAGCGACTCCGGAAAGCCATGTGCTAGACATTGGAGGAGTGATTAACTTTCCGGTAAAGGTAGCTGCGCCTTAGCAGAGGGAGGACAGCATACATGGGTACACGCCTCCTGGGGTGACCAAAGGACCGAAACCCTAGGACGAGTCTGGGGAGCTGTTCGAGCCCGGAGAAGGGGGTGGGGGAGGGGAGGAGCCGGCGCCAGGCACCAAGGAGATTCTGGAGGCTGTAAGGGGTTTCAGAGTAGCGCTGGAGGCAAAAATGGACATGGCAACGGACATAAACCACCTGAGGTTGGACCTTCAGAAGGTTGTAGAGAGGGTCACAAGTACTGAGGAGGTGGCCATGCTCAGGAAAAATGTACAGGAACTGCAGGAAATGGTAGCAGGTCTAAAATACAGCGCATCGCACATGGAAGCCCATCTGTAGGACGCTAAAGGGTGCACCAAATAGAACAATCTGCGATTCCTTGGGTTCACGGAGCGAGTGGAGGGCCCCAAGTGGAACTTTTTCTGGAAGCATTGTTATGTTCCATATAGGTACCCCAATATCGGCTCAGGTAATGAATGCACCTTTCACCTACATTCCCCTGATATTACACTGCATAACGATTCTTAGTACTGACCTTTTACCTAGTTACGGTAATGCCCAAAGATGACCTGGGGTTTTCTCTGAAAAGCTTAAGCCTCATTCATTATGCATGAGGATTCTTGGAATCACAGCAGGCCTACCATCTCCTGCATAATAACTATGTATAAGGGTCATTCCTTCCGTCATCCTAGTCCGACATGACACAGCAAGGTATATCCCCAGGGGGTACCACTTTGGGTATATATACACCATATCTTGCTGAGGTAGTCAGAGGAGAAAAGGACTTCCATGCCGACACACTGACGCGAGACGCTGAGGTTACTGCACGCAGACACTCCAGCTCGCAGTGGTCTGACATCCCTTGCGGGGTGTCCATCTCGAGACCAAGATGGGGTCCCACAGTCTCTCACTTCAGGTGATGGGGTTGACTTTATCCTAGAGGGATTCTTGGCTTTACACCCACATACATGCTAGGTACACTTCGGTACATCTAGTTAGGGTCCCATCGTAGGAGTACGCATTTACTACTGTCGCACAAGTTACTAACTTGTGTAACGATATATCTGTAAGAGACAGTAGTTAGTGATAGATTCCTTACCTTAGAATATCCCCAGGCGTCAGGCTGGATCCGGAAAGTTTTGCGTAGCAGTACCCTTGCGCGTCGGTAGGCGGCGTCGTGCGGCTCCGCGTCCGTCGTCGGCGTCGTGATCGCCGGGATGACGTCGCGGGCAGTACTTAGACGCCGCCCCTGCGCGCTGACGTCAGTTCTGTACACGACTTTCCGCGCCAGGAACGCAGAGCCATGCAAGAAGCTGACACAGGTGTCTGAAAAATACTAGGGCCCTGAAAGGGATGTCCTTAACCCTAGAAATCAGTTCGCAGAACGGGGAGGATGGGTGGGGCGGTAGGAATCTATCACTAACTACTGTCTCTTACAGATATATCGTTACACAAGTTAGTAACTTGTGCATCTGAAAGAGACACGTTAGTGATAGATTCCTTACCTTAGAATAGATACCCCAGCAATACCAACCCCGGTGGTGGGTCTGCGAACAAAGATCAGACAAGGAAGTCCTGGAGGACAGAACGGCCAAAGAAGCCGTCCCTCCGGACCTGACTGTCAAGGCAGTAATGCTTAGTAAACGTGTGCAGCGAGGCCCACGTAGCTGCCTGACAGATAACCGGCAGCGGAACACCGCGGCCCAAGGCCGTGGTAGCAGCCGTTGCCCTGGTGGAATGGGCACGCAGCCCAACAGGAGGCTCCTTCTTAGCCAAAGAATAGCAGGTCTTGATGCACAAGGTAACCCAGCGGGAGATGGTCCTCTTGTGCACCGCCCGACCTTTTTGGCGCCCACGTAGCCAACAAAGAGCTGGTCATCCACCCGGAAGTGTTTTGTGCGGTCGATATAGAAGGAGAGCGCACGTTTTGGGTCCAGACGGTGGAGCCTCTCTTCCTCTCTGGAAGGATGCGGAGGCGGAAAGAAGGTGGGCAAAGTGATGGTCTGCCCAATGTGGAAAGCAGTAACCACCTTTGGCAAGAAGGACGGACGCGTCCGAAGAACAACCTTGTCTGGATGAACAGACAGAAAGGGAGGTTTGCAAGAAAGAGCCTGGAGCTCACTCACCCGCCGAGCGGAGGTGATGGCCACCAGAAAGGCTGCCTTTAGAGTCAGAAGACGAAGAGGACAGTTATGCAGAGGCTCAAAGGAGCGCACATTAAAAAGGTAAGAACCAAGTTCAAGTCCCACTGAGGCATTACAAACGGAACAGGAGGGAAGAGGTGAGTAATGCCTTTTAAGAACCTGTTAACAACAGGGGACTTGAAAAGGGAGGGCTGATCAGGGAGCCTGAGGAAGGCCGAGATAGCACAAAGATAACCCTTGATGGTACCCAGGGCAGAACCCTGTTGGGCCAGAGAGAGAAGGAACAGAAGGACCTCAGAAAGAGGGGCAGAAAGGGGATCCACAGCCTTTGCTGTGCACCATGCCACAAATTTGTTCCACCTGCAGGCGTATACCACCTTAGTGGAGGGACGCCTGGCTGCCAGAATCACATCACAAACTTCGGGAGGCAAGTCGAAAGGAATCAACTGCCGCCGCTCAATCTCCACGCAAGCAGGTGTAGACTGGACAGGTTCGGGTGGAGGACCGTCCCCTGCTGCTGCGACAGAAGATCCTCCCGAAGAGGCAGACGGATCGGGGGATCTATGCTCATATTGAGTAGCTCGGGATACCAAACTCTTCGAGCCCAGTCCGGAGCCACAAGAATGACTTGGGCCCGGTCGTGCCGAATCTTCTTCAACACTCTGGGTAGAAGTGGTATAGGCGGAAAGGCGTACAACAGACCGCAACTCCACTCGCGACGAAAAGCGTCACCGAGCGAGTGCCGCCTTGGAAATTCCAACGCGCAGAACTGATGACATTGCGCGTTCTCTTCGGTGGCGAATAGATCTAACCAAGGCTCTCCCCACTGTAGAAAGAGTCCTTGCGCCACTTCCGAGTGAAGACGCCATTCGTGATCCATCATGCACCTGCGGCTGAGGTTCGTCCGCCCTGGCGTTCAGAGAACCTGCCAGGTGTTGAACCATCAGGAACATGCCCTGATGTTCCAGCCATGTCCAGAGGCGCAGAGCCTCCTGACAAAGGGTCCAAGACCCCACCCCCGCCCTGTTTGTTGCAGTACCACATGGCGGCGGTGTTGTCTGTGAACACCTGCACTACCTTCCCTTTGACAGAGGGAAGGAATGCCTTGAGTGCAAGCCGGATCGCCCGGAGCTCCAGAATGTTGATATGGAGCCGGGACTCCGCCGGAGACCAGAGGCCTCTGATCTCCGCCTCTCCCAAGTGACCGCCCCATCCCAGAAGGGACGCGTCCGTCACAACTGTATGCTCTGGCTGGGGAAGGAGAGGGATCTGCCCATGACCCATTGCCGGTTCGAGAGCCACCACTGCAACTGTTTTGCAGTCCCCTCCGAGATCTGGACGTGATCGGACAGGTTGCCCTGGTGCTGCGCCCACTGGAACTTCAGGTCCCACTGCAGAGCCCGCATATGCCATCTGGCATGATTGACCAGCAGGATGCAGGAGGCCATGAGGCCCAGCAGCCTCAGGGTCATCCTTACCGAAACCCAGGATAAAGGCCGAAAGATCGGAATCATAGCCTGAATATCCCGGACTCGCCGTTCGGGAGGATAGGCCCGAAACCGCGTCGTGTCCAGAACTGCTCCGATGAAAAGGAGCTGTGGAGAAGGAATGAGATGCGACTTCGGCACATTGATGGAGAACCCCAGCGAGTGCAGGAGTTCGGCCGTAGTCTGGAGGTGGGAGACGACTGCCTGGGACGAGCCCGCCTTCAGCAGCCAGTCGTCGAGGTAGGGGAAGACTGAAACCCCTGCCCGGCGCAGATGAGCCGCGACCACCGCCATCACTTTCGTGAACACCCGAGGGGCACTTGTAAGGCCAAAGGGGAGCACGGTGAACTGAAAATGCTCGTGGCCTACCGAAAACCGAAGGTAACGCCGGTGGGCCGGCAGGACGGGGATGTGGAAATATGCGTCCTGCAAGTCCAACGCTACCAACCAGTCTCCAGGGTCGAGGGCAGTCAAGACCTGAGCTAGGGTGAGCATCTTGAACTTCTCCTTCCGGAGGAAGCGATTGACGTTCCGGAGGTCCAAGATAGGACGCATGTCCTCCTTGTCCTTTTTGGGCACCAGAAAGTAGTGGGAGTAGCAACCACGCCCTACTTCTGGGGTCGGAACATGCTCGATGGCCCTCTTGGTCAAGAGGGCCGTGACTTCCTTCTGTAGAAGCACCAAGTGATCCCCTGACATGCGGTGGAGTTGAGGTGGCATGGCTGGGGGGTGGTCTCGAAGGGGAGGGAGTAGCCCCTTCGGACAATGTCCAAGACCCACCTGTCCGAGGTGATGGTGCGCCAGTGGGGAAGGTGATGGCGGACCCTGCCCCCTACTGGCGTGCCGTGCACCTGAAAGGAGGGACTAGGAGGGCTTGGAGGGCCGCGGACGGGTTGGAGGTGGTGGCCTGACCCGCACGCTGGTTGCCCGATCCGCCACGGCGGAATCCACGTCCTCGGCCACGCGAAGACGCCTGCTGCGCGGGCCGGTGGCTGGGCTGCTGACGTGAAGGGGCGCCCCTACCGTGGCCACGATAGGGGCGAAAAGCAGAAGGCAGCGGAGGGCGTGTAGCAGAAAGGCCCAGGGACTTGGCAGTAGCCCGTGAGTCCTTAAAGCGCTCCAACGCATGGTCTGCTTTGGACCCAAAAAGACCGACTCCATCAAAGGGCATGTCCATGAGAGTATTCTGGACATCCCCTGAAAAACCAGTGGTTCTCAGCCAGGCGTGGCGGCGGAGCGCCACCGTCGTTGCAATCGACCTGCCCAGCGAGTCGGCGGTGTCAAGGCCACAACGGATAGTGTATTTGGCCGCATCCCTTCCTTCCGCAATGGCGCGGGAAAGCAGTGCCTGGACCTCCTCAGGGCACTGGGGCAAAACATCCGCCACCGAATCCCACAGAGAGTGGGTATAGCGGCCCAAAAGACAAGCGGTGTTAACGGACCGCAAGCCAGCACTGGAGGAAGAAAAACCTTTCTTCCCAAACTGATCCAGGCGTTTGGATTCCCTATCCGGAGGAGCGGTAGGGAAGGCGGTTTGGGAAGCGGAGGCTTGGACAACCAAGCTCTCAGGAGTGGGGTGGACAGAAAGAAACAGGGGTCGCCCGGAGCGGGGCGATGGCGTCGTGACACGTTCCGATCCACAGGAGCCCCTGTGTTGGACTTGGACCAGGCGCCCAAAAGAACGTCTGTGAGGGCGTCGTTAAACGGCAGCACAGTCTCCGCAGAGGAGGCTGCCGGCTGAAGCACCTCTGTCAAGATGTTAGGCTTGACCGTCAAAGTAGGGAGCTGGAGACGTAAGGCCCCAGCAGCCCTACGCAACACCGTACCAAAATTGGCCCCCTCCTCCGTAGCCACGGGAGGAGACAGCATGCCAGTGTCAGGAGAAGTATCCAGACCACTGGCCTCCCCTAGACTCTCTGTCCAGTCCTCATCATACTGACAGTTGCGAGTCAGAGGGTCATCAGACCCCTCCCAGTCCTCCTGGTCCTCCTCCGGTTCAAAAAAGGAGGAGGAGGGACATTTGGGACCCAAGGGCCCCTCGGCGCCGGAGCCGGCGTCGAGCGACGTCGCTCCGGGTCCATGTCCGGAGCCGGAAGGAACTGGGGGACGACGCCGCCCGGAGCCCAGGGCGGCGTCGAGAACGGCACCGGAGACATCGGCGCCGGCGGAGGTGTCGTGAGGTCGACCGGCGTCGATAGGGGTTGTGGAGCCGGGATCGAGGCCGGGGCCGAAGCCGGAGCCGGGAACGAGGCTGGAGTCCCGGGCGACGCCGGGGCCGGAGCCGCCGGCGACGCCGGAGCAACCCCATCAGGGCCCGCGGGGCCCGAAGGCGCACCGGAGGGGCCTGAAGGCCCGAAGAGGCGGGCCATGGCCGACAGGAACTCCTGTACCTTGGCCGGATCCGCCCCGAACCCGGGAAGGGCGGGTAGGACGGGGGCGACTCCACAGGCAAGTCCGGGGCCGCGGGGGCGGGGACGGTGCCGGGAGGGGCCTCAGCCGAGTCGCGAGACCGGCGAGGTGAAGTCCGAGAGCGACGATGCTTCTTGGACTTCTTGTGCTTAGACTTACCGGACGAAGAAGACTTCGACGCCGACGACCGGTGTGCACTCCGCGAGCGACCCCTGGACCTCTCACGCGACCGGGGCCTCCGTGGAGCCGAATGCCGGGCCTCGAGGAGCTTTCGAGACCGCTCTCGCAAAGCTTTCGGGTTGAGGGCCTGGCATTCGGGACAAGACTCGGTGTCGTGGCCTCGGCCGAGGCAGAAGAGACACTCCCAATGCGGGTCGGTGACGGACATCATCCGCGCACAGGCGCCGCATCGCTTGAAGCCGGGCATCCCTACGACACCTTAAAGATGGAAAAAACAGTGAAAAAATCACCAAAAAGTATGGTCAAAAATTGACCAGGGCACTGCTCTTCCCGGATCTGCGCTTGCTGGCGCGGAAAAAGAAGAACTGACGTCAGCGCGCAGGGGCGGCGTCTAAGTACTGCCCGCGACGTCATCCCGGCGATCACGACGCCGACGACGGACGCGGAGCCGCACGACGCCGCCTACCGACGCGCAAGGGTACTGCTACGCAAAACTTTCCGGATCCAGCCTGACGCCTGGGGATATTCTAAGGTAAGGAATCTATCACTAACGTGTCTCTTTCAGATATGTATTTTATATACTTGCCTGTATTCATTGTTTTAGCTCGATGGTAGAAATCTACCAAACTTTTACTCTGTTAGTGCTTCTAATCATTTATATCGGTTACTGTCTAATGGTTGTTTCAGCACACCTATTTTACACTAGAATGACGCTGGTTCAATAAATGCTTATTGAAAAAAGTCCCCACCGTTTATTCAGTGTATCTCTCTGAGACAAAGTGAGCACGAGTGAATGAGCGAAAAATATTGCACTGTTTCCACGATCCCTGATAGGGCAGGGTTGTCATGTTCGATAGTTGCCAAGAACTAGTCTCTCCTTGGTAAGAGGGGTTTCTAGTGGCACTGTGAGTTAGCTGGTCTACAGGCTAACATACCCGGTAGGGGTGTCTAGAATCAGTCCGGACACCAATCCTAAAGTGTATGTTGTCTAAACGTGCAGATCTTATATAGGTTTATAGGAACTACACGACAGCATGGATCTCAACTACCCTCAAACCTAAACACCTCTCTAAATTATTTTCCATAGAATGGGCCCACAGGGCACTAGTCCTCACGCCCTGCGCTGGTACGCCACCTCAGGTGGTCATTGTCCATATGTTCAACCATCGTGTTAGAGATGTGATCCTTCAGCACGCCCGTGCCCACAGCCCCCTACAATATGGAGATAAAACAATACAGCTCTTTCCCGATTACACGCAGAAAGTCAAGGACCTCCGCAAAAACTTTCTTCAGATCAAAAAACGGATGCGTGAGCACATCAAATATAGCTTGATATTCCCAACCAGGATCCTGGTCCAACACAAGGACCAGGTGCATTTCTACGACTCACCAAAAGAACCAGGAGACTGATTGGGATCATTGGGCCTGCGACGAGGGGGATCAGAATCTTGAGGGGCGAGAGAAAAGTGCCAAGGACTGCGTCGCACGTCCCGGAACCGAGCAGCATCTACCACACAGTCAGACACCCCGGTAGAGAGGGGAAAGGGGGTGTTTAGCGTATCCTGGTCTGCTCAGATGGCACTCTGCAAACTGAACCTGGAGTCTTAGAGAGACACAATCCCTTCTGCCCATTACGCCAGGAAAAGAGCGATGGAAATGGGACAGGCTGACCAGAGCCTCGAAACACTAGGTTTACAAGGTTGGATCCTGGGTAATACCTCCAGCAGGGTTGGCTCCTCCGTTTCCACTGAGGGGCGTCACCCCACAGGCCAGAGCTAAAAAATAAAATGGCAATAAAGTCTATTTATTACTATTTTATTTTTGAGCAACCGTCCCGTCCTGAACTGAGTGACAGGACCGGGCGGGGCCAGTGCGGCGAGAGGCAGCAGCAGGGAGCTGTGGCAGTGCACTTTAAAATGCGCATATCTCTTTGGCCGCAAACTTGGAACGGCCAGCCAGGCACGCGCATTTTAAAGTTCCCTAACCAAGTTGTCTTAGACAGCTGGGTTATAGAAAGGGCAGGCCTCCAGTGCTCTTGGGAGCATTGCGAGAGGCCGCTACCTCCAATCCTGACGAGTCTCTCACGCTAAGACACGCACCAGGATTGATGAGTGCAGTTTCCTGGTCCTGCGTTGCAGCCTGCCGGTAAGGAGACAACCAGTAGAAGAGGACATTGCTTTGTGCCTTAAGGTAAGTGTTTTACTATTTATTTTTTGCGTCCACCACCCCAGTATGTGGCAGCCGCCACTAACCTCCAGATGAGGCTGAGACAAACTTCCGGCAGAGACGGTTCAGGTGCCCAATCTCTTCACAAGGGGCTACATAATAAGTTAATCACATGGATACTGCAATGTCGGTGTACTTGATACTTCTTGTTCGGGACCATCTGGGAGCTAGGCCAGTGCGGATTGCTGAGCACTCTCGCAAGGCTCGCGACCCGTGGCGGTACTGGTATTTTGGACAGAACTGTTTTTAGTGCTCGTTTAATATGTTAGTTGTGGTAGGTGGGACAGTTGTGCGACTGGGGCGGGGTTCACTACCCTCTGGGCCAATAACTGAGTCGAGGGGGATTTTTTTACTTCTGCCCTAGGGTGGGATAAGGGAAGGGAAGGGAAATTCTTATGTTTAGCTTCTATGTGATTGAAATGTTGTGGCTTGTACTGTTGGAAACAGGAGCTTCCAGGGAGAATAAACAATGAGTGGAACCTCAAGACATTTGTCCGGTCTATAGTGTGCATGTCCCCATCTACCAATTGGTTATGGAGAGTGTGGGAACTAAATACAAGTTGATGACATGGAACGTGCGGGGTCTAAATGGTCCATGAATGAATGAATGAGAAAGTTTATATAGCGCTCCGTTACTCCAAAAGGAGTGTCCCGGCGCTGCAGAATCACGTGACTGTTGACCTAAAGATGGATTACCTTCCAAAAAGCCATGTTTTCAACAGTTTCTTGAAACTCGTCAGGTCCTGAGAGAGTCTGAGGGGCACCGGGAGTTTGTTCCATGCCTGTGCCCCCAGTAGGCTGAAGGATTTACCTCCCCTGCGTGCCAAACGCACCTTAGGGACACATGCATACGCCCCCGAGCTTGATCTGAGTGCCCTTGTCGGAGTGTACCAGCCAACCCGTCTTCTATGGTAACGAGGCCCCTTACCATGAAGGGCTTTGAAGAACATTACTAATGCCTTAAACTGTATCCTCTCCCTGATAGGAAGCCAGTGGAGGGCTTTGAGATGAGGGGCCATATGGGACCTCGGTTTAAGGCGAAGAATGGCCCTGGCTGCGGCGTTTTGCGCCACCTGGAGGCGTTGTAGGAGACACTCCGACAATCCTAGATAGAGGATGTTCCCGTAGTCCAGTCTCGATGTAATCAGAGCCTGGACCACGGTCCTCCTACAATCCAGTGGAAGGAGTGGAAGAAACTTCCTCACCATCCTAAGTAATCCAATACAGGTCCCAACTAAGGCCTGAACTTGGGCACGCATAGAAAGAGCGGCATCAATCCGAATTCTCAAGTTTCTAACTATAGGCTGGGCCACACTGGGAGGAGAAAATTCCTCTTGCCACCATTGACTCCAATCCTGCACTGTGGGCTGGCCAAAGAGGACTATTTCTGACTTATCAGAATTACACTTCAGCTGGTTTTCCTCCAGCCACCCAAAAATGTTGGTGAGGCAAGATCTAATCATGTCCCCATCAAACTCGTTACCTCTGTTGCAGGAGAAAACCAGCTGCGTGTCGTGGGCGTATGAAATTATCTTTACTCCGTACGACTCCACCAGTGTTGCCAAAGGGGACATATACAAGTTAAAAAGCGTTGGACTAAGGCAGGAACCCTGAGGGACTCCTACTTGTAAGCATGGCAGGGGGGATGAGAACGGAGGAGTCCAAATCACCTGCTCTCTATCTTCCAGATAGGAGGCTAACCAGGCCAGAGCCCGTCCCCCAAAACCCATTCTTTCCAATCTGTCTAGAAGCCTACTGTGTGGCACCGTGTCGAACGCTGCCGACAGGTCCAACAGTATGAGGATTGCTCTGCCCCCCTGGTCAAGCTTCTCCTTTATATGTTCTGTCACCTCCAGCAGCGCCGATTCCGTACTCTAATCAGCCCTAAAGCCTGACTGAGTAGGATGCAAAAGATTGTGTTTTTCGGCAAACTCCATGATTGTTTTAAAGACGCAATAGTCTATGCGCACCTCCGGAGGTATGGCATAGCGGTGGAACTCCTTCAGGAGGTGCATCTGTGGGGATACTAAATTAAATATTTGCGAAAGCAGTGGAGCGGGCAAGTATATGCCACGTTCTACTCTGGGTATGCCCAGGAAGCTTTGATATGGGTGGCACCAGGGGTCCCGTTTTAACATGTCGAAGACTGCATGGATAGCGAGGGGTGGTACGTCATTTTGGAGCGTACGCTGGACGCCCACAAACTTTGCCTCCTTAATGTATACATGCCCAACACAGACGATGGAGGCCTTATAGGCGAAGTGATGAGAGCCGCCCAGGCGCTCCTGGCAGCGAAGGTTATCCTGGAGGGCAACTTTAACTGTGTCTTTGACAGACACATGGACAAGTCTCCCAAAAGCTAGACACCAATCCCCCGCGCGACCTCCACTCTTCAACCAGCACAGACTAGTCTAGTGTCCTTTTGCTACACTACCCCAGCGGGTACACACAGCCGCCTTGATTATTTTTTATACAAACCGCAGCAGCGCACAGGGTGGTGAAGGTACACTATTTGGCCCAATATCGCTCAGATCATTCACCGCTTCTGATCACATACTCCTTACAAAGACTAGCACCGAGGATGCCCTTGTGGCGCCTTAACGCCGACACATTGATGGACCAGGTATTTAGGGGCACACTGTCGGAGGCTCTTTCACAATATTTTGAATGCAACTAGGAGAGTGCAGGCAGCAGGGGAGTCGAGTGGGATGCCATAAAGGTGGTGCTCCGGGGGTGTACAGTGTACGTACATGTCAAATACTAGAGAGGGATTTTACCTGTCAGGAGGCAATGCTGGAGAGGTTGGAGAGCACTCTCTACACGAATACGGCAGTCTTACAGGATTGGGACCGACAGCGCCACAAGCTTTGCGAAGTGTGGGACCAACTGAAGAAACATGTTCGCACTACAGGGCAGAGACACTGGTATATGGAAGGGGACAAGACAGGGTGCCTACTGGCCCGTATGATTCAATCCGAAACCGCAAAACAACCCATTTTGGTAGTTAGAAACCAGGAGGGCCAAGTGGTGCACACGCAACAGGCGATTAATGATGTGTTTGTGGCTCTTTTGGGCGAGGTCTACCTGGCAGGCTTGACGCTGCGGTAGCTCATCTCAGAAGACCGGGAAGCATTGGGGGCCCAGTTGACCAGGCAGGAATTTGTCTGCCTTAAAATCAGACTCCACTGGAAAGTCAGGAGATTCCAGCAAGAGATGTAGGATTGGTCTCAGCACCCTCAAGAGGGAATGAGACAAAGGGGAAATGGAAGTTCCAGACCTGGAATTATACTACCTAGCAGCTCAGCATCAACACGCTATCCACTGGCTAGATGGGAAGCCTAATTGGGAACAGGCCTTGCTAGAAGGCACACTTTACTGTCACAAGCTTGGCACACTGTTGAAGCATTTAGGGGAGGGGGGAGGTCTGACATCGGACTTACCATATTTGATTCATCTGATGGGCAGGATATGGAAACGAACAGTACAAAGTGCAACAAAAGGAACCCTGTATGCCCCAGATCTTGTCATTTGGATAGTACGATCCTTTGAACAATAACACGACTGATTATGGTTGATAGATGGCAGGCTGGAGGGTGCCTAATGATGCCCGACCTCTACCCATGGGGCAGATTTCTCATCCTGCAGGAAGCAATGGAGACGTTTGCTCTCAGAATGGGCCAATTTTTTCAATACGCCAAGATTGCAGCCACGGTGCAACAACTTTGACAGACGTTCCCTGAGGCCCCTGAACCAACACCCACACTCTAGTGACGTTGCTCTCAATGGCAGGGTGGCGCAAACTTATCACACACATCAGACACTGCCGGCAGACAGACAATTGAAGCCATTACACATAGAAGAAACTTGGCAGCGCGTTCGTGACAAACCCATCTCCCCCAAAGACTGGTCCATGGTTCACGCAGGAGTTTGCACTGTATCATCTGTGCTAGGTTCAAGCCGATCCAATACAATATAGTCCATCTGATCTACCTCACCCATAAAGAGACTGCACTTCATTTACCCAATCAGACATCAGCGCTGCCCTCGTTATGGGGCAGAAGTGGCAGATTTCCTGCATGTAATATGGCACTGCACGATGATTGTCTCCTACTGGCTCGAAGTATTGGCCCAACTTAACCACGCAATGGGATGGGAAGTTCCGCGTAATATTAAGAAATGCATACTACGACTCCTTACCCACAACCCGAAAAAAAAACTCAGCAGGCACTACACAATACTAGGTCTCACTGTGGCAAAAAGACTGCAATTAATTGGCAGAGTACACCACCCTGACCCGGGAAGCCTGGGACAAAGACTTGCTTGAGTGGGCTGGGACGGAAGTGGCAAACGAGGCGTAATAGGAGGGATAAGAAGGTGGAAGATGCCCTCCTTGCTTGGGGGCAATGACATGGGCATTACTCGAGGCTGCTGAGGAGGCCCAGCCTGACCAAGCTGATTAAAGGAGTCTAACTGAAGGTATTACCGTGAGCTGAGATCCTGGCATGCTTGGTCGCAGCTGAATACCGTACCGCTAAAAGGTGATGGACAAACAGTGATCTGAACAGAAGTTGTTCCACATGATTTGAACCATAAAAATGGATGGAAGAGGGGGCATGGGAGTGGGTTGCAAATTGTTGCAGATAAGGTTTTGGTGATGTTGTTTGTTTAATAGGACGTATTTTGCTTCTTTGTTGGCCACACAATAAGATACAGACAGGGGTATGGTCTTATGCACTGAACAGTTACGGTATGATAACAATTTGTATGCTATAATCTATTCTGTAGGTCTTCTACAAAACGCCAAAAATATTATTTTATTTTTTTTTAAACAAAAAAGTATCTTCTGCTCCAGGACTGTATCTGTGGCCTCATATAAAAAGTGAAGAATTTCTAGAAGTAATTTTTTATCTTTTAAAGCAAGGCAGAGCAGTCCAGGATTTAGTCAAGGAACTGGTGTTGTACGAGGCAGAAATTCAAAGTGCGCAAAACACACAATGCCAATTACTAAATCAGTGTCCAGTAAATGCTTTCACGTTTAAAAACCTGAATTACCACAAAAATAAATATTAGACATACAATTGGAAATGTACACAGGAAAACCAGACACCATTAGCTCCTACAGAATAAGGCCCTTGTGTACTAAGGTCTCTCAGTGTTGAACAATGCGAAGCCCCTTCCTCGGTTTGTCACAGAGTTCACAATGTAAACATCTTCATAGTGTTTAGTCATATGGTTCGACCATGCAAAATCCTTTCCTACTGTACTTGCCGCCAGGTCTGCTCATCAATTATAGGCAATGGGGAATGCATATCATACTTGTGTACATACCAATGGACCGTGAGGTCTTGAATGTAGCGGTCTACTGCACATGCGACGGTTGTGTTTTTATGAAACCAAAAATCAATAAAAAATATTCCCCCCAAAAAATTTAAGCAATGGAACTACTTCATAGGCAAGTTAATACGACTACTGCTATAAGACGGTTTCTAAGAGTTAACACAAAATCCTTACCTTTGTATTTGTGATAAACAGTACACAATATAAGACTCCAGCAAATGGGTGTATCACACACCACTTTGCAATGTAAAACCCTTACCTATTGGATTTGTCAGCGTTCTCAATGTAAAACCCATTTCTACTGGGTCTTTCACAGGGCGACACTGTAGCCTCTTCCCACTGCATTTGACACAAGTTAACGTCTCTATTAGTGATGAGCAATGGAACCCCTTTATAGACAGACTAAACTGCTTTCTAGTCAAAATGCTGTCTGAAAGAAGATCAGCCAGAGGACAGACCTAAAGCCCCTCTATTTGATTCTGTAGTTGAGTTTGGGTCGCAGGCCTAGGTACATATTAAAAACAACTCCAGCAGCGCCATTTTATTTTTGTTAATAGAAGCATTGTAAGAAAGCATATCCCGGGGAGAGGGATCAATATAAACAACGAACGAGTTACTTACCTCCGGTAACGATGTATCTGGTAGAGACACAGTCTAGCCACAGATTCCTTAACTTAGAGTATCCCCAGGCATCAGACTGGATCCGGAAAACTTTTTCCCCGCAGTACCTCTGCACGCCGGGGGGTGGCGTCGCCCGGCTCCGTCCTGACGTCGTCCACGGAAGTGACGTCAAGGGAGCCATATAAGACTCCCCCTGGGGTGCTGACGTCAGTTTTATACAGTGAAACTTTTCCGCACCACAACGCGGAGCCACGACAAAAACTGCGAGAGTATAGGAACAGTGTGTGAAAAAAAGAACAAAAACCTTTGAAAACACAACGTTAAAAAGCATAGAATGAGAAACACCACCATGTTGAAAGAATACTCAAGATATGTAGGGACTGAAGCGGGCGAACAGAGCACTCGCCCCATCAAAGTCGCATGAAAGCGAAGAGCCATGCCCCTCCCCCAAGGGGCAGTGGAAACGAATGGCATGACGAAGGACAGTTCGCAACCACAGGATGGAGCTGGATGAGAAACAGACTGTACCACAGAATGGAATTGTAAAGGACCACAAGACGGGAACCACATGACTCACGGCAAGTGACCAGGAGTGAACAACCACATAGAACGTTCACCACACCCCCCCATAGTGACCTATGAACTTTAGCATAGTCAAATAGAATCTCAACCCAATCGACTGTAGCATAGACAAGGAGACCCCAAGAAGTGGGGAGAAACAGACGAGGGCGGAGGGAGGGTAGAAAAACATGAGAATCTCCACGCTGGTTGAACACAGGTGGAACAGCATT